>CM035413.1:10878268-11283268 GCA_020310875.1 Ceratopteris richardii | reverse complement strand
GTATGTAGGCAGATCTTGTTAGTTCTTCTTTAATGGCATTCCAAAGTGCTGCTGAACATCTTTGGCCTCACGTAAAAAGGGTGTGTTGACAAGGAGTATCGTCTTGGCGTTTCAAGCTACTCGTAAAGCACGTCCATATCTTTAAGCTCTTTGAACAAGGGAATTGATGTCCCAAAGTTGCACCCCAAGTTGCTAGCTACTAGTAGCTATGGCTCAAAGGCCCTCTCAACATGAAGGATCTGATCCCAAATCATTAGCTATTTCATGGGTCCAATCACGGACTGCATCAGTATTGAATTCATATTCTCAATTAGTGAGTGCCATTGGGCATACAATTCAAAACTTCACTGGACAGCTTTTCCTGTGTGAATATAGGATCTGAAGATATAACATCAATCATGAACATCTCATTCTGGTTTGATGAATGCATCTGCGCATCCAAACACACTGATCCAGTATCAATCACAAATAAAAATGTTGGGAACTTGGTTTTAAGAATCTTTTACCCTAGGTACATGATTATATGTGAATAATGCAGTTCTAAATCAGTCTCAAACAGCTTAGTGAGTCCTAGGGATTATTGCTGTATTTTAATGGAGTGTTATTTAGGGATTGGAAAACCAAGATGAGCTCCTGAAGTGGCCCTCCCATGCTAACCATATGGGAACTATAGCTACAATCCCTTGCTGTTCTTCCCCTTCATCGCCTCCATATAGTTGTTATGCTAAGGATGGCTCTTCCTTTCTTTACACATTCTACTAAATAAACATGAATATCCCATCCAAATCATTCAAGATACCGAGTGACTTTTGAGTTCAGACTGCACAAGGACTATGTTTTAAAGACCAATAGTTATATGGTTTCAGTGTCTCAACAAAAATAAAGCTCACCTCATATCCTGTGCAGCTCCCTTTGGTGTTGAAGGTGAATATTTTTGGTTGTTACAGCTCCCTTCCTTTTTTGTTTGTAGTCCTTTCGGAAGGTGGAGTTTGACTCTATGTCTAAATCTTGCTATCAGAAGTACTTAGGAGGAGACCGAATCATAACCTTGTTGATGGATGCAGCGACTTGCAGGGGGAAATTCAGGTGTTCGAAGTCCTCTTAGGAAGTTGGAGTGACTTCCAAATCTCACTACCAAAAGTATTGGAATGAGGATAAAGAATTTTAGTCTTATTGATGGATGCATATGACTTGATAAAGAGGAAAACTCAGGGTTTCATATTTGTATGAATTTGATGAATGCAATCGTCTAAGTGACAAATGTTCAAGGGGAAAGGAACATTCATATGTACATGCCAATTGAATCTGGGACTAGGTTATTAATACATCTTGAGCTTTTGCAACCAACCGAACTTTTTAGGGATCATAGTCTTATCATCTAAAAGATGATGGGCTCCAATCTGGAAGTGAAGGTACAAAAATTGGCTTTGAATTCCATTTCAAGGCATGCCACACTAATGTGTTGAGAAATGTAGGGCCTCATTTGATTTGATTGGCAGTGCTTAATTTGTTCATAGCTCAGTATTTATCTAAATATTAAGGTTTCATGTAATTTTATTTTCTTCTTGATAGTTATACAGAAGTTTACATCACCAAAATCTACAATATAATGTGAAGTAATACGCACAAGAGATGTAATAAGCATTTTTCATGTACTATGCAGAGGGAACTAGAAAAACTAGAAAGGCACTTTGAAGTAAGGTTGAGAGACATGGACCTAAATTATCTTTTTTGCGAAGGAAATTTAGTCATTTTGTATGGGATCTTTGAATTGTACCAAAGAAAAGCTACAAGAAAAAGTTTTCTTGTACATGGATAGGTATACATGCGTGTATGTACATGGATGGATTGTAATATGCATAAATGTATATCTATGAACCTATGCATGCATGCATGTGTGTATTAGAATAATAAGGATATATTTTTTTAAGGAGGTTGATGAGTCTTTTCTTGATATTCTTTTAGTGCAAGTCAATGGTTTGGTAGAGGTTGAAGTTATAATGGAATGCCCTAAATAGATCATGTCATGTGGGGAGGGATCAAGGTGCATATGCTAGTGTATTTCAATAATGATGAGAGTGGACATAGGATTACGGAGATGCTTTTTTTCTGTCTATAGGAGGTTTTTTTCTCCTAGCTAGTATATATATCCATATTTGTTCACACTTAGTAATAAATTGTTGTGTTCTTTAGCTTCTAACACAGTCATAACAAATGAGAACAAAGACATGTTCTCTTTTTAATTTGAGAAGAAATGCATGAAATGTTGCAAAAAGGCCTCACTTTCTTTTCCCACAGTGGAAAACCTAGTTTCTTGTTCAATAAGTGCCATTAAAAACCTCTACTTGTTGTATTAGATACACAAAGTAGTTAGGAAAATTATATTTCAGGACAAAAGAAGCTACCTAATGATCAAGCACCTATCATCCGAACTTCCAATTCCATAGACTAGTGGCTAATAATGCCAAAAAAAGCCAAATACAACCTCGATAGATTTGTTGCTCTAGATGCATAGATAATTGTTCTCATTGCTATTTACCATTTGCATAACTCGACATGGAGAAATAAAATAGATTTTTCAAGGCTCATACGACATCATTTGATACTACATAAATTACGAGAAACTTTTTTGCATGCTGGTATTGATATTCACAAAGGTGTTTCAATTACCACTTCAAGAATATGACCTTAACCAATCATAAATATAAATGAAACCACACACCAATCCAATAGACTTTGACAGAATTCGGATGAAGATAACACAAATAGAGATACTTTGAACATTATATTCCAATGAACAAATCATTACACAAGTGTATGTTGCCAAAGTTGGACAGCTTTTCTACAATAAAAGCTAATCATATGTTTGTTTGGCCTCATTCATAACATCGTCTTCAAGCACTTGGGAAGTCTCAACAACCTTTTCTTGCTCTAGAATTGGCTCTTCAAGGTTAGCCATGTCTCTTGGCTCATCTGCCAATGGTGGCACGGGCTCCCTTGAGGCAAGATGGAATATTTTGTGTGAACAATATGTTTTTTCCAAGATATTGCTCTCAACCTCTTGGTCCTCGTCTGGGCACTCATTCATGCCATTAATCTGCATTCTAATGAAGCTGAGTTGGGCTTCATCTTTCTTTAGAGCTATGCAAGGCTTGGACATTTTGAGTGCACATGCGAGTGTCGTCCCTGAAAAAAATAGATCAATTAGACGTGAAGAAGAGATGTAGATGAGCACTCATTGCAATTACAATTACCCATGCCAGAGAATAAGTCCAAGACTCAATTATCATCATTAGAGAATAATTGGATCAACCTCATTATAAGCTTTTGGGGCTTCTGATAAAGGACTAACCAATGTCTTTTCCCTTGGCACATGACGAAGTTTCTTTGTAACTATAGGGAACATTAGTATATTTGAATTTTTGCTCTCATTGCAATGTTCTCTAACCCTTCTTTTATCGACTTTATCATAGTAATCGATTGAAAGGCACTTGGTTGCACTAGCAAATCTATGGCATGGGGTGTGATCTACATTTGTCTTTACCCTACAAACATTATTTTAAGTAAAAGGGAACATGAAATTTCAACAAAGGCAAAAAGCAAACAACTCTGAGAATGAAGGTCAAAGCAAATACCATGTAAGACACTCTACAACATGACTCTTGATTTCAATGTTGTTGAGATCGAGAAGGATTGGTCTCTACTATGGAAAATGACAATCCTCCAAAGTGGTGATAGGGTCAATTCAACGAAATTTGTTACCATCTTTCATATTTGTGGGTGCTTGAATGGCTCATCATCATTAATGGAACCACTCATCCTAAACCCATATGGGATATCTGCTATGAGAAGGGAATAATTTTTCCTAGGAGCTACTGTACACATGTTATTTACATCATCGAAAAATACATTGTAATATAGTGTCCTTAGAGGGTTTATGGGGTTTGAAAAACATTTTAGCTCGGAGGACACATCCTCAAATTCCATCTCCTTAGCCTTTATTGTGGACTTCTTGTGCCTTGCCCTTTGGATATGTGCCAAGAAGGAAGTAGGATAGTCCTCATTGGCCTCACCACTCTTCTTATTTCGATGTTTCTACAAAGAGAGGAGTGTCACTTCCACCAATGTTTGAAAGTGCAACATACATGAATGATGTCAATGCTTGGCATTGAATAAATGGATAAAGTCTTTGATAGTCAACTAAAATCAGAACAAATCAAGACCCACAATGCTTCAAGTCGATGCTAGGCATCAACTACTTATGAAAAGCGATGTCTGGCATTGATTTTGTGTTGAAGCTAATAGCATCAAAATTGTATTGGGACTCAATGCCTTGCATCAGAATTGTATTGAAACTTGATGCCTAGCATCGAGCTTTATCATGTCTCTTCCTATAGATCGATGCCTCACATTGAATAGCACCAACTATTAGAAAATAGCAATCTTGCTAAATTTTGATAAGAAGGAGAACTCACCCAATCATGCAACAATATAAGATGTTTGATAATGCTTTGTATGAGGAGGTGGTTGGGTACTCTGTTTGGACTTCACTCCATGCGAAGCACCGTAGCCTCCTCGTCATGACCTCTTGAATCTTCATATAAACCTTGTGACTGCATTGTGAAGTTTGAAGCTACATGATCAATTACTGAAAAAACAATGGAGAACACTTATTAATAAGACTGTAACTACTTTTTTAGCTCTACGACCATCTCCTCAAGGCTTAGTTCTCTTGAAACGAGCCTTGATAATGCCAAAATTATCGAAGTATCATCCTTGATGCCTTGTAGAGCTCTCCAAGGTGTGAGCTTCATGTCCTCAACAACTTCTTTAATGGAAAAATCTCACTTCTTTCATTTTGCCTTTACATCCACTTTTGGATTTGGCCTTGCCTTCTTTTTTTTCTGGCCTTTCATCTCCTTGTTATCCCACATGGTGAAAATTTTATCCTGGAGCTCCTAGATTTTCCTTGTCCTAAAGGCAAGTTGGAACCAAGGGTCAAATTTACGAAGTGCGTCTTACTTCATATTATCATCTACTGCAATTCCAACCTCTATCAAGCATTGCTTTCTCAAATTGGGATGGATCCTACCACTATCTACTCTTAGTGCATCAACATACTCATGGTGGAGAAAATGGATACGCTCAATAAACGATATTTTCTGCCTATAGTCATTGTCATTGTTGTGGTCGCAAGCTAGGAGCTTTGCCTCCTCTATAGTTAAATCACACTCCAATAACATAATATGTGTAATCCTCATACACGCTGTCGTTGAACTCCTCAACCAAACTGCACTCGTTTGTATTGACCATTACCAAAAATGGTACAAATATTGCATGTGGATTGATCTTCATCTTCTTTTTGAGATTCTGCACATGGAGGCTATGGTTCTCCCTTACCTCAAGAGGCCTCCTTCTTGTAAGTGGGTCAATGGGAGGTTTGTGGCTGATGGTTATCAGGTGGAAAAGTTCTCCCTTCCTCACAAGCTTCCTCTTTACAATATCCTCTCTAATTTTATTTTTCTTAGGAAGCAAAATGCCGAAGTTAAGCTCTTCTTCTATATCAGTTGATTATCCTTTGACTTGACATGCATTGACCTCAATTCTTGGGTCGGTATGTTGTTACCTTGTATCCACGACAATAGATCAACAATCAGATTCTTAGACTACCTACAAATATATGCAAGCCTCTTTGGCACAACAATTTGAACAAAGAAGTCACATCTTGCAAATAACATTCCTTCAACCTTTTGTAGTCTCCACCAAATATAAAAGATTACCTGAGTCCTTATCCTCGAAACCCACCTTGAACACCTGACCATATTGAAAAACCTATGTGTTCTTCATCATTCCTTTCCCATAGGCCCCTACAAATACAAGTAGAGTGGCATTTTTCTCTTCTATATATTGGAGCCACCACTCTAGGTTTGTCATGTCTTGTAGCGGCTTGTCTTTCTTGATAACTTCAATCTCTTTGGACATATCTTTCTTGAGTGCCTCTTCCTCAATCGGCTTGACACTGCTATGGCCACTTGATGAGTGAACCATTGAATAACTATCATGTTCAAAGGACATAGTAATGATGGTCCTCTTTGGCTCACAACACGTTCAATGGTTGTATTCGGGGCATCCTCACCTGAGCTAAGCTTCACCTTCGACTTCTTAACAGACCTCTCCTTGCACTCATCTATGTCCCGAGTATTTGTCAAAA
Organism: Ceratopteris richardii; assembly: GCA_020310875.1. Taxonomy (NCBI): domain Eukaryota; kingdom Viridiplantae; phylum Streptophyta; class Polypodiopsida; order Polypodiales; family Pteridaceae; genus Ceratopteris; species Ceratopteris richardii. The sequence continues at coordinate 11,277,057 of CM035413.1, read as the reverse complement.
AATCTTAGCCACGGACATGACCTTAAGTTCTCTGAACCGACTCGATGCTATGCTTTTTCAACTCGACCTTGAGAAGAACACGATGTTAGGCATTGACCTTGAGAAGAAATTGATGCCAACCATCCTATTTATGTGAGGGCCAACTCAATGCTAGGCATCGCTTTTGTGGACCAAGTCGATGCTAGGCATTGCTTTGGTGGACCAGCTTGATGCTAGGCATCGACTTTGAGGGCCAAATCGATGCCAAAAATCACCTTTGCATCTCAATTTGATGCAATGCATCGACTTGGGCTGCAAGTTTGATGCATGGCATCATGTTGGGCTGCAAAGTCAATGCTTGGCATCGAGTTGGCCCTTGAAGTCCATGCCTGGCATTGAGTTGGGCCGCAAAGGTGATGCTTGGCATCGACTTGATCCATGAAGTCAACGCCCAAGCCGATGCCTAGCATTGACCCCTTGGATAATAACTTTCATTTTATATGCATGAAATGGACATAAATTCAAATTCATTCAAACAAAATAAAGAAATTGCTAGGATTACATAATGGAATCTTTTTTTAGTAGATAAATTTGGGTTACCTGGGATACATTTTGCCAACACCCTTCTCCATTGGTTCCTTTCTTCTTTTCCTATGTTTTCTCTCTCTATTGCTCTTTTGCTCTCTCTCGACTTGCCGCTCAGTCAAAAATGAGTGTCAGTCGCTTTCATCTATTTATAGACATTTGGCTACGTTGAACCAGGAACTAACCAAGTTTATATAAAATGTGGAGTGGAGCTTGCCATCAAGGTATACATTCCAGAGGAATCGACTGAATCAGTGCCTAGCATCATGATTGGAGCAAGATTTTGCATCAACACATTTTAGCAATTGAAGGGTGAAGAAATAGAGAAAAAGTATTCATTGTATAAATTATTAAAACATATACGTTTTAGAAAACAGATGATACTATGTTCCACATGTTTATCACTCTCTCTCAAAGCATGTAGGGGGTCGATATGTTTTTGAACGAGCAATGCCAAGATGGGGTACTAAGAGAAAGGAAGGACTCCGCCTTTATCTGACTGAAGCATTCACATGGCATGCACATAGTGAAGGATCATAGAAAAATAATGGTGTTACTGCAATATCTATAAAGACCCATAGTAACATGGATGATATAGACAGAACAAGTAGATAAAGAGGTATGCTATACTTGGGGCACACACACACACATACATATATACATATATATATATATATATATATATATATATATATATATATATATATATATAGATACATACATACATACATACATACATACATACATACATGCATGCATGCATACACACACACACACACACATATATATATATATATATATATATATATATATATATATATATATACATACATACATACATACATACATACATACATACATACATACATACATACATACATACATACATACATACATACATACATACATACATACATACATACATACATACATACATACATACATACATACATACATACATACATACATACATACATACATACATACATACATACATACATACATACATACATACATACATACATACATACATACATACATACATACATACATACATACATACATACATACATACATACATACATACATACATACATACATACATACATACATACATACATACATACATACATACATACATACATACATACATACATACATACATACATACATACATACATACATACATACATACATACATACATACATACATACATACATACATACATACATACATACATACATACATACATACATACATACATACATACATACATGCATGCATACATACATACATACATACATAACATGACAAGTCGTAGATATTCATATGACCCTTAGTCACATATCTCCATTTTTCTTCAGCTTTCTTGCCACCCTCCATGCTTTGACCTCAAAGCTTTTGGTAGATGATTTTTTCTCTTTTCAACTATTTGTGACTTCAATTTTTATCAAGTTATTTTGTTTAAAAGCTTGCTCCACACCAAAGAAGCTAAACGAACACCAAACCCAGTATCATATATTACATATATCCATATTTTTATCTTGTTTTGTTTAAAAGCTTGCTCCATACCAAAGAAGCCTAACAAAGACCAAACCCAATATCATATATTACGTATATCCATAAAGAGTCCTGGACATTTGATTATCTATTCTTTGGTTATTCCCACAATCCAAAAACTTTAAGTTCATGTTCCCTAATGAACTATTTAAATAAAAGTTGAACCCAATTAATGATCAATGTGGTTATGAATTATATAGATCCATTGTGCAAAATGTATTCGAATCACCTTTATCTCTTTTTTTCCTGAATCAAAATGTATTCTTGGTCACCTTATTTGCTAAAGAACTACCATGCTTGATCATGGATGAATGGAAGTTTTCTAGAGGTTTCCTTTCTCATTTTCTAGAGGTTCCTTATCATGTAGCGATGATTGTAATGGCTTGCCTATCATGTAACTCTTCTCCAATTATATCAGCAGTCGAAGTAATCTTGATTGTCCAAATCATAAAGTCAAGACATGAATGTTCACTTGTACAAACCATAATAATGGGCAGAATCATAATTATTTAGATATGCCATTTGGGAGATATAACCACTTGATGTTACACTTCGATTGCTTACACTATAAAGGGAATTCTCCAACATTTCTCTTTGAAGTCAATGAAGATGAGCTCCCTCTTTTTGGTAGATGCCTAGGTGTCACCTGTCTCTAGTGAGCTTGATAGACTTTTAAATTCATTCTTTTCAGTTGATTCTTTCATGAGCAATGTCCACGTGTTAGAATGTGTGAATGATTTTGTGGTCTTGATTGAGTCACTTAATTTAGATTCTCAATGCAAGAGTGCTCAACCCGATCCACCTATTGATATGTCTTCTGATCCAAGTCCATGTGGAGGAAAGGATGTCAACACACACACACACACACACAGCGAGCTAGAGAGAGAGACAGAGAGACAAAGAGAGTACAAACAGCATGTTCAATTGCATTTCAAGTGAACGCCTCGTGAATTAAGTCAAAGAAGATTTCAATTCCTTACTCTAGATAGACAAGTTGCATTGGAAATTGTGAAGCATTGTTATGGTTTGAAATGTTTGTATAAATTAGGAATGAAGAAACTAAGGAAGCTAAGAGAGAAATTCTTCCATTTAGATAGTGAGAGGCAAGATATTTAACTTGACGCTCATATGCAAATGATTGATAACATGTCACTAACACATGTTGCTTTTGAAGATTACTTTGGTCAAGGGATCTAATGTTGTAGGGTTGCATTTAAAATTGTGATGGGCGTGGGGAATTTTGAGAATACATAAGACTCAGCAAGGGCTTAATTGTGGAGATCTCATTTTTTATACACATTATGGAGTTTTGACTGAAGGATCTATTGGTCGTCATGCAATGAGTTGGATGATGAAGTATTTTAGTTTACATTGTGAAGTTATGCCTACAACTCGAAGGTTATACTTGTTAGATAACTTGTTGAGAAGTATTTCACGACTATAGAGAAGAGATGGAAAGTAAAAATGAGCAGTATGTGTTGTATCAACATTTTACTCAATTGTGGATGTTACACTTATGTGTTCCTTGAGTAGCTTTGATGTGAAATTTTCCTTATACATCAGCACTTTTTACTCTAGTGTTGGCTAGAGGTTTTTCCCCCGTGTTACCACATACGTGATTCACTCATATGTGGTGGTACTTTGTACTTAAGGATATTATTCAAATCTTACTTTAGTTCTAATCATCATCAATATAAAGGTATTCTAGCCATCGGTCTTCTCCGTTTGTCTTGCTACATTTGTGCTCCTTGTGTGTGCTTGTCATGTGTCAAGTTCAACTCTTTCTCAAGTTTCGGTTTTTCACGTCGCAGCATGCACACACTTTTAATAGTGCAAATCGACTTCGAAGTATAGAACAATGAATTTCAACATCCAAGAAACACTTCCACCAATTGCACTTAGTTGCACTTTCACTGAAGTTTTACCCCCATTTTGAAGCCATTTGTGTAGTCAGAATCACCATCAGAGTGATGGTTTGTGAGCTAAAATTTTAGCATTCATTTCAGCTTTCATCAAAGTAAAGATTTTGTCACATTCTTGTTCTTTCATGAAATGGTGTGCAAAAATGACTTGTTTAGCACTTAAAGTTGAAGATAAGCTTGATGAGAGAAACTATACAATGTGGTCTTACATGATAAAGCATGTTCTTGTTTCAAAAAAACTTTGGAACATAGTGGCACGTAGATCGAAGACTCATAGGTTCTCCTACTTCACAGTCTACTATCATAAATGGAGCATCTTCTTCAAGTATAGTGGTATCTCCTTCTCCATCTACATAGGAACAACTTAGATGGGATGGAAAAGATGCTCAAGCTTATGCATTGATTGCACTTTTTATGAAGCGTCATATAGTTCCACACATTCGGTCATGCTCTACATCAATACAGGCATGGAAGACTCTTGTTTCTTTGTATGTGCGTAATGAAGCACGTGTTGCATACTTGAGGAAGCAACTCGAGGATGTATGTATGGTTGAAAATGAGTCGGTGGATGTGTATGTGACTGCCATCAAAGAGTTGAAAGAAGAATTGACAAACATAGATGAGATTCTTGTTGGGTGTGTGTAGAAGTGCGAGAGACACACGAGAAGCACACACAAAGAGCACAAACGCAGCAAGACACACGAAGAAGACGATGGCTGGAATAGCTCTCTCTATTGATCGATGAACTCAACTGAATAAGAGCTGAATAATATCCCTAAGTACAAAGTACCACCACATATGAGAGCATCAAGTATGTGGTAACATGGGGAAAAAACATCTAGCTAGCACTAGAGTTATAAGTGCTATAGGGAAAAGGTTCACATCAAAGCTACTCGAGGAACACATAAGTGTAACAAACCCCCCTGGAGCAAATGATGTGAACACATACAAGGAGTGACAGATCAGCCCCCACAAGGTAACAAGCTTAAAGCTTTGCGAAAAGCTTCAAACTTTTCTTGTGGAAGAGCTTTGGTGAATATGTCTGCCACATTATCTTGTGTAGGCACATATACCAAATCAATATCTCCTGCATGAAGGCGCTCTCTCACATAGTGATAATGCACCTCAATATGTTTGGTCCGTGCATGAAACACTGGGTTTCATGCAACAACCAAAGCACTCTGACTATCTGTGCGAATATGCGTAGCAACATCAATCTCCATGCAAAGATCCATCAATAGGCATCTCAGCCATATACACTCCACTATCGCTGTGAAAATTGCCCTGTACTCAGCTTCACAACTCGATGTTTCCACTGTAGGTTGCTTCTTACTCAACCAAGATATGCATGAGTCTCCAAGGAAAAAGCAATTACCACTAGTGGACAAGCAAGTATCATAACAACCAGCCCAATCACTATCTGTAAAAGCATGCAAGCATGTCTGAACGTCTCTACCATAAAAGAAACCTAAGCTCAAAGTGCCTCAGAGATATCTAAACACACGTTTCACCGCTTTCCAATGCTTAGTGCCAGGGCTATGCATGAATCGACTCAACTGGGAAACTGCATACTGTATATCTGGCCTTGTGTTGCATGCATATATGACATCCCATAGCTTGCTGATAAAGACAAGTGTCAAATGCATCACTGGAATCCTCAACTGAGAAGCTGAATCACGTCTCAACTGGTGTGGAAACTGGCTTACAATCCTCAAAGTCAAAACGCTGAAGTAGTTTTTCAACATACTTTGCTTGATGCATAACGATTCCCCCCCTCAACGGATACAAACTGGATGCCAAGATAGTAGCTCAAAAGACCAAGATAAGTGACATCAAAAGTATGTTGCAAATCAGCCATAAGAATGTCAAGTTTTGCATCACATGACCCAGTCAAGAGTATGTCATCGACATAAAGAACAAACACTATAAGATCAGCCCCATTTTTGCGTACATAGAGTGTGCTTTCAATCGGACTACATGTGAAGCCAAGAGCAATCAAGTGCTTATGTATTTTGTCATACCATGCACGTGGAGCGTGCTTGAGACCATACAAGGCTTTATGCAAGCGACAAACCATATGCTCTTTCCCTTTCATAGCAAATCCAGGAGCTTGCTTCACATAGACCTCTTCTTGCAAATCTCCATTCAAGAAGGCTATTTTTATGTCCAAGTGATACACTTTCCAACCTCGATGGGCAGCCAATGCAACCACGGTACGAATGGTAGTCATGCGTGAAGTAGGTGCAAAAGTTTTCTCATAGTCAATGCATATTGTTTCGGCATATCCTTTGGCAACCAATCTAGCTTTGTAGCGATCAATGCTACCATCAGATTTTCTCTTAATCTTATAAAACCACTTTGTACCAATGGCATTCTTTGCTTTTGGCAATTCACATAACTCCCAAGTACCATTCATATGTATGGAATCCATTTCTGATTGCATAGCACTCATCCATTGTGGATCGTCACATGCATCTTCAAAAGAAAGTGGCTCTTCATTACATGCTATAGCAATAAGAGAATAATCCATAAAATTACTTGATGCATGGTGAGAGCTTGATCTTGTTCTACCAAGTAAAGGTGCACTCAATTTGCTGTCCTGCAAAGTTTGTTTCAGCCACTTTGGCATAGATTGTGCACTCTTGATAGACATGCGTTCATTATGTAAAACATCTTCAATACGTACATCATGCGTGGGCTGAATTTCATGCTCAATTTCAGCCATATTTTGATGCAAATGTTTAGCCATATGTGGCTGGAAATTTCTAGCAGTTTGGACATTTTTTTATTGAAATTTTTCAGCCATGTTTGGCTGAAAATTCTATGCATTTTTAGCCCTATTTGGCTGGAATTTTTCAGCCTTTTGAGCCTCAGTTGGCTGATCTACATGGCCATAGTCAAGCACACCATTTTGGAACAAAGGCATGAGTGTATCGAACGCATCTTGTGAGCTAACTGTTGGCAGTTTTTTGCATTCAAGTAGAGGGAAAACTGAATTTTCAGCAAATACCACATCTCGACTCACAATAATTGTGTTTGTCAATGGATGGTACAACCGATATCCATTACTTTCAACACTGTAACCAACAAATATACATTTCTTTGCCTTGTCATCAAGTTTGTGACGTTGTTGTGATGGCACAAGAGCATATGCCAAACAACCAAACACACGCATATGACTAACCATAGGCTTATGACCATTCCAAGCCTCATAAGGAGTGATGACTCTCAATGCTTTTGTAGGGCAGCGATTCAACACATAGTTTGCACACATGACCGCTTCCATCCAAAACTTATGAGGAAGATGCTTTCCTTTAACCATACATCGTGCCATTTCAAGTAAAGTTCTATTTTTACGCTCAACAACACCATTTTGTTGAGGTGTATATGGAACCGTACATTGGTGTGAAATACCTCTTTCATGAAGAAAGGCATTAAACTCATGTGACATGTATTCACCACCACGATCCGTGCGTAGAGTCAAAAGCTTCTGTGAAGAAAAATTTTCAGCCATAGCTAAAAATGCTTTGAAGCAAGAAAATACCTCATTCTTTTCTTTCATAGGATACACCCATGTATGGCGAGTAGCATCATCAATGAAGGTAACAAAATATACATGCTTCCCAAAAGATGGAGTCTTGATCGGACCACATACATCACTATGAACAAGTTGCAATTTTCTTGTAGTGTGTGTATGACTATCTTTTGGAAAAGAAGCACGATGCATTTTTCCAAGAATACAACCTTCGCATGCATGCTTTTCAATGGACTCAAGTGTAGGCAAACCAATAACCATGTCCTTCTTTTACAAGTAGAGCAAACTACTGAAGTTTAAATGACCAAAACGAGCATGCCAAAGCTCCATTTCAGCCATGGAAGAAGTATGAGCAACTAAGGCATTCGAGGCAGCCCTCTTGTATGTATCCATGCGATACAAACCATTACATAATGTACTGGACATCACGATAACATCGCCATTGCTGAAATCATGAACCATACACTTATCATGACCAAAGTGTACATGAAATCTAGCTTTGGCAATCAACGGAACTGAAATTAAGTTCTTCTTGATACCGGGCACATACAATGCATTTTTCAAGAGAATCACACCTCCATTTGCAGTCGTAAGCTCAATTTCTCCTACTCCAATGATAGGATAAGAGGCATTGTTTGCACACACCACATGTCCTCCTTTAGGTGCATCTTTCAAAGAGGGGAAAAATCTTTTGCATGATGTTATATGCTTTGAAGCACCACTATCAAAGAACCAATCCGAATCAGCCTCACTCACAACCATACATTTAGAATGTAAAGAAGCATCATAATGACATGTAACAACACATGCCCAAAAATCTTGAGCCATGTTAGCTTCATCATTCTTTGCATTTGTTGAATTTTTAGCAATAGACATGCCGGATTCCTTCTTTGTTTCATTGCGTTTAGCAAGCTTTCTACACTCATCAATAGTATGACCAGCCTTCCGACAATATTTGCATCTCTTCTTCTTTTGCAAATCACCATCATTATAGGAATGAGTGGAAGAGGAAGCTTGAGGCTTTGGTTTTGATGAACCCAAAGCTGAACCATACTTGCTTTTCCCCTTTTGTGAGATAGAAAGTGCTTGCATTCCCTCAATCAAACCACTCCTATTCACTCTAGATTGCTCTTCTTGCAAAAGAAGAGACACAACCTCATCAAATGCATACATATTAGGATTTTCTTTTGCAACCAAATGAAATGGGGGTAAAACCCCAGCGCGCCTGGTGGAAATGTTTCTTGGTTGGTGAAATTCACACTTCTATGCTCCGAAGTCGATTTGCACTATTAAAGTGCGCGCGCCGCTACGCGAAAAATCGAAACTTGAGAAGAAGCTGAACTTGCTTTGATACCACTATTGGGTGTGTGTAGAAGTGCGAGAGACATACGAGAAGCACACACAAAGAGCACAAACACAGCAAGACACAGGGAGAAGACGATGGTTGGAATAGCTCTCTCTATTGATCTATGAACTCAACTGAAGTAAGAGCTGACTAATATCCCCAAGTACAAAGTACCACCACATATGAGAGTATCAAGTACGTGGTAACATGGGGAAAAAACCTCTAGCCAACACTAGAGTAAAAAGTGCCCATGTATAGGGAAAAGGTTCACATCAAAGCTACTCGAGGAACACATAAGTGTAGCAATTATTCCAGATGCATCATTCATCTCTAATTGTTGAAAGGATTACCAAATCTTTTGAAGCTTCACTACTACACTCCGTTTGGTTGCAAAAGGGAATTCCAATATGTATGTATTTGATGAAGTCGTGTCTCTTCTTTTGCAAGAAGAGAAATCTAGAGTGAATAAGAGTGGTTTGATTGAGAGAAACCAAGCACTTGCTATCTCACAAAAGGGGAAAAGCAAGTATGGTTCAACTTTGGGTTCATCAAAACCAAAGCCTCAACCTTCCTCTTCCACTCATTCCTCTAATAATGTTGATTTGCAAAAGAAAAAGAGATGCAAATATTACGAGACCCTAAATACTTTCATTTAACCCCTTTTTTAGTTGTCCAAAGATGAGAGATATCCATGATATTCCACATATTAAGGGGTTTTCCAAATTTTGAACAAGCATGCACTTTTTTTCATTTATAGAGAATGACCTTTTCTCTGCACCGCACGCCCTCTCACGAATATGAGAGAGAGAGAGAGACTTACTCCACCTCTACACCATTCTCATGATTGGCCACTATGTGAATACATGAATGTGCACCTAATTGAAGTTGAACGTTGTCCTCCTCTTTGGGTGGGGGGAATAGAAAAAATTGACTTATCTTAGCCATGAATCCTCTCTACATATGCACATGTGTATGTAGGTCTACAAGGAATATGAGATTGAGTAGTGTAAATAAACTACATGGTTTGTCATTGCTACATGGATCGGCTGTGTTCCCACGATCATGGGGTGGCGAGATCGAATCTTATATCCTACTCTCATATACCAAGACATAAAATCACTTTGCCACAAACTTTGAAACTGAGATTGTTAGCTCATGAGCTGGTCGATTTTGATGCACTAACATGCCCATTTTGGAAAATATTTGTTTGAACATAGGTGTTTTGCAATAAGAATAGATGGCCGATGTTTTGCTTCAGTGGTTGTATTGTGGCGGCGTTGGTTCCATTATAAGTGCTCTCGTAAGAGGACTCGAAAAGCATGGAGGACGACTTGCAATGAGGTCTCATGTACAGGAAATCGTTCTACAAGATGGGCGTGCAGCTGGGGTCAAACTTAGGGACGGTACGTTCATTAAAGCATGCAAGGCAGTCATCAGTAACGCATCGACGTGGGATACGATCTCCTTACTTCCAAAAAAATGCCGTTCCTCTGGAGTATCGACAAAAATCTGAAAACACACCACAATGCAATTCTTTTATGCAACTTCATCTTGGCATCGATGCTAAGGACTTGCCCTCGGACCTTGAAATACATCACATAGTTGTGAATGATTGGTCAATTGGAGTGGATGCCCCTCAGAATGTTGTTCTTATATCAGTACCCAGTGTGCTAGACCCTAATCTTGCTCCAATGGGCAAACATGTACTTCATGCGTACACTCCTGGAACAGAGCCATATGGCCTTTGGTCTGGACTTGATCGGAGAAGTAAGGAATACAGCCATCTCAAAAGTGAACGATCAGAGGTTTTGTGGAAAGCTGTAGAACGTGCTCTTGGACCTACATTCTCTCGGGATAAGTGTGAAGTCCAACTCATAGGTACTCCGCTCACTCATGATCTGGCAGGCCATTTTTTTTTTGCAGATCACTTTCCCCCCCTTCTTTTCCGTTTTTTTACCAGAAAAGGGGATAGAAGGTACAGGGAGGGCAGACGGTGCGCATGGCTCTCTCTCCCTCCTATGGAAGGGGGACTCTCTCTCACACTATGCAGAGAGAATGGTCTCCATGATTTCTGTCGTTTTCGACCAACGTCAACTGATTATTGTATCGTCTGTTCTGCTGCTCTTTACTCCTCTGGTATGGTCTGTTGTCCTCTTTTGCTGGCCTCCCCTCGTCTTTTCAATACTAGGCATGCATGCTGTTGTCAGATCCAACGGGAAAAGTTATGGGGCAAGCTTGCAAGAGGAAGGGATGGAGGGGTGTATTCCCGATTTTTACAACATCCATTTCGGCATATGCACATTTTTTTTGAAGATAGAACTTACACGCTTATGATCAGAAGGGAAGAAGGGGGGAAGAGATCGCCCAGCGTCCCGTTTTTTCTCTCAGGACTCTTGTATCACGAATTTTTTTCTCAGCTGCCGCAGGAACAATGGAGGGACACACAGCGTCGAATCTTGCGACCAGGAGCTTCTTGTGCTGACCCCCCTGAGCTTGCTCAAGATGCAAAGCTCCTCTGGGCCATCGATAAGCCAAGTATTCCTTTGACACCGAATGGCTGGAGGCGGTTATTTGTCATCACAGGAAGTCATTCTCACACGTTTGGGGACATATACTATGTAACTCCCACTGGCAAGAGACTGCGATCTATGACTGAAATTGAGTGCATCCTGAACTTCTGGAAGGAGGACTGAGCTTGAGCCAATTTTCTTTTTCAACTCCAAAGGCTCTAGGTGAAAAGTACTACAGAAGAAGGACTCATCACTCTTCTATTGCAATAGGAAGCAGATATTTACAATCAAATAATTTAAGGGTTTCTGGAATCAGACAATCTCACCATGATCAGTTGTTCCAAACCTCTGTAGGGAATGCCTCCTTAGCCTCTGGGCCTATAAGTACATGCAATTCTTACCATTGCCCTCTGATAGCAGCTTCCCAAACAAGAGAGCTAGAGGATACAAGTTGTTAGAGTTAGTGCCTTGATGAGGTATGAAACAGGGCATCTCACAGTGAGCAGTCAACATGGTACTTTCCATTTCAAATCCAGGGATTTGGCATCACATCGTGGAGGCGAAACAACCATGCTGTTGGACATCCAAAAGGATGCTACAATGACCACTGGAAGTTCTGGAGGTATTACTGGTGGATCCTCTCTTCTTGTAATCCTTTGGAGTAGAGGCACGTATCAAGGTTCTGCTGAATTGAATGTGGTAATCAACCTATGACATTAGAATCTTATTTGAAGGTTTTTATCTGAACGTGTGTCATATTATTATTACTCGTACGACTTATGGAGATAAATGTGGTCTGTTTCTTACAGAATTTTGAGTTCTCTCTGAGTATAAGTATGCAAACATTGGAGTAGCTTGAATAAACTGCAAAAATTCATGCTATTATGTTAGCATGCATATTTATAACAAGAAGCATTCATAGAAAAAAAAGAAAAAGTTTGATGAAGTCATTCGGATGATCAAAAGCTCTCCGTTATGTGGTCAAGCTATTATTGCATATCTGCAGGAAAAGGGTTATCCAGATATAGCTTTGCATTTCGTCGAAGATGAGAGGACTCGCTTTAACCTTGCGATTGAATCTGGCAATATAGCAGTTGCACTTGCTTCTGCTAAAGAAATAAATGAAATAGATCATTGGTATAGATTGGGCATAGAAGCTCTGAGGCAGGGAAATCATGAGATTGTGGAATATTGCTACCCGAAAACAAAAAAAAAAATTTTGAGAGGCTTTCCTTCCTTTATTTGATAACTGGAAATGTGGATTAGTTGATGGAGAAAATGGATTCAGAAGGTAATATGATCTTTTAGTCATTATGTGTATGAAGAACATTGAAATCGTAATGTTTGAAAGAGCAAGTTACTTGTGTTAGTAAATCCTTGCCTATGCGCTTTGACTATTTCCCAAGTTTTCTTTGATTATGAACATTTTATTATGAGTGTCATTAGAGATAACTCCATACCTAAAATAAAATCGGGTTGGCCACATGCTTTGTCGGAAGTTCTCCTTGTTTAGCACATTAAAACTTCAAAGTCCTTTTCGGTACAAAGGATTCAGACAGGAGAAATGAGAAGGTGTGCAAGGGGAGGAAGAAAAAGTGCAAGAAGGTACATATAAGCGAGTGGATGAGAAAGAGAGAAAAAGATCGCGATAGATAATCACTAAAGTTGGATACCCTTGGTGCATGTATTTGCCCGTATCTTCCCGCGGTACATGAGAGTGTAATTGTGGATTTAGGGCGATCAAATCTAACCTAGCATCAGAAGGTTTAGGCAAAATATCATTGAGCGTATGCAATTCCCCTTGGACCAAGAGCCCCAAACATTTTGGTGCGTCTGCCGGGAAGCATATGAACTAGTGCATAGACATAAAAAGAATCCATTGTGAGATAATTGTGGGTTCTAGGTAATCCAAGTAGACCGATTGTGAGGTGTTTGAGCAAAATAAAGGCTTTCACAATCATCTTGTCCTTGGGCTCAAGACCTATTCATTTTGGTGCGTTTGTCGGGAACTGCTTGGTACGTCTCTATAAGAGAGTGCCATAGGTTCGCCTAGCGCCATAGGTTGGCCGAGCTTGCGGACCCAAGATCTAGTACATGAGCGAGGGGAGCTCATCGTCAGGAGCAACACAAACGCAAAGAGAGGAACGCGCTCAGAGAAGAGCCCTTGAAAGAGAAAGGAGAAGGCGGGAACCGCCAGGTGAGTGGACCTCGATTGGCTCGAAGAAATCAGTCAAAAACGTGTACTCCCGTAGGAGAGTCGCGAATCAAGTGCGGAAGTTTGAAGGAGGGATCCTGAAGCCACGTGTGCTAAATTTCTGGGATCGAAGTGATATTGACATCACACCTCTGTTCGAAATGGCTCAGCGGATTTCGGTTCACTTGGGGGACTTCACCAAGTTCTCAGGTACTTGGGACGAAGATCCGGATAGTTTTATCCAGTTGTTTGAGGTTACCTGTGAGGCCAATGACGTAGTTGACTAGGATCAAAGGTTGAGGATTTTTCCGGCTATTCTCCGTGATGAGGCAGCCAATGCTCAGCGTGGAACTTATCAAATGCTCAAGGAAGCCTTCTTGGCAAAGTTTCAGCGACAAGGCTTCCAAGATAGATTGGCCCAACAAATGGATTATTTGCGACAAGGAGTCAATGAGAGCATCGATAACTACATTCAGAGAATGGAGACGTTGGTAAGAAAGATGGGCGCGAATGCCCCGAACGATGAGACATTGAAACGAAGATTCATTTCGGGATTGAGAGATCCCACGGCACAGCAGCATATCAGCCTGACAAGACTTGCAACTTTAATGGATGCTAAGGAACAAGCAAGGCTTTGGGAGGAAGTCCATAATGCCAACAAAGGAAGATGGAACTCTTATATGAGCCAATGGGAGGCCCAGGGAGCATACCGATGAAAGATCCGAGCCAAAGAAGTCCCACATTGACGACTCCAGCTTTTGTAGCTGCCACTAGCACGCCAGGCGAGGTAAAGCCTGCGCTAACTGAGGAACGAATATTGGAGTTGGTCACGCAAGCTATAAAAGCTGCCACAATCACCCAGGAAACATACACAGTAAAACCCGAGGTGACTACAAACCCCAATCAAGTGTTTCGATCAAATACATGGTGTGGAAAGTGCCATGGTTACGGCCATTTGGCTTCAGAATGCCCTACAGTCTCGAGAGTATTCACAGATAGATCACCACCTAGGATGCGTTGTACTTTTTGCGGAAGAACAAATCATACAGAGGACCGATGTTACAACAAGAGAGCCTATGAAGAGAGGACCATGAAATCAGGAGATATAAGAGAAAGACCTTATACGTGATTGCCCGCTCAAAGTGTGCCACCTACATCTCGTTGGGAAAACAGACCGACTTATGGATATGGTGCTCAGGGTCAAGGAGGAGACTATCCAAGAGGAGCTGCACGTGATCAAAGAAGAGATGGTCCAATCCAGTGCTGGAGATGCCATGGCTTTGGCCATACTCAATCTAGATGTCCAAACAAAAAGAAACCAATTGATTACAGTCCACTATGTAGGTACTGTAGTGGAGAGGGCCACTTTGATGAAGATTATCCAAAACGAAGAGCTGTCGCCGGCAAGGAAAAAGGACCTATAGGGTCCTCGAATTATGTTGATACTCAGGTTCATTCCACATCGAGAGCTCAAGAGCACGTTCCTACGATCGGAGTAGTGTTCAAGACACCGAACCCTCAAGAAGGCTCTAGCTCGTCAATGCACTTTGTGGATGCTTACGAGGCCAAGAAACCACACAAAGATCCAACTGTGGCAGTAGTCACAAGGACTCAAGAGTATTCGAAGAAGAATCCAGGAGGCGAAGGTGAAGAAGGGAGCCAAGAGAAGATAGTTGAACATGAAGAGGTAGAAAACCAAGATGGAGGACTTGCTGAGCAGCAAGAGTTTGAGGATGGGGAAGAGATAGAGATTCTTCCACCAGTGACCAGGGAGTTTGTGCCGGGCATAGCACCATTCCCTGAAAGACTAAGGGCTCCGAAGTGTAGAAAGGAAAGACAAAGTTCGGAAGAAGTAGATATTGTAAAGTTGCTCGCTGACACGGAAGTCACGCTGGATATTGGCACATTACTAAATGTTCACCTGCTTATAGGAAACAATTCTACAACGAATATATTAAGAAGCCGAGGAAAGCTCGAGATAAAAATAGACAAGATAAAGATGTCCAAGGAATCATTCAAAGTATTACTACGCAAATCGATTCGAATGCTCCAGCTGTGACAGTCGAGATTAAAGGGTATGCAGTCCCTGGTGCTCAGTTAGATAGTGGAGCCGCAGTCAACCTTATGACTGAGTTCATGATGAAAGCTTTGGGCTTCAACCACATGGAAGAGACGCCGATGTCTTTGAGAATGGCGGATCAAACACAAGTGAAGCCTGCGGGTCTTTTGAAGAATGTAAGCACAGTTGTGGGCGGTTTAGAGTTTAAAGTTGATTATCTGATAGTAAGACCAAGGACTTCAGAGGCAACCTTCTCGATCCTACTTGGACGGCCATGGTTGGTGCAAGCCGAATGTGTGCATGACTGGCGCACAGGTTTTATTTCAATAGGGCCAAAGTCTGATCGGATTCAAATACAAGTATCCACACCCTCGAGCAACAAGAAGAAAGCAATAATAGTCGATGAGATGGAAAAGAAAGAAAAGGAGAAAGCAAGTCAAGGGATTGCACGAGCTAGGTTTTCTTTGAACATGGACACCTACAAGAATCTGCTTCAAGACGGGTTCAACTTGCAGCTCTTTAAGAATCAAGACACAAAGATGGGAGAATATCAAAATCCATTGATCTATAACGACGATTCCGATCAGGAGTTGCTAGGATGGTTGACGCATACAAGAGAATTTGAGTGCTACATGTTGAGTATAGACGCAAGTAAAAAAAAAAGCTACTCAATCCCTGGAGAAGGGAACTTCAAAAGAAGAACTGGAGCTGGAGTTAGCTCCGACAATGGAAGTGCAACAGTTGAGAGAAAGAGTTAGAATGCTAGAAGCAGAGATTCTTAAGAGAAGTCGAGAGTTGGAAAAAGAAGCGAAGAGTAAGTCTAAAGTGTTGGAAGCCATTGCAAAAGCTGAATTAAAGAAATTAGGTTCCATCAAAACAGAACGAAAGAATGATTTATTGGCCAACCATGCACGCGTGATTGGAGAACACGTCTCAATCACAGTGTCATCAAGGAATAAGGAATATTCGCGAGAAGCTCAGTTGGAAAAGTGGGAAGTGTTTCCAGAAAAGTTCTTGAGTATAGGGTCAGAGCTACCAGATGGAGTACGAGATTGCATTAAATTGGTACTCAAAAATTTCAGTAAGGCCTTTGCATAGTCATACAGTGATCTGAGAGGAATTGATCCACGAATCTGCCAACATTATATAGACTTGGAAGAAGGCACACGACCAATATGTCAACGACTTAGGCGGACAAATCCAGTCTACTTGGAACTGATCAAGTTGGAATTGACTAAGTTATTGGAAGCAGGATTCATATATCCCATCGCATCCAGCGAGTGGGTATCACCAATTGTAGTTGGTCCGAAGAAAAATAAGAAAATCTGTATTTGCATAGATTATCGAAAGCTAAACGAGCGCACGAAGAAGGATCATTTCCCTTTGCCCTTTACTGATCAAATCTTGGACAGAGTGGCTGGCCATAAATTGTACTCATTTTTGGATGGTTTCAGTGGGTACAACCAGATCCAAATCCATGAAGAGGATCAATCAAAAACTACTTTCATGACAGAATGGGGTACGTACGCATATCGTGTGATGCCATTTGGATTATGCAATGCACCGGCCACATTCCAGAGGGCAATGATAGCTGCATATCAAGACTACTTGCATGATTGGATGGAGATATTTCTCGATGACTTTGCGATCAGAGGCGACGATGAAAACATGATGGAGAGGATCGAAGCTATTTTAAGAAGAAGCATTGAAAAAGGCATCGCATTAAATCTTGAAAAGTGTACATTTGGAGTGCGAAGAGGATTGCTTTTGGGACATGTTATTTCCGAAAAAGGGATTGCGGTTGACGAGGATAAAGTGGAAAAGATCGGACAACTTCCACCTCCACAAAACTTGCGGCAACTCAGAGGATTCTTGGGCCATGCGAATTATTATCGACGTTTTATATTAAATTTTGCATCCATAGCGGCACCACTGACGAATCTTTTGAGGAAAGACCAACAGTACCAATGGACTGGAGAGTGTCAAGTTGCATTCGACTCGATCAAAGAGAGATTGATAAATGCACCGATTTTGGTAGCACCCGACTGGAGGAGAGAATTTCATGTGCACACCGATGCTTCTCATACTGCGGTTGGAGCAGTACTATGCCAAGCCGATGAAAAGAAGTGGGACCACCCTATTTATTATGCAAGTCGCAATTTGAATAGCACTGAGAGGAACTACACGACCACAGAGAAGGAATGTCTATCGATGATCTTTGCCGTGAACAAGTATCGGCATTACTTGATGGGGAAGCATTTCACGTTTTATGTGGATCATGAAGCCCTCAAGTATATCATTAATAAACCCGAGCTATCAGAGCGTCTGATGAGGTGGATGCTACTCCTCCAAGAATTTCAGTTCACAGTGGTAACCAGACCAGGCAAAGCGCATATATTGGCTGACCATTTATCTCGAATTGTTAATGAGGAGCCAGTCTCTGGTGTGCCCGATGATGCTCCTGATGGGCATCTATTCCAGGTTGATGCTAAAGTACCTTGGTATGCCGACTTGGTGAACTTCTTGTGCACTACTAAATATCCGCCAGGAGCAAGCAAGAGAAAGAAGCAAAAACTGTTAGCATTGGCGAAGCATCATAGCATCATTGGGGGGAAACTCTATCGATATTTTGTTCATGAGAGCATTTATCGGAGGTGTCTCGAGGAAGAAGAAGCAAACCTAGTGTTGAGGGCTTTGCATGACGAACCTTGCGGTGGGCATTTTGCTGGTGAACTGACGGCAAGAAAGATTTTATTGGCTGGGTATTGGTGGCCAACATTGTTCAAAGACTCGCACACATACTGTAAGAAATGTGACAAATGCCAACGAATGGGCAAACCCACATTGGCACATGCTGCTCCTCTCACGCCGGTGCTCGCTCTTAAGCCCTTTGAGAAGTGGGGAATTGATTTTGTGGGGCCTATTGATCCCCCTCACGACGAAGATCTAATAGGTATATTTTGGTCTGCACTGACTATGTTACCAAGTGGGTGGAAGCCAAAGCTCTGAAGACTGACCGAGCTGTTGATGTAGCTAAATTTTTGTACGAACAAATCATCACCCGATTCGGATGCCCATTGGAAATAGTGAGTGATAGAGGAACACATTTTGTCAACGAACTGATCGAAGAATTAATGGAATTATATAAGATCAAACATAGAAAAAGCACTCCATATTACCCGAGGGCAAATGGACAAGTGGAGGTCACCAACAAAGTTCTTGAACAGATTCTAACAAAGACAGTAGCTGTGCATAGGAGAGATTGGGATGAGAGACTTTTGGAAGCCTTGTGGGCATATCGAACATCCTACTGAGTGACAACCAAGAGCACTCCGATTCTCCCTAGTATATGGCGAGGAAGCCATCTTTCCCATCGAAAAAGAAGTGCCGACATTAAGAGTGGCTATCGAGGCTAGGATGGGAGAGGAAGAGTCATTGAAGGAAAGGTACATACAACTGGTCAAGCTGGCAGAAAAGAGACTCATCGCACAACAAAGTTTGGAAGCTATTCAGAAGAGACGTAAGGAGAGGCATGATAAGAATCTCAAGACCTATGTGATTCAAGAAGGGGATTTGGTGCTAGTCTATGATAGTAAATATTATAAATTCCCAGGAAAGTTACAAACAAGATGGGCAGGACCGTTTAAGGTGGTGGAACTCAATTCCAATGGTTCCATGCAAATTCAAGATTTAGGAGAAGAATATGCTCCCGTGAAGGTTAACGCGCTTCGAGTTAAACCATATTTCAAGTGATATTAAGACGGGAGAAGCCAGATGAGATCCAAGCAGAAGGGCGTAGTAGACTCCTTGTACATACATGTATAGTTATATATATATATGCGCATATGTAAGCTATGATTTGTGTGTCATAAATATTATCCTGTGCTAGCTCAAGAATTTTGGACTTCTAATTATTTTTTCTTATGTTGCGCAGAGACTGTTAGGAGCTAAGTAACAAAATGGCAGACCAAATAACGCAACTCTATTTGTACGAGCTAAGGATATATTTCTCGGACCAAACATTCGCTCGCATGGACATAGATGTCGACGACTTTGAGACGGAATACGATGTTGAGGAAGCGCATTGGCTGGTATGCTTTATAAACCAAGGTTTGGGTGTTGCATTTTACATTGAGTGTTTTGAGGAATACCTGACTCGACATGTAGGATGGGAGGGAGATCGATATTACTATTTCGATCCTTCAAGGGAAATGCCTAACGAGGAAAACGATATCACATGGGCTTGGGCAGATGTGCTAATGCTAGGAAGTGATGACGGAGCTCCTGAAGTTGAGCCTGACTCGCCTTAGGGAAGTTGTCGGGATGCGAGTACGATGTGAGGCTACATGAGACATCCCGGAGACTCATATTCTAGGACACCTAAGGATAGGTATATGAGGGACTAAGGTATAGCCGGCTGTAGTTACCAAGTGAAAAGTCAAACCAATGAATACATATGTAGTGTCTGTAATTGAGAGAATGGAGTGAAGAGGTGGTTGATCTGTCAAAGGCTAGTGCATATATGTTTTGCATGTATGTGTGGGAAAAGTGGGAAAGTCCCTTTCTTCCTCTCCCTAATTCTCAGGACTTGGGTGAACTAATTGACTAAAAAAAAAAAAAAAAAAAACGAAGAAAAGAAAAGAAAAAATTTGTGTTACTGTGATCGTACCAATGCGCTATGGTGGGCTAGTAGGTGGGTGGATTTATCCTCGCCGGGTGGTTGGGACCACGAGCCGCAGCTAGTTTCGCCATAGGCTTGGGATATATATGTTTGTGTCTTAGCTACGTGCCATAACGGGTTGGTAGGTAAGTGGAGCCATCGTGGCTGGGTAGTCACGACCACGAGCCGTATCCAGCTTCGTTATGGGCTAGCTGATATATGTTATGTGTTATCATTATGTGTTTGTGTGTTGAGCGCTGCATTGCATTGGTAGATGGGTGGAATCAACCTGATCGGGTGGTCAGGTCCACGAATCGCATCCAGTGTCAATGTAGGCCAACGTGTGAATATAAATAAAATTTTCATATGAAGTTATTCCCCACTCCTGAGGGGGAGAGAGAGAGAGGAGAGGGCGATGATCGCCTGGAAGGAAACGTTATTTGCTTGTGTGATTGGTATGTGATGGCTTGTGACAGATCAGCTCACTTTGAATCAACATTCTTGAAGGCACGGAGACTGTATATGTACTTATGGATGAGGCTTTAGCGAGGTAATGCAACGGTCTTGCTTTATAATGTGTGTGCTCTATCTGAGGGTTTTTCTGGTATGTGGGACACTCTAGGTTTTTTATGTAGGTCTTGACTTGTACTCGAGTCTCGATGGTTTCTGTAGGACGACGATGGGGATTCTTTGGGAACGTCTAGTCATGGAATAATTGTACATAGCGAATAGTAGGTGCAATAATGGGGTATGCATTTTGGGTATGTTGCATCTCCGATTGGATTCATTTCCGTTGTCGTTGTTCATTTCGGTATTTTCTTTTCTGTTTTCCGCAATGGTAGTTGCATGTGTAAAACATGGAAAGGTATGCATGTGTTATTTTGGTTGAGACCATTTTTCATAATGGAATGCATGAGCAAATTTGATGCATGGCTGAAATGGAATTGCATATATGCGCATGTTCTTGGATCATTTTGGAAGTGATTGATTTGTATGTATTCATGAGTGATTTTTTGAGCACTAACAACTTCAATGAGTGCAGGTCCACTTGGAAAGATGACTCGATGGGAAGGTATGCAAAATAGTTGTACACTGACATTTTCATGGCTGTTTTGATTTTATTCCAGCAATAGTGGCTCGTCGAGGACGACTCCGCAAATAAGAAAAGGGGAGTATGTTAGCTCATGAGCTGGTCGATTTTGATGCACTAACATGCCCATTTTGGAAAATATTTGTTTGAACATAGGTGTTTTGCAATAAGAATAGATGGCCGATGTTTTGCTTCAGTGGCTGTATTGTGGCGGCGTTGGTTCCATTATAAGTGCTCTCGTAAGAGGACTCGAAAAGCATGGAGGATGACTTGCAATGAGGTCTCATGTACAGGAAATCGTTCTACAAGATGGGCGTGCAGCTGGGGTCAAACTTAGGGACGGTACATTCATTAAAGCACGGAAGGCAGTCATCAGTAACGCATCGACGTGGGATACAATCTCCTTACTTCCAAAAAAATGCCGTTCCTCTGGAGTATCGACAAAAATCTGAAAACACACCACAATGCAATTCTTTTATGCATCTTCATCTTGGCATCGATGCTAAGGACTTGCCCTCGGACCTTGAAATACATCACATAGTTGTGAATGATTGGTCAATTGGAGTGGATGCCCCTCAGAATGTTGTTCTTATATCAGTACCCAGTGTGCTAGACCCTAATCTTGCTCCAAAGGGCAAACATGTACTTCATGCGTACACTCCTGGAACAGAGCCATATGGCCTTTGGTCTGGACTTGATCGGAGAAGTACGGAATACAGCCATCTCAAAAGTGAACGATCAGAGGTTTTGTGGAAAGCTGTAGAACGTGCTCTTGGACCTGCGTTCTCTCGGGATAAGTGTGAAGTCCAACTCATAGGTACTCCGCTCACTCATGATCTGGCAGGCCGTTTTTTTTTTGAAGATTACTTTCCCCCCCCTCTTTTCCGTTTTTTTGCCAGAAAAGGGGATAGAAGGTACAGGGAGGGCAGACGGTGCGCATGGCTCTCTCTCCCTCCTATGGAAGGGGGACTCTCTCTCACACTATGCAGAGAGAATGGTCTCCATGATTTCTGTCGTTTTCGACCAACGTCAACTGATTATTATATCGTCTGTTCTGCTGCTCTTTACTCCTCCGGTATGGTCTATTGTCCTCTTTTGCTGGCCTCCCCTCATCTTTTCAATACTAGGCATGCATGTTGTTGTCAGATCCAACGGGAAAAGTTATGGGGCAAGCTTGCAAGAGGAAGGGATGGAGGGGTGTATTCCCGATTTTTACAACATCCATTTCGGCATATGCACATTTTTTTTGAAGATAGAACTTACACGCTTATGGTCAGAAGGGAAGAAGGGGGGAAGAGATCGCCCACCATCCCGTTTTTTCTCTCAGGACTCTTGTATCACAAATTTTTTTCTCAGCTGCCGTAGGAACAATGGAGGGACACACGGTGTCGAATCTTGCGACCAGGAGCTTCTTGTGCTGACCCCCCTGAGCTTGCTCAAGATGCAAAGCTCCTCTGGGCCATCGATAAGCCAAGTATTCCTTTGACACCGAATGGCTGGAGGCGGTTATTTGTCATCAGAGGAAGTCCTTCTCGCACGTTTGGGGACATATACTATGTAACTCCCACTGGCAAGAGACTGCGATCTATGACTGAAATTGAGCGCATCCTGAACTTCTAGAAGGAGGACTGAGCTTGAGCCAATTTTCTTTTTCAACTCCAAAGGCTCTAGGTGAAAAGTACTGCAGAAGAAGGACTCATCACTCTTCTATTGCAATAGGAAGCAGATATTTACAATCAAATAATTTAAGGGTTTCTGGAATCAGACAATCTCACCATGATCAGTTGTTCCCAACCTCTGTAGGGAATGCCTCCTTAGCCTCTGGGCCTATAAGTACATGCAATTCTTACCATTGCCCTCTGATAGCAGCTTCCCAAACAAGAGAGCTAGAGGATACAAGTTGTTAGAGTTAGTGCCTTGATGAGGTATGAAACAGGGCATCTCACAGTGAGCAGTCAACATGGTACTTTCCATTTCAAATCCAGGGATTTGGCATCACATCATGGAGGCGAAACAACCATGCTGTTGGACATCCAAAAGGATGCTACAATGACCACTGGAAGTTCTGGAGGTATTACTGGCGGATCCTCTCTTCTTGTAATCCTTTGGAGTAGAGGCACGTATCAAGGTTCTGCTGAATTGAATGTGGTAATCAACCTATGACATTAGAATCTTATTTGAAGGTTTTTATCTGAACGTGTGTCATATTATTGTTACTCGTACGACTTATGGAGATAAATGTGGTCTGTTTCTTACAGAATTTTGAGTTCTCTCTGAGTATAAGTATGCAAATATTGGAGTAGCTTGAATAAACTGCAAAAATTCATGCTATTATGTTAGCATGCATATTTATAACAAGAAGCATTCATAGAAAAAAAAGAAAAAGTTTGATGAAGTCATTCGGATGATCAAAAGCTCTTCGTTATGTGGTCAAGCTATTATTGCATATCTGCAGGAAAAGGGTTATCCAGATATAGCTTTGCATTTCATCGAAGATGAGAGGACTCGCTTTAACCTTGCAATTGAATCTGGCAATATAGCAGTTGCACTTGCTTCTACTAAAGAAATAAACGAAAAAGATCATTGGTATAGATTGGGCATAGAAGCTCTGAGGCAGGGAAATCATGAGATTGTGGAATATTGCTACCCAAAAACAAAAAAAAAAAATGAGAGGCTTTCCTTCCTTTATTTGATAACTGGCAATGTGGATTAGTTGATGGAGAAAATGGATTCAGAAGGTAATATGATCTTTTAGTCATTATGTGTATGAAGAACATTGAAATCGTAATGTTTGAAAGAGCAAGTTACTTGTGTTAGTAAATCCTTGCCTATGCGCTTTGACTATTTCCCAAGTTTTCTTTGATTATGAACATTTTATTATGAGTGTCATTAGAGATAACTCCATACCTAAAATAAAATCGGGTTGGCCACATGCTTTGTCGGAAGTTCTCCTTGTTTAGCACATTAAAACTTCAAAGTCCTTTTCGGTACAAAGGATTCAGACAGGAGAAATGAGAAGGTGTGTAAGGGGAGGAAGAAAAAGTGTGAGAAGGTACATATAAGCGAGTGGATGAGAAAGAGAGAAAAAGATCGCGATAGATAATCACTAAAGTTGGATACCCTTGGTGCATGTATTTGCCCGTATCTTCCCGCGGTACATGAGAGTGTAATTGTGGATTTAGGGCGATCAAATCTAACCTAGCATCAGAAGGTTTAGGCAAAATATCATTGAGCGTATGCAATTCCCCTTGGACCAAGAGCCCCAAACATTTTGGTGCGTCTGCCGGGAAGCATATGAACTAGTGCATAGACATAAAAAGAATCCATTGTGAGATAATTGTGGGTTCTAGGTAATCCAAGTAGACCGATTGCGAGGGGTTTGAGCAAAATAAAGGCTTTCACAATCATCTTGTCCTTGGGCTCAAGACCTATTCAGAGATGCACACGTTTTAGCTTCACACACAGAGCTGAACTTTGTGTTCACCCCCAACCATGCCCAACCCCACTTCTCTCTTCTTTCCTTCTCTTGGCCAATGTTCTCAACATTCCAAGTGGCATCTAGAGCATAATGCATATGCACAATCATCATGTACCATGTGGCAATGAAGCCCTTGCGAGGCATTCACACCTCACCTCATAATATGAAATTTTCATGGATGATGCAATCCAACCTTAGTTTCATGTACCAAGGAGACATCCGTTAGCTCAAAGGATGTGTATGCCACTTTTTTGGCTCTTTTTATACGTGGATAGTCAAATGATATTGTAGCAAGGCAATTTCTTAGCCTTTACAAGTTTCAAATGACGATGGAAATCATTCTGTTGTTCATAACATTTATGCACTTATATATCATCGTGGTTGGAATGTACATCAATTGGACATTAAAATTGAATTTTTGAATGGTGATTTACATCAAGCAGTGTATGTATTTTGTGGGAATTGAACTCATGACCTAATGGCAAGGAGTATGATGGGCTAACCACTTGCCCCAAAAGCCATGGTTGAGGATTGCTTCATAATCCTCCCTCTTAGGCTGCGGTTCAACCATCTCCTACCTATCATTTGTTGAATCTAACACGTCATGGACAAGGAAGCCATCCTAAACCTCAGATTCCATGTGACTTCTATATCTCATGATTGACTCAAAAATTGGGGAGACCAATGCTTCCATTGCATCTGTAGCGTGCCAAAGCCCTAAGATTGACTGTCTACTTATCTCACTTGGATATCCAGAGCTCATGTTTCAAATTGATG
Organism: Ceratopteris richardii; assembly: GCA_020310875.1. Lineage (NCBI taxonomy): Eukaryota > Viridiplantae > Streptophyta > Polypodiopsida > Polypodiales > Pteridaceae > Ceratopteris > Ceratopteris richardii. Next base: position 11,251,362 of record CM035413.1, on the reverse strand, counting down.
ACATCATCAATTCGTAATTGCCTTTCATGAACCACTGTTAAAAACCTATATAAGAAGGGGTTGGCCACATTCATAATCAGCCTTGCCAATACCAGTCTTGGGAGCTCAAGGAGTAGTGACCGCCAAGTAATTACTCTCCAAGTTCCAGTTCCAATTCTTGTCTTGTTCCAATCTTGTCCAGTCTAGTTCTTGGACATCCTGTCTTGTCCCCTTGTAATATCATAGTACAAAATCTTCTAGAGTTCTTTCTTTATCTAGTTCATCTCCGAGAAGGGAGTTCTTGTAATCCAGATATCTTCTTTCATACTTACGATCCCAGATTGTAGGATCTCCCATATCATCTCTAGTCGAGTTGTTCATACCTATCAGTCCCGAGTTGTGGGACGTCTTGTATTAGTTACGTATTCTTGTATCATTTTCCTTATGTGGGTGTTCTTGTAATCAGAAGTGTATTTCCTAAATCTTGTCTACTATAGTTAGAGAGCACAATCTAGTGCTCCCCTAACATTTTGGCAAGATTAGCTTCTATCCAAGAACATACATCATGGAGAATGCTTACAAACAAATTGAAGCATCACTTCAAAGTATCCAAGAAGAAGTCGAGGACCTAACTCATCAACAGACACAAGTCGAGATGGGACATCGAGTGCATGTAGGTGCACTCGTCCAAGAATTCAAGAACGAATTAGGAGTCTTTAAGCAGATCAAGGGAGTATTCAAGTGAATCAATGGCCTAGTACATCTTTCATGAAGGAACCCAAGATCTGCATGCTAGAAAAGCTCAATGGGGATTGCACAAAGTTTCATGGATTCCTCTAGCAAGTCAAATTTTACATCTGTATGCAACTTGATAGATACCCTGACGAGGCATCCAAGGTTGGGTTTATTAGAACCTTGCTCTGTGGCCAAGCATTATCATGGTTTGCCCCAATCTTGGAGAAGAACATGGCAGTACTTCAGGACTATGAGGGATTTCTTTGAGAACTCACCGACACATTTGGAGATGCAGGCACAAGTCGAGTGGCGGAAACAAAACTTTGGAAGTTATGTCAAGGTAACCACCCTACCTTTACCTATGCATCAGAATTTAGGCAGCTGATATGTGATCTCACTTGGCATGAAGATTATTTCATAAGCCAATTTAGATGGGGTTTAAGAGATGATGTGAAGGAGCTTCTGCTGACGATGCCAAAGGTTAAGACATTGAATCAATACATCATGAAAGCTACTCAATGTGATAACCGACTTTTTGAAAGGAAACAAGAAAAACAAGTAGAAGGAAGACCTTGCCAATGGAAACCCTTCCAACCCACTCCTAAAGATGAGTCTATGCCTGAACCTATGCAAATAGATGTAACTAGGTTCCAGCCTCTAACACCACAAGAGAAACAGAGAAGGCGAGATAACAAGTTATGCCTCTATTGTGGAAACCCTGGGCATATTGCAGTTAATTGTCCCAACAAGAGAACAAACTCTAGAGTTGCAGCCACCCTTGTAGAGGAGGGAAACAAGGAAGTCTAGTTCTAAAAGATACCATACAATCGGACCATGATATAAGAAAAGGTCTCATAATTCCAGCTACACACATAGAAACATGACTTGCACCTATCAAGTTAATCATGCCCAAGAAGACCCTTTCCCTTACAGCCCTATTAGATTCAGGAGCCTCCTCGTGTTTCATTGATGAAGAATTGGTTAAGAAACATGGAATTCTTGTACTTCAGAAGAACAAACAAGTAGTGGCTGAAGTAGTAGATGGATGACCTCTAGCATTTCAGAATATAACCATGGAAACCACACCATTAAGAGTACACCTTGGTGACCATGAATCCCACATACATTTCAATGTAATATCGAGCCGAGTACATCTAGTTATCATTGGAATGCCTTGGTTAAAGAAGCATAATAAAGATATTAATTGGGAAAATAATAAAATCACCCATCGAGATATCCAAAAGAACCCAACATATGTTAGATACAAGGCCTTCATACATGCAATAAGGAAGGAACCTACATATATGATCTATGCCATACCAGCTCAAGAATCCAAGAAAGATGATCCAATTAGTACAAAGGCTTCGAAGATGGTTTTGAAAAGAAGAATGCAGATATCCTCCCAGAGCATAGACCTTATGATTGTCCCATAGATCTTCAAGAGGGAGCACAACCACCCTTTGGACCAATCTACAGACTATCCCTAGTGTCACCAGGAAGGAGATAAGGAAGAGATCTCACACACACACACACACTCACAATCAAAGAGAAGCACACACTCAGATTGAGGCAAGGAAGAATAATCTTCTTCTTCTTCTTCTATTACATAAAAAGGAATGTACAAGAATGACCTAAAACAAGAATACAACAAGTACAATATATAAAGACTAGTACATAAGGAAAAAACTAATGTCCGTGAATGAGTGAGTTGGCATGAAACAAATGTGCCATCACTCTTGGTAGATAAATCTAATAAATCTCAATTAAGTATCCCTGACATATATCGGCGTGACCACTATACATGTCAGAGAAACGAAAAACTGATACGTGTCATCCTGGATCATCACATTTTCAGTTTGATATCTCAACACCTAGAGGAACTTATAGAACTACGCAAGAACATTGATGAGAATCTATCAAAGGGGTTTATCAAACACTCGAATTCTCTAGCAGGAGCTCCTATTTTATTTTTAAAAAAGAAGGATGAGACTCTCTGGATGTGTGTAGACTATCGTGGATTGAATAAGGTCACTATAAAGAACAGATACCCTCTACCACTCATGTCAGAGCTCTTGGAACACCTTGGAAAAGCAAAGCTCTTCACAAAGATTGACCTTCGAGGAGCATACAACCTTAAGAGAAGGAGATGAATGGAAGACATCATTTCAAAAAAGGTATGGGCACTTTGAATGTAGTTATGCCATTTGGTCTCACAAATGCACCAGCTATCTTTCAACATATGATGAATGATATCTTTCAAGAGAGTATTTAGATGGTTTTGTGGTAATATATCTCAATGATATCACGATATTCTCCAAAAATCTAGAGGACCATGAATATCACGTAAAGATAGTTCTATAGAAACTAATAGAAAAAGGGCTATATGCAAAATTGGAGAAGTGCTCTTTCCATCAGGCAGAAGTGGAGTTTTTAGGATACATTGTATCAGATAAGGGAATCGTTATGGACCCTAAGAAGATCAAGACAATCCTTGATTGGCAACCACCTTCCTGTGTTCGAGATGTATAATGTTTTCTAGGATTTGCCAATTTTTACAGGATATTCATGAGAGATTATACTCCAAGATAGTGACACCTCTTAGCAAGCTTATAGGAAACTCGAAATTCTCATGGACCAAAGAAGTAGAAAAAGCCTTTCAGACCTTGAAATTAGCATTCACCACTGCTCCAATTCTAGTCGATCCTAATTCTAGCAAGCCCTTCTTCCTAGAGATAGATGCATCAGACTTCGCCCTAGGGGCCATTCTATCCCAATACAGAGATGGTGGACACCTACATCCAAATGCATATCATTCAAGGATTTTTTTCCCTCCAGAGATTAATTATGAAATCCATGATAAAGAACTTCTTGCCATAGTAGACACGTTTGGTACCTAGCATCACCATCTAGAAAGGAGAAGCTCAAAAAGTTACTATGTATACAGATCAGAAGCACTTAGAGTAGTTTATGACCACCCCCATCCTCAATAGAAGGCAATCTCGATGGAGTAACTTTCTATCCACGTTCGACTTTTCATCACCTACTGCCCAAGACGTCAACAATGTCAGTAAAATGCCTTGTCCAGAAGATCTTACCTTGCACCAAAGAAGGGTGAAGAGGCCTTTGATCAACAAGAGAGTGTATTACTCAAGCTTGAGCATCTCCAGTTAGTAGCTATCTCTTCAAGCCATCATGAAGATTCAGCCTTGAATCATTTGATCCGTGAGAATCCACCACAAGGTGAATTGTTTTGTCCAAGCAGTAAATGAATTTCAAGAAAAGGATGGGTTAGTATTCTATAAGAACCTATTGTATGTCCCTCTAGGAAGGCCTAGGATCCAAGTACTTCAACAATGTCATGACAACCCTGTACTAGGACATTTTGGAGTAAATAAAACAATAGAGCTCATATCAAGGGATTTTTGGTGGCCTAAAATGTGGAAGGAAGTCAAAGAATATATCCGAACATGTGACACTTGTAATAGATCTAAGGTACCATGACATAAACCTCATGGCCTCTTGCAATCTTTACCTATTCCAAAAAGGTGGGCTTCATTGTCTATGGATTTCATCAAAGATCTACCAAAGTCAGATAAGTATAATGCCATTCTTGTTATTGTGGATAGATCTACAAAGATGGCACACTTCATTCCAACTACCAAGGCAATCACAGGTGCAACCACTACTAGAATTTTTCTCAGATACATCTTTAGGCTTCATGGATTGCATAATGATATTGTCAGTGATCGAGGTCCACAGTTCATATCCAACTTTTGGAACAGTCTTTGCAAGCTCCTTGGTGTTCACATTAAACTATCTACAACAAATCATCCATAGACTGATGGACAAACAGAACGTGTGAATCAAATCCTAGAGAGATATCTCCGTTGCACCAACAACTATCACCAAAATGATTGGTTTGAGTTGTTATCCTTTGCAGAGTTTGCCTATAACAATAGTGTTCATGCATCTACTAAGCAAACTCCCTTCTTTGCAAATTATGGACACCATCCAAGGATGGATATGCAACTCTCAAATCATGTTATTAACCCAATTGCCAGAGATAAGGCCCAGTACCTCATGGAAATTCACAAAGAACTCAAGGAAGAGATCCATAAAGCTCAAGAACATTATAAGAACTATGCAGATCAACATTGTGTTCAAAATCCATCGTATCAAATTGGAGATAAAGTATGGTTACTCAAAAACAATTTGCAAACTTCAAGGCCTTGTGCAAAGTTAGATCATCAAAGATTTGGTCCATTCACCACCTTGGCCAAGATTAATCTAGTCACCTTCAGGCTCCATCTACCAAATATCAAGAGAATGCATCCAGTTTTCCATGTGTCCATGTCGGAACCATATCAAATTTCACCATTGAGGGGGGAGACACCTAGTCCTTCACCACCTATCGAGATTGATGATCATGAAGAATTTGAGGTCCAAGATTTCCTAGATTCGAGAATATCCCAAGGAAGATTGGAGTATCTTGTTCATTGGAAAGGGTATGACATCAGTGACCGCACTTGTGAACCTGTAGAGAACCTTCATAGAGCACCAATCAAGGTTCAAGAGTTTCATAGGAAAAATCCAATGAAGCCGAGTCGAGAGATCATGACCGCTCCTCGTGGAACTCGTCGCTTGAGGGGGAGATGATGTCATGGACAAGGAAGCCATCCTGAACCTCAAATTCCATGTGACTTCTATATCTCATGATTCGCTTGGAATTTGGGGAAACCAATGCTTCCATTGCATCCAGAGCGTGCCAAAATCCTTATATTGACTGTCTATTTGCCTCATTCGGATATCTAGAGCTCATGTTTTGAATTGATAATATCATCAATGACATCATCAATCCATAACTTCCTTTCACGAACTGCCCTTAAAAACCTATATGAGGAGGGGTTGACCACATTCATAATTAGTCTTGCCAATACCATTCTTGGGAGCTCAAGGAGTCATGGCCGCCAAGTGAGTACTCTCCAAGTTCTAGTTCTAGTTCTTGTCTTGTTCCTTGTTCCAGTCTTGTCCAGTCTAGTCCTTGGACATCCTATCTTGTCCCCTTGTAATCTCAGAGTATGAGATCTTGTAGAGTTGTATCTAGTTCATCTCCTAGAAGGGAGTTTTTGTAATCCAAATATCTTGTTTCATACTTACGATCCTGGGTTGTGGGATCTCTTGTATCATCTCTAGTTGAGTTATTCATACCTATCAGTCCTGGGTTGTGGGATGTCTTGTATCATTTTCCCTATGTGGGTGTTCTTGAAATCAGAAGTGTATTTCCAAAATCTTTTCTACTATAATCAAAGAGCACAATCTAGTGCTCCCCTAACATTGTGCTCTCTTATTACAGTAGACAAGATTTTGGAAATACATTTCTGATTACAAGAACACCCACGTAGGGAAAATGATACAAGAATACGTAATTGATACAAGACATCCCACAAATCGAGAGTGATAGGTATGAATAACTCGACTAGAGATGATATGGGAGATCCCACAACTCAGGATTGTAAGTATGAAACAAGATATCTGGATTACAAGAACTCCCTTCTGGGAGATTAACTCTACAAGATCTTGTACTATGAGATTACAAGGGGACAAAATAGGATGTCCAAGAACTAGACAAGACAAGACTAGAACAGGGCACAAGATACAAGATCTTGTTCTATGAGATTACAAGGGGACAAAATAGGATGTCCAAGAACTAGAGATTAACTCTATAAGATCTTGTACTATGAGATTCCAAGGGAACAAAACAGGATGTCCAAGAACTAGACTGGACAAAACTCCCTAGATACAAGAAAGAACTCTACAAGATCTTGTAAGATGAGATTACAAGGGGAAAAAACAGGATGTCCAAGAACTAGACTGGACAAGACTAGAACAAGGAAGAAGACAAGAACTAGAACTGGAACTTGGAGAGTACTTACTTGGGGGTCACGACTCCTTGAGCTCCCAAGATTGGTATTGGCAAGACTGATTATGAATGTGGGCAAACCCTCCTTGTATAGGTTTTTAAGGGCGGTTCATGAAAGGCAATTATTAATGATGTCATCAATGATATCATCAATTCGAAACATGAGCTATGGATATCCGAGTGAGGCAAGTAGACAATCGATCTTAGGGTTTCAACATGCTTAAGATGCAATAGAAGCATTGGTTTACCTAAATTCTCAGCCAATCATGAGATATAGAAGTCACATGGAATCTAAGGTTCAAGATGGCTTCCTTGTCCATGACATCACCTCCCTCTCAAGCGATGAGTTCCACGAGAACCACAAATCTAAGTGGATCACTTGTTCACAAGAGCACAAGACCTCCTAGTAAGTCTAAAGGTTTTGAATTTTGCAAATTTTTTTCGAGTAACCATACTTTATCTACAATTTGATACGATGGATTTTGAACACAATGTTGATTTTCATAGTACTTATAATGTTCTTGAGCTTTATGGATCTCTTCCTTGAGTTCTTCATGAATTTCCATGAGGTACTAGGCCTTATCTCTGGCAGCTGGGTTCTTAACATGATTTGAGAGTTGTATATCCATCCTTGGATGTTTGCAAAAAAAAGGAGTTTGCTTAGTAGATGCATAAACACTATTGTTATAGGCAAACTCTTCAAAGCGTAACAACTCAAACCAATCACTTTGGTGATACTTGCTAGTGCAACGGACATATTTCTCTAGGACTTGATTCACCCGTTTTGTTTGCCCATCATTTTGTGGATGATTTGCTTTAGATAGTTTACCTTGAACACCAAAGAGCTTGCAAAGGCCATTCCAAAAGCTGGATATGAACTCTGGTCCTCAATCACTAACAATATCGTTAGACAATCCATGAAGCCTAAAGATATATCTGAGAAAAAGTCTAGCAGTGGCTGCACCTGTTGTTGCCTTGATAGTTGGAATGAAGTGTGCCATCTTTGTAAATCTATCCACAATAACAAGAATGTCATTGTAGCTCAGTGATGAGTAGCACCTCCTTTAATGTCAATCGAGGAAGACGTGAGGATGGTATGAAGGCCTCAAGCAAGTGATGTGCACAAGTGGTGATGGAGATGCACACAAGCATGCACACACATACACACACACATGCACACACACGTAAGAACAAAGAGTGAGACAATGGAAGCTTTGATTAAGATCACCACACAATTACAAGAGCTCTTTTGGTTCAAATTACAATTTATTCTCCCCAAAAATGAGCTCTCTAGCTCCTTTTATAGTTTTTGATTAGCTAGTGGCCTTGTCCAGACCTAGTGTCCGGCCTAGTTAAAAATTAGGTTCCTAGACTATTTTGGAGGCTCAAACGAGCTCTAAAAATTATGAAAATTGGTACGTAAATACTTCTAGTACTCTTCAAGCTCAAAGACTCCTTGATTTGAACAAAATGGAGTTGAATCTACCAAAAATGGTATTTACAATATTCATGTAGTGATGAAAATCACCTTTGAAAAGAGATTAGGTTGGAAAAAATTGAATGGCCTACTTGCCGGATCTTCTTTGATTGCTTTGTTTACTCAGTCCTTATCTTTTCTCTAATTCCTTATGTTGGCTCCCTATTGGTGAAAAGTTCAAGCCTACACATTTGGCTAGAAGTTCATGAATATTTGAAGCTCCATGGAAACCATTACTAGGAAGATTTTATCCTTTACCATTTGTAAAAGTCATTTTGACTTGGAAGAATCATTGTAACCACCACTAAACTCGTGGAGTTTATTAGTTGAAAATTCACAACTCAAATTTGAGAGAATATCTCCTAGATTGAAGGACCACTTTCAGTGAGAGCCAATGAACAATTCAAATTCAAATTTGAAATCAAATGATGTCACAAAACTCGCGGGCATGTGACTCTATTCCCGAGTTCTTCATTGCCACATTGTAAGAGAGTGAGGTCTACATTGTAACCTACACTACTCACCATCATTAGTAATTGATTATCAAGCCTATGATCTTGTACAACATTGTTCTTTAATACAATAGATCTACATTACTCATCTATGGTCTCTCTGTTATAGTCATTCATAACGATCAATTTGTACTGCTCATATCTTAGTCATTTCTCCACCATTTTCAATGTTCTATAGCTTCTTGGAATCAGCTCAAAGTCATCTAAATTCTCACAAATCTTTAAGACAATCCATTCAGCAGATTTGGAGAAAAGTGCATCGAAGCACTCACTGGTCAAACTCTAGAGAGATCCTAAAAAATCGGGGGTAATAATTCAATTGCTAAGTTGATTGCTCTATGTATAGTGCATCATTTTAAGTGATTCTACTTGGAATCATTAGCTTACTAAGCTAATTAGAACCTCTAAAAGGAATTTTTCTAATTCTTATTGTATTGGAAGCACTGAGCATAACAAGCAGTAGGTGTGTGAATAAAAATAGAAGATTTTCATTAATTCTTCAACTTGGGAGTAGTCTGTTTTGGTTTAATCATTTCTCACATCATTTCCAAAGTACGTAGGCACTTGTATAGTGTCATTGGAAAGCTAAGAGGGCCCACAAATCAACCCTAAAGCTACAAGGGGCTGGTACTAAGCAGGATCTACCTACTCATTTCTTGGAGTGTCCATCCATCTTTCCCAACGGTGGTATTAGAGCAAAGCTAAGGTAAAATGGGAGATGGTTTTCCTTCTTTCATTGATAAATTGGACAGGAACAACTATCAAGCATGGTCCTTGAGGATGAAGACATACTTGCAAGGAAGGAGCGACTCAACACATGGTGTGCCAAGGATGCATTAGCGAGGTCTTACTTACTGAACTCAATCTCTGATTTTCTTTTTCCACGTATTAGGAACCGTAAGAAATCCCAAGAGACTTGGGAAACATTGTCTTCATATTTCTCTTCCAACACAAGGGCTAGGAAGAACCAACTGTGGATTGAATTTACCACCCAAAGAAAGAAACCCAAGCAAGGCATCTCCGAGTATGTGACCAAAGTCAAAGATGTAGCTGATCAATTGGCAAGCATAGGAGAAGAAATTGAAGAGGAGCAGATTGTAAGACAAGTAATCAATGGTATTAAAGCTGATGACAAATGGGAGAGCTTCACAACTACCATGGACTTGTAAATGGACATGCAGATTCCAGACGTTACCACTCTAATGGGGCAACTATTTACCCATGAAGCCAAGCTCAACAATAATGGAGATTCATCAAGAGGTAATAGCTCTTCTTCCCTATACATTGATAAAAGTAAGTCCAAAGAGAAAGGAAAGAACAAGAAGGTTGAGGATGAAGGAGCTACCTCCCAAGCCAACTTTGCAGGGAGAGATAGAACCTCAAGGGGAAGGGGTAGAGGAGGTAAGCAAGGTAGGGGGAGACCCTATAACTCTTCACCATGTGATATTTGTGGATTATCAAATCATACTACAGATGAGTGTTACAGGAACTTCCTGAATCAGAGAGGTAGAGGATATCAAAGAGGTGGATATACACAATCAAGAGGAAGATTCAATCACCATCAAGGATACAACAATAACTACAACAACTACTACAATAGCAACTACCAAGGAGGTTACAAATCAAGGAAGGACTACAACAACTACACAGAGGAGCAAGAGGATTCTCTTCTTATTATGAATATGACTTCAAAACCAGGTATAAATGATGTTCATCTCTTCTACATTGACCCAGGATGTTCAAACCATGTGGCAAGCAATGTAGCTCTTCTCTCTGACCTTGAGGAACCAAAGGGTAAGCATCAGGTACAAATAGGTGATGACACCAAGCACTCAGTGACTAAGGTAGGAAATGTTAAGACCTCTGATGGAAATAGAAATATGTTGAGCAGGGTTCTATATGTACCTACAATTACCAAGAATTTGATGAGTGTTGGATAGATTGTGGAAAAGGGTTTGCAAGTCAGGTTCAACCAATATGGAGCATTTGTGGAGGATCCCCAACATGGATTCAAAAGAATTGCCAAAGGAGAAAAGACAGGTAGATTATTCACTTTTGAACTTGAGGATACAAGGAACATTGCACTTTATAGTTACAAAGATCAAACACTATCAGAGCTTGAAATTTGGCATAAGAGATTAGGGCATGTTGGTGAAAGAACCTTAAAACAAATATGTAGAGACCAATGTGTGCTTGGGATACCTAATGTATCCAAGCAACACATGATTTATAAATGTGGTGCTTGTCAGTTTGGAAAATCTCACAGGTTACCCTTCTCAAGGAAAGGCTACATGCATGAGGACTACCTAGAGCTTGTCCATACAGATGTATGGGAACCAAGTAAGGATCCCTCAATCTCTGGATCAAGGTATTATGTATCTTTCATTGATGATTACAATAGGTGGACTGTATTGTACTTTATGAAGCACAAAGATGAAGTATTTTTTTGCTTTAAAAAAGATCTTTCACTTGTTGAGAACCAAATAGGGAGAAACCTAAAGAGATTAAGGTCAGATGGAGGAGGTGAGTATTTCTCAAATGAGTTTGATGCATTCTTGCAGGATAGAGGAATCAAGAGAGGAATTACAACAAGGTATACCCCTTAGCAAAATGGGGTGACAGAGAGGAGAAATAGATTAATTGTTGAAACAGCTAGGTCAATGTTAAATGAGAAAAAATACCTAATTACTTGTGGGCAGAGAGTGTATCTATTGCCACTTATCTTGCAAACAGGTTGCCATCTAAATCTCTTGATGGGATGACCCCATATGAAGCATGACATGGTAGAAGACCCTCACTTGATCATTGCAGGATCTTTGGATGTGTTGCTTATGTGCATATCCCCTCTTAGATAAGAGGTAAGCTAGACCCTAAGGCAGAGAAGTGCATCTTCATAGGGTATGACTTGAATCAGAAAGGATACAGGTTCTAGAATCCTTCAAACAAAGGATTCATGGTCAGTAGAGATGTTGTGTTTGATGAGAAGGACTTTTGGTTTGAAAGTGAATGCAAGAAAGTAAAGCTACCTTATGACTTGGAAGAGGAGTTTCCAAGCCTCACTAAGGAGGAACCTACTCAGAATGAAGACACCAACTCAGATGATAAGGACATCATCAACTTAGAAGATTTGAAGGCATGGAAGTTCAAAGGCAAAGTCAAAATGAAGAAGTTGGAGGATATATCTGAATCATCAAACCAAGCAATCAGAAGATCACAAAGGGAGAGCAAGAAGCCAATCAGATATGGGTATGACACTTCCCTAGTTACTAAGCATTCTATTTACCTTGCAAAAGGCTTATCAATTGAAGAGCCATCATCATATGAAGAAGCAAAGACCAAGGCAGAATGGAAGGAAGCTATGGATGAGGAAATTGAAGCACTCAAGGAAAGTGATACTTGGGAACTAGTACCAAAGAAGGATTCTATGAAGGTAATTGGTTCTAGATGGATCTATAAGATCAAGAGGAATTGTTGCAGAGCAAAGAGGCACAAAGAGGAGCCCCAAAATTCTCAAAATTAATGGGCATATTTTTCTTCTTCAAAGTCTTAGGAAATTCCCTCAAGCTATGTAAATGCACTAGAGGAGTCCTCTAGATGCACAATCCCAAAGAATTATAATATATCTCTTGTAAAATAGTAGGAGAATAGAAATTAGTCAATAAAGTGCTGGTCACTTGTGTGAAAGGACCATTGTTAGGGCACATGTATATAAGTCACTTTGTGACTCTTTGTAAAGACTTTTTGCCATTGTGAAGAATGAGAGCTCCTCATTTTCGAATTTGCTTCTTTCTTACAGATTTTCATCAAATGCTTCTTTCTTGTAGATTTTCATCTTCTCTTTGATCTTCTGTGTGTGTGTAAAACTATTGTCTACCCCTCCCCACTGTTTTTGAGCTACTGTAGTGTGTGTGTGAGCTAGTGCGAGTTGTGGAGTGAATGTGGGTGTTTCCCATCATTCACTATTTTGGCCATAACTTGAAGTACAATTGTTAGAATTGAATGAGATCATGTCCAATAGAAGCGTCTTGTCAAGAGCTTTGAAATGAACCCACCATTGGCCATATTAGACATTCAAAGCTGGGAAAAATCTTTGATTTAGTGAAAACTAATATAAGTGGTATCGCGGCAAACACTTCCAGTAGTTAAGTAAGTTAAAGAGGTAGGTTAGTCTTTTCTCAGGCATTCGAGCCGAACCACTTCACTTTCCATCACGAGTGCACACATCCTCATACGTTTGGTTAGGTCAGTTCTTCGGATTGATAATTACATGTGTCTCAATCCACCACTATATGCACTTGTGTGGCAAACGAGATTTAGTCTCTTTGGCACAAGTCCCTAAGGCATTGTGACTTAGGTACACACGTTTTTGGCACCGTTGCTAGGGAACACACTTGAGCAAGGTGCCTTCGTGATGGTTATAGCTCTAGAGTGATGAAATTGTACTTGTAGGAGTGAATTCGCTCAGTGGCAAGTAGTCCGATGCTTCAGCACTTGTTACTTCACATCTTGAAGGTGTGTGTAATGACTTTTTAGGTTTAGGGTTTGGAGAGAGAGAGAGAGAGAGGAGAAAGAGTTAGGGTTAGGCTAGGAAGAGAAGTGGAGTAGGAGTAAGTCAAAATTATCAAGAAAAATTTCCAAAAAAATTGCCAAATTAGTCTAGTTAGGCTTTAGCCACTGGAAACTATAAAAACCAAAAAATTTGTAGTCATTTCTCACTTGCTTAGTGTTGGTATCATCTACAACCAGCAACTGGTATCACATGAGTGGTATCGCACATTTCAAGCCTCCAAATCTACTTAGTGAGCTCAAGTCCTAAGCATAACCACCTCAAGGTAAGCTACATGCAAATATCAATCTCAAAAATTTTGAAAAATCGCACTTACATGTGACTAAAGGCCCGGACGGTATCACGGGGTGGGACAGAGTGATTGGAGGAGTGCTATTTGTGAAACAGGGGTCTAGGAGTGAAGAGGGGTGAGAGAAGAGCCAGGGGGTAAACAAAAATTTTTGAATTTGGAGGTGATGTGGCTAGAGTATCGCGATCGGTTGAGTTTTTGGTATCGTGATACCAAAAATTCACTTGTATCGTGATACTCGCTGAAGTATCGTATCGCTGGTTACCAGCTATGGTATCACGATACCATTTCAAGTATCATATCACCTAGTTGGTATCGCGATCGCGAGTTGCCTAGTGGTATCGTATCGCGGTCCACTGTGGTATCGTATCATTAGCCTAGCAAGATCGCATCGTCTCACTTTCTAGTATCGTATCGTGCAAGTTTGCGGTATCGTATCATGCAGTTCCATGGTATCATATCGCTAGCTGCACTGGTATCATATCACGTGACTTGCTAGTATCGTATCGTGCAATACTCAGATATCATATCGTGTCAAATTTCAGTATCGTATTGCGGCTAATTTTGGTATCGTATTGCCCTCAAAATCAGTATCGTGCAATTCTTAGTATCGTATCGTGCAAAGTTGCGGTATCATATCATTAGAATTCCCGGTATCGTATCGCATTGTGCAGAGATATCGTATCGCCTGTTGCTTTTAGTATCGTATCATCTAGTCATCTGGTATCATATCGTCAATTCCCCAAGGATCGTATCGTGAACATACTTGGTATCGTATCATGACAAAGACTAGTATTGTATCGTGTCCTGAAGTGGTATCGTATCATCGGCAACTTGGTATCGCCTAGTGCAGTATCACCAAAGTGGTATCGTCCAGAACACTTTGAGCATTTTCAAGAGTAGTTTTGAGGTAGTTGGGGAGCCACTTAGGGAGAGTTTTAGAGGTCAAGAGAGACAAGGAGGGTGAATGAATTTGAGGTCAGGAAGGGTTCTAAGTAGCCGGAGAAGTGTCATATCATCCATAGGAAGTACCGCTCAGGTTAGTCACCGCTCTGTCTATTCAGATACCTCTAGTGAATCAGAGGAGGATATACCCATGGCTTCAGAAGACATGCAAGGTCAGGCCCCAAGAGAAACTTCATGACCACTGTAGAAGGAGAATACCGCACTTCTTTGCAGTACGTTTCTACTAATGCCCAAGAGATCCCCATCTACCTAGACGGCTTAAATAGATCAGTTGCTAGGATGGTGACCTCCATCAATGCCACCATCATGCCTAGACCAGCTGTCAAATATGAAAGAGAATTCTATATGGACAAGTTGGGTCACGTCTATGTGGTGACAGAACACCCAGAATTGATCAATGAGAGAGGAGAATTGGAAGAACAAGAACAATCAAGAAGACCAGACCCTGGAGAGTTGGTAACTACTCCTAGAGGAAAATCAATAGTGACGTGGGTCTTGGGAGGGGACTTGATACCTCAAGATGACTACTTATTGGAAGTCTATTTGATCCATGGATCGGACTTGTTACTTCAAACTGACTCACCGACTCAAGGAAGAAAAGAAAGTACAATGACATTTTACGAGCTAAAGGATCTAGAAGACGAGTCTAGGGTAACGTACCTAGACAAGAACCAAAGAAGGTATTGGTTGGTGGATGCCATAGATAGGGCTCGACTGAAATACATGGGATTTCCTGTATTCCCTCAACGAGAACAGGCAACCACCTCTCAGAACCCCTTCGGAACACAACAAGAGGCAGAGCATACGATGTCGGGACAAACAAGCCAACGGAGTGTTCTGAACCGAACTCACGTGCAATTCACAACACCAGGAGTGTAAACACACAATCAGACCCACCTTGGAGTAGGAAATCAATACCGACCACCAATAAGGCCATGACCACCAATAGGAGTGTAGCCTGGAATAACCCCAATTAGACCTGAAATCCCCGCCTTCCCCGTAATGCCTAGATAGCCATAACCAATGAGAACCATTATTATGACGGATTGGGAGAACCCTACGACCACATTGTCGAATTTAAACAAGTTCTAAGAGCGGAACAAGTAGACGACTTCTTTGTGTAGTATGAGTCTTTCAGACTCACCCTCACAGGAAAGGCTCTGACTTGGTTCTAGCCATTAGACCCCAACCAATTTAGAAATATGGAGCAATTCTTTCAACAATTCATAGGGGAATTCACTAAGAGATTAATCCATAGTTTAAGCAGAACACTAATGAAACCGTGAAATAGCTGCCCGAAGATTTAATCAATATGTGGATAGATGTCTAATAGCAGAAAGACCTATGCAACAAAAAATGATATCATTATTTTTTGACGGATTAACAAACGGAACTCTGAGAACATTAGTCTATGTGAAGAGACTACAGACGTTGAATGAATGTCTGCAAAAATGTATCGACTTAGAGGACAACCTAGCGGATGATCTCAAAAGTATAACCAACCCTACTAAATCAGAAGACACTCGAAGCACAGTAACATCCAACTCCAGTAATGTAGAAGAATTAGCAGAGCTGGTAGTGAAGAAATTGGGAGTCCAAGGACAGAGAAATTATCAACACCCAGCCCTAAGAGTACCCATGTTGAGGAGATGTAGCTCATGTGGAGGTGATCACCCCACTCACATGTGTGTTCGAGGAGGAACAGGTGTACCGCAGACATATCCTTACAATAGACAGCCCCATCAAGGAACGGCTTTGTATTGTCACATAGAACAAAAATATACCAATCACACCACCGAAAATTACCCATTCAATAGGCAGACATGGCCTCTACAACCACCTCAATATCGGCCATATGGATATCCACCTAGAGAGCCAAGTAGAGATATGCCCCAAGTACAATCCCTACCCAATACCACCAGGAGCACCGAGGCCATACGAGCAAGCACAATATCCACAACCCCAGCTAGTGTTAGGACCACAACTATCACATCCCCAACATGTGGTACCTATCAAGTTTACCCAACCAAAGGAAAACTTAGAAAGAGCCATAGTGTCGGCATCACCAATGGCCAGTGTAGAGTCAACGAACCCAGGATATGAGAAATCCCAAGAGGAGTACTATTCCTATGATGCTAGTGTAATGGAGTATGAACACGTGTATGATCCACAACACTATGGATACTAAGGATATGACTATACCTATGGGCCAGAAGTGGCAACATTAATTTACACCGCACCTAAAGCACAACCACCTGTAAGACCACCCCTTAGACTACCTATGCCAAGAGGACCATGTTATAGATGTGGAGGAGACCACTTCATCAGAGAATTCACTCGGCCATACAACCAACCACCTCTTAGGACATGGGAAGGATATTGTGGTGATTATGGGAAAGAACATCTCTTCAGAGATTGTCCTAAAAATCCTAATAAGACTCAAGACAGCACCTATTAATGTGATCAAAGTCATAGAAACATCAAGAAGTGACAAGGAATACACAGTACCATTGAAGTCTATCACACGAGCGCAAACGAAAGAGAAAGAAAAAGCCCAAGCAAAATCGGAGCAAAGGAAGGGTAAAAACCTAGAACCCAGAATTCGAGTTGTAAAAGATTCAGAGGACCTACACGAGAATACCGAAGTAACAAAGTGTCAAAAGTGGAAAGAACGGAGAGAAAAACTTAAGGAAAAATGAATGAAAAACAAGAACAAGGAAGACAAGAGACATATGCGTAACAATAAGATATCAAAAGAACTTGAGATTCAGGAAGAAGTTTCTATTCCACCACAGTCATGAGAGCTAGAGAAACCAGGATCAATTCTAGCTGACCCAAAACCAGATGATTTGGACATGTGGTTGAAAGCTTACCAAGCTAGAATTAAGACTGGACCGAATGTGGAACAACATGAAAAGCTTTACCCACAAGGAGAGTTAGAAAAAGAGAGGCTTGCTATATGCAGAAAACTCATAGAGGTAGCACAAGCAACCCTAGAAAAGACCATCCCAGCCCTCCCCGAGACAAGGATAGCAGAGGATCAATACAAGGATTGTGTTAAATCCAAGGACAAAGAACCTAAAGAGAAGGATGATAAATGTGAGCTAGTGAAAACCCAAGACGAACCTATGTCAACAATACCAGATTTAGAGGCTGACTGGGCAAAAGAATTATGGAATAGAATCTGAGAAGAACAATGGAAGAGGAATGGAGTGACTAAACCTCCCTTTGAGGAATTAGATGTGGAAGTTTATCAGCCAAATCCCTACATGGAAGAAGTATATGAGGAAGTATCGAGACTAGACCAACATAGGGAAGAAGCTCAGAGCATTTCGGCCCTACCAAATTACATGGGAGAGTATGAAAAAGAATCCATGATCTTCTGAGCACCCACAATACGAGGAAAAGGAAGGGGAAACTCAGATAGGAATTCACACAATCTAACAGAACTTAAAAAGACAATTTGATAAATGCCGAGAATATAGAGTCTACCTGAACCCTGAGAAGTGTGTCTTCATGATAAGACAAGGGAAGATCTTAGGACACATAGTCTCTAGGAACAGAATATCTATAGATGAAGACAAGATTAAGGTCATTTTGGAACTTCCTAGACCGAAGAATGCAAAAGAAGTGCAAGCATTTATGGGACATTGTGGATACTACCGTCAATTTATCCACATGTATGCCATAATTTCCAAACCCTTGTATGGACTGCTGACTCAATTCACTTGGATTGATTAATGCAAAAAGGCATTTAACGAGTTAAAAAGGCGACTTAGCACGGCCCCAATTCTGAAAACACCAAATTGGAACAAGCATTTCCATATTCATGTGGACGCTTCAAATTATGCAATAGGATGCATCTTAGCTCAGCCAACAGATGAAGGAAAGTTAGATCACCCAATTGCCTATGCGAGTAGACAATTCAATCAAGCTGAAAGAAACTATACAACAACAGAGCGAGAAGGATTAGGAATGGTCTATGCAGTGAAAACATTTAGACACTATCTCTTAGCCAACAGTTCAAGTTCTTCATCAGGCGTTATTGTACTTAGTCAATAAGCCTTGTAACACAGGAAGACTGGTGAGATGGTTTCTGCTATTGATGGAGTTCGACTTTGAAGTAATTGTGAAAAAAAGAAATACCCATGTATGAGCAGATCACCTCTTTAGATTGACAAATGGAGAACCACCAAGCAGAGTACCAAACGATATGCCAGACACTTATCTATTCAATTTGGAAGTGTCTCCCAAGTGGGAAGAGAAGTTAATTCCAATACTCACGCATGGTCCACAGCAACCCATCAATAAAGAGAAATAAAAGGAAATTCTGCGGT
Organism: Ceratopteris richardii; assembly: GCA_020310875.1. Taxonomy (NCBI): domain Eukaryota; kingdom Viridiplantae; phylum Streptophyta; class Polypodiopsida; order Polypodiales; family Pteridaceae; genus Ceratopteris; species Ceratopteris richardii. The sequence continues at coordinate 11,232,580 of CM035413.1, read as the reverse complement.
CGAGGAATTTGCACATTATTGCGGGAAGTGTGTACTGTAAGGAACCCAATGGTGTACTTCTGAGATGTGTTGAGGACGACAAACAAATGAAGCTGATTGAAAAAGCCCATGTGAACAAATGGAGGACACACAAAGGAACTCATGGAACTCTAAGAGAATTAAGACGGTTAGGAGTATACTGGCCTGATATGCCTAAAGATGTCTGATTATGTTAGTAACTATGCAGAATGCCAGGAAACCATTCTAGAGGATCATACATCCTTACCTTTCTCAACAATAGCATCCAACTGGAGTAAAACATTGGTGAAATTCCTAAAGACAAGAGAACATGAGGAGGGAATTAGCTTGGCAAGGAAGCGGTCCCTAGAGGAAATGAGCAACGATTATGTAATCGTGGGAAGATAATTGTTCAATAGGGGAAAAGATACTCAGTTACGGTTATGTGTGCATGAAGGAGGGTACACCCATATTAGAGGTGGCACACGTAGGTGCTGAAGGAGGTCATTTTTTAGCTGAGAGAACTATAAAATGATCCTATTTGTGGGCTTGTGGTGGCCAACTCTACATATGGATGCTGACACCTATGTACGAAGTTGCGAAACATGTCAAAGAGCCAAATACCTGATTTGACAAGATGACATGCCATTGAGACCTATGGTTTGTGCTAGAGCCTTTTTTAAATGGGGTATTGATTTCATAGGATACATTAACCCGCTAGCCAAAGGGTCACATGTCGAATATATCATAGTAGTCATAGATTATTTGACAAAATGGGTGGAGGCAAGGGATACTAGAAGGAACGATGCTCAAACCACTGTTAAGTTTTTTTCTGAACATATATTCACTCATTTTGGATTACCACTTGAGATTGTAAGTGACCAAGGAACACATTTCATTAATGAAGTGATAGAGTCTTTAATGAATGAGTTCTTAGTGATCCATAATAAATTAGCCCCTTACCACCCTCATGCCAATGGTCAAGCGGAGAGTTCCAATAGATGTTATGCATAGTATTGACTAAAATAGCCAATAGTGGAAGGTCTGACAGGGAAAAACAATTGCATCATGCAATCTGGGCCTTCCGAGTCTCTTACAAAACTGCCATTGGAACTACCCCATTCAATCTAGTGTATGGACAGAACGCAATCCTGCTGATCGATTTTTTAGTACCCACTTTGAGAGTAGCCCAGAAGCATAAATGGACAGAACATGAATTATCCAAGCAACTAGACCAAATTGAGAAGTTACAGGGGTTTACATGGCCAAGAGAAGGCAAAAGGCATATTATGATGGACACATAAAAGAGAAGGGATTAAAAGAAGGAGATTTGGTCCTGGTCTACACCTTGAAGCAACATGCCAAGAAATTACAAAAACAGGGATATGGACCTCTAATCATCAATAGGATTTCCACGAGTGGAGCAGTTAATCTAGCTACTCTAGATGGAGATATTCTTCCTAACTACATAAGTGGATGCTGAGTAATACGATATATGGAGCCATTGACGGATCAAATGCTAGCACACCTCGTAGGTGCACAAAACAGGAAGAAAGAGGAAGAACAGATTAGAGAGGAGGCATGGCAAGAAGCCGTAGAGCGTATTAAGAAACGGAAGGAGTGGATAAAGCAAAGAGATGAACATTATCTACAAGGAGAAGAGCATATTCCCATGGATAATTACCAAGTTCATAAGTCCGACACAACTAATGTCAACATGTCCCAGCCTTACTTAAACCTAGGAATTGGAACAACGGAGTACCGACTGATAGACGCCTTGATAGACTCAGGAGCAGGACTCAGTTGCATACGAAATATGGTCACCCGAGATCTTCAAACGATTATGACACCCACGAAAGCACATATGATAGGAGTTGGAGGAGGACACAAGGAAGTCTTTAGTCTATTAGGAGCAAAAACCTCTCAGGGACCGAACATCATCAACAGTGCTACGCAAAGTAGGGAAGAGAATGTAACACATTGTGCCAACACAAATCAAGCAAAAACAGGTCTTACAAAAGAAGGGAACTCAAAACCCAATGTATCCAAAGAGAAAGAATATTCATCCTACTTGATGGGTGAACAGAAGAGAACCAAGGAAGACAATACTCTTAGAGACTTTGACTAACAACAACGATCAGCAACTTGGAAATCCACCATCAGCTACTCGCAATCAAGGAATGTTAACTTCAAGTGGGTTCACAAGGATCTAGTGAAGGAATCAAAGAACGCAACACCAGCACACGTCATTGCTCACAAGGAGGCAAAGGTGGGCAAGAATTCTTCTTCACCGAAATCAAAACCAAAACGGCTATTGAAATTATGGCCTCCTAAGCCTTTGATTGAAGCTCAAAAAACACGGCAAAAAATGTGGATTTCCAAGAAGATCAGACAAGCGGCTATTCAAGAGATAGAAAAGCATGAGGAAACATTGTATCAACACAAAAGTACCATAAGGACTGGCAAGCTTCATCGCAGATACCTCAAAAGAAGGAACCCCACAACTTCGGTAACATAAAAAGGAAGAGATACTCATACAACACGACAAAATGAGCAAACAACAAGGCTTAATACCTCTACTACGAAATGGAGCTGGAAACAAGAAGATTCCTGTTGCACACATAAAGCTTCCAATGCACCTAAAGTATGCAAGATAGGGCCACATTACGAGGCCAGGCATTCGGCACATAATGTACATAATAGAACTAGTGGTGCACATTCTCCAATGGGGGTCAGGTCATAGCTTCTACTTCCTAGGAATGGACCCACGGTGTAAATAAATAAATGCTTCGGCTATGCTAATTCTTGTTTCTTTCATGATAAAATGAAAAAATATATGCAGTAAGGGATCTAACTCATACACTAAAAGGGGACGGAGCGAGGTAAAAAATGAAAGCTATTACAACACACAACACTAATGCCAATTCTTATATAGCATCTAATGCTCTCTCCATTACAAGTGTAGATGGCCTCTGAAGATTTTGAAGCAACCATTCAGGAGGAAGTGATGGAATTCCCTCTACAAAGCATGACTAAAGCAAAAGGACACTGGTTTAGAGAGGATCAACCAGCTGGGGATTATCTATTCCTGATAACCATCAAAATCATGGACACGGATCATCAGTTCCCAGTGATGTCTCAGGATTTCAAGGTGGTACATGAGCTCCCATCTACCATTGACATCATAAAGAAAGTAGACATTCACAAATACTTTGAATTACCAATCTACAAACCCGACTTTCAAAGGTGCATGCAAGTTATGAATATGTTAGAGCCAGCACTACATGATCCATTGGTGCGAGAGGCTAGATTCATGGATGCAAAAGATGAATGGGTCATAATTCAATTTACACACGATTTAATCAAGGAAGCTTTTGGATAGGAGAAAGATGGAAATACGATTTAAAGGAAAAAATTCAAGGGGCAAAGACCAGGACCTTTACTGACATTAATCGCATTGATATTGAAGAAGAAGTAAGACTCATTCATCAGCACTTTTGTTTTCCTAGCATGCATAGATACACTGCTCCTCAGAAGATCATAGTCCAGATGTTATCACACACTATTAAACAACTTGGGAATCAAATCAATATGACTCTGTATATTCAAGAAGCTATTCAAGGCAAAGAAGCAGTGGAATCACAAGAAATTCCTGAACGGCAGTGTGGCTCTAACCATATTGATATATCATGCCTTGGGCATTAGAGAGCATTTGCAAGAAATGCCATCATCAAAAGCCATGGCCAAATATGCAAAGGTCGTTACAGTCCTGAGAAAGAAAAAAGGGGTAAAGACCATTGAGGAGGCAGAAACGAGCTCCCAACCTAAAATGAGAGGTACAAAAAGACTACAAGATATGATGCAAGTAGAAGCAGAAGTCCCAGCCACAAAAAGGGCACATGTGCTGCCGAAGAAAAGAATTGAAGAGCATCTATCGATTACCGAAGAAGAATTAACAAGAGCCCTAGAAGACATTCATCAATATGTTGAAGGTCAACTGAATCTATCAGTTCAAGGGCACCAAAACCAGCAAGCCCACCAAGACATGGAAGTAAGAAAGAGGCTGACCAAGGTGCATAGATACAGGGAATTAGGGTTAGTAAATTCAAGCTCATCTTCAAAGGCACAAGAAGAACAGGATACTTCCTTGTTGAATGCAGACATTCGAAGTGATTCCAAAGATGATGGACAATGGGAGGAGTTAGATGAAGTGAACAAGAGTGTGGAAGAGGAAGGCATAAATGTAAATCAACTGCCCATCAGTCCTAGCCAAGAAATGACAGGAAAGGAGGCATCACAAGAAAGAGTACATGTCATTAAATTGAATGAGGCTTCCAACATTCAAATCCATGAGTAAGCTTACAAGAGAGCAATCTTTCAAGAATCCCAAAGAAGAACCAAAAAACACTACGGTGGAAGAGTCAGAACCCTTCACACCAATAATGGTAGTGGCAGAACCCTCCCATATTGATGTTACATTTCAAGGGAGTGCCACGAAGATTATCAATATAGAAGAAGAAAGCAACAAACCGGAGGTACAACTCCAAATCAGACAACCACATAACGAAATGATACATGTGGAACACGGAAGGGATGTACAAACAGGGGAAGCTCCAAGCATCCCAAAAACATGGTTGAATATAGACGTCGCTCAGCTCAAGCCAGTGGTTCAACATATCATCAAAGTGCTATGGATACGCAACAACTAATGCTTGAGGCTGATGCTGACTATGACAAAACGATGCAAGAAAAGCATAAACTTCATGAAATGGGTAAGAACCTTTTAGCCCAATTGAGTCTAGCACAAGAGCACATAACACATAAAGAGAATGAAGTCCAAGAGGCCAAGCAGAAATGTAAAATACTAGAGATAAAGAATGAGAAACTAAAAGAACAACTACAAGAGTTATAGAAGAAATATGATGCTAGCGAGGTCGAGAAGACACGGATGAATGCAAGAAGCAAGATATTGGAATCACAAATAAAAATATACATGGATGAGGCAAAGAACTTAAGGAACAGAAACAAGGAGATGATGATAGCTCTTCTATGCAATCAACCTATAGAAGCTCAAGAAGTGCCAGAAAAGGACATAAAGCCATTGGAGGACAAGTTAGCTAGGTATGAGGATCAGCTCAAGCAGGAGCAGGCCATCATTGCAAAATGGGAAAAGAGGTATATGGATGATATCGCGGCACTAACGACTAAGTGGAAGACAGCTGAAAATAGGTATGTAGCACAATGTAAAGAAGACATTGATCAACTCGCTATCATAGTAAAAGAAATCCAAAAAAACAAGGAAATGATTTTGAAGGCCAACGAAGAGATTAATCAAAAAGATGAGATGATAAATCAACTACAAGATCAGCTAGCACAAAAGACAACTGAGGGGACACCAGTAGTTCCACACTCCACAATGACTACTGAGGAGATTGAGGTACGTCCTCTCTCTCCCCCCTTACATCATTTGATGATAAAGGGAGGAAACGGAGATCCACTCTGAACGTACTCATCGAGATATTGTAGAACTGAGCCAAAATGAGAGGGCACTACTGGTGTCCCCAACTTACAACAGATTTTGAAGATCAAGTAGTGAAAGCCATGAAGGAAGCGAAGATCGACAGTAAAAATCTGGAACAAATAATGAGACCATTCAACTTACCATATGGTTTGCTGAAAACACGGCAATACATAAAGAATACAACCAACAAAGAACCAGACTCCAACCTCCAGTTTAGCATGCAAACATTCACCTACACTCAAGAGGAATTTGACAAAGCCGATCCCATATGGCGGAGGAAGTTCTTGGAAAAGAATCCAACACTTCGAGTACAATGGGAATCGTCACCATACATACTCCAGGTGAATCCATTTTTTTGCCCAATACCTCGAAGATGCTCCTGGATGCAATTTTGGGAAGCACATCGCGAGGGTAGCATAAATAATCAGTGGCTCAATTATCCACTCTTACCAAGTCCACCGCATAACTATCTACCAACGGAAGAATACATGGTTAAAACCATGGAATTTTGGATTGCTCGCTACGTCACGGTACCTAATTTGGCAGTCAAAATGACGAATAAGATCTTGAGCATGTTATTTACAGTTATTAAAGTGTTTCAACACACTCAGTATACTTTTTTGAATTTCATCGGCATTAACCAGGGACCCGACGCTCTCATTTTTTATCTATCAACTATACCGAGCCGATTAACACTCATGGCTATATACTCAAGACTTATGTCTTTACCAAGCACTTACATGTAGACGTTTGAAGGAGCATTCTTTACAGCATTTTTTAAAATCGACTCCAAAATTTTTGTAAAGATGTCTTCGAATCTTAATGCTAGGATGGTGGCCTACGAATCGAGTTTTTTTGCAGACCATCAATAGGCACTAAAAGACGGAGTCAAATCAAAACAATGGAAGGAATTTATGCTATGTCATGCAAATCTGCTTAATCAACGAGAGCAAGTTGCACTACAAATGTACTCACGTCGCCACAAAAAGCCTGTCGAGGATGACAGAGTTCATGAGGAGGGACGTGTGGAAGGGGAATCAAGCAAAAAGAGAAGAAAAAGAAAATCAAAGAATAAAGTTGCTCAATAAAGAATAAAGATTATCCAGAAAATGAACAACTCTCTACCCAAAGCCTCATAGGGGCACGCATCAGGCAACTACGCCAAAGGCTCAGGTCCTGAGGAATGGAATTAAAGAAAGATAACAAGCAAGATATTTCATGGGAGGTTGCACATAGCTTCCTCATCCACTAGGAGTTGGCAGTGAAGCGAAACAAGTCGAGGAGAGAGACAGAACACATAGGATGCTTCATCGGATAAGATAACCAATTGTCTCAAGGTCCTCGGTGTCTCCTCGTCCACTGGATGCACGCAGTGAGAAGAAATGGAACAGGTCCTAGAGGATGACAAAGAAGATTCAGAAATAGGGCCTTTGAAATGTAATGCTCTCTTAAAAGAGAGTAGAGGTCAACAAATTAAGGTGTGCGGTGGCAGAAGGCAAACAAGCTCAAAGCAATACAACAAGGGAAGGTATGTGAGCAACAAGGGCAGATTAAGGCCAAGAAGTATCCATGAAGAAGTGCAAGAAGATATTTGGTAGGTAATGATCCTTCCACTGATAGTGCGCACGGCTGCGCGACTTAATATAGCAACCCAGATATGTGATATAAGGAATACCAAGGGGCAAACAGAAGCAAAGGACATACCTCGGATAAAGTAACAAATTCTCTGACAGTCCTTATCGCTTCTTCAACCACTGGGTGCATGTATTCAGAGTCTTAGACAAGCTCTAAACGAGAAGCAAAAGCCTGTCAAGGGACGACAGAGACAAAGAGGGGGAGAGTGTTGCAGAGCAAAGAGGCACAAAGAGGAGCCCCAAAATTTTCAAAATTAATGGGCATATTTTTCTTCTTCAAAGTCTTAGGAAATTCCCTCAAGCTATGTAAATGCACTAGAGGAGTCCTCTAGATGCACAATCCCAAAGCATTGTAATATATCTCTTGTAAAATAGTAGGAGAATAGAAATTAATCAATAAAGTGTCGGTCACTTGTGTGAAAGGAGCATTTTTAGGGCACATGTATATAAGTCACTTTGTGACTCTTTGTAAAGACTTTTTGCCATTGTGAAGAAGGAGAGCTCCTGATTTTTGAATTTGCTTCTTTCTTACATATTTTTATCTTCTCTTTGATCTTCTATGTGTGTGTAAGATTGTTGTCTACCCCTCCCCACTATTTTTGAGCTACTGTAGTGTGTGTGTGAGCTAGTGCGAGTTGTGGAGTGAGTGTGGGTGTTTCTTGCCATTCATAGTTTTGGTCATAACTTGAAGCACAATTGTCAAAATCAAGTGAAATCACATCCAATAGGAGCATCTCGTCGAGAACTTCAAAATAACTTGTGATTGGCCATATTGGGAGTTCAAAGCTAGCAGAAATCTTAGATTTAGTAAAAATTGATGTAAGCGGTATTGCGGTAGACACTTTTAGTAGTTAAGTAAGTTAAAGAGGTAGGTTAGTCTTTTCTTAGGCATTTGAGCTAAACCACTTCACTTTCCATCATGAGTGCACACGTCCTCATACATTTGGTTAGGTCGGTTCTTTGGATTGATAATTAAGCGTGTGTCAATCCACCACTATATGCACTTGTGTTTCAAATGAGATTTAGTCTCTTTGGCACAAGTCCCTAAGGCATTGTGACTTAGGTACACAGGAATTTTGACGGATCAATAAGCATTTACAAAGCTATACTTGTGGCTAAGGGTTTTGCACAAACCCAAGGAGTTGGTTATGAAGAAACCTTCTCACCTGTGGCCAAAATGCCAACCATCAGGGTATTACTAAGTGTGGTTGCATCAAAGAATTGGAACATGTATCGATTGGATGTAAAAAATGCATTTGTAAATGGTTGGATTTCAGAGGAGGTATACATGTCTCAACCTCCTAGTTATGAGAACCCAAGCAAGGTAGCATATGTATGTAAATTGAACAAAGCTCTTTATGAATTGAAGCAGGCACCTAGGGCATGGAACCATAGGTTGACTACATACCTTCGGGACCAAGGATTTAGTATGAGCAAAGCAGATACATCTCTGTTTGTCAAAAGAAATAATTCAAAGGTAATATACCTATGTGTATATGTTGATGATATCATACTCATAGGTAATGATGCTAATGACATCAAGTAGATCAAGAATCAGATGGTGCAGGGGTTCAAAATTAGTGACCTTGGATCACTAAAATATTTTCTTGGACTTGAGTTAGTCTATACTAACTCTGGAATTTCTATTACTCAGAGAAAGTATATACAAGATATGTTAAAGAAGTTTCATTTTCAGGATACCAAAGTAACAAGTACTCCAATGGAGGTCAATCAAAAGTTAAGTGCTCATGAAGGTGATGTGCTTGAGAATATTACAGGTTACCAAAGCATAGTGGAAAACTTGAACTATGCTACATTGACAAGGATTGATATTGCTTATGGAGTAAGTGTTTTAAGTCAGTTTATGCACAAACCTAGGGAACATCATTTGGAAGCTGCCAAAAGGATTTTGAAGTACCTTAAGGGCACTCAAAATCAAGGATTGTAATTTCCTTATACCTCAGACTTGGACATCAACATATATTCAGATGTAGATTGGGAAGGTTGCAAGGATTATAGAAGGAGTACCTCATGATACCTATCATTTGCATGTGATAAACCTATATCATGGTCATCAAAGAAGCAACCTACTATTGCTTTGTCTTCTACAGAGGTAGAGTATCGAGGATTGGCCTATGCTACTCAAGAGGCCATATGGATCAGATTTTTATACATAGATTTGGGTTTGCATACTACATTCCCAATGATTTTTTGAGATAATACAAGCTCATTACATCTTGCAACAAATCCTATTTATCATGCTAGGACAAGAAGAAGACCAAGCCAAACGGTTTGGCTTGAGGGGGAGTTGTTGGTGCAAAGTTCAAGCCTACACATTTGGCTAGAAGTTCATGAATATTTGAAGCTCCATGGAAACCATTACTAGGAAGATTTTATCCTTTACCATTTGTAAAAGTCATTTTGACTGGGAAGAATCATTGTAACCACCACTAAACTTGTGGAGTTTATTAGTCGAAAAGTCACGGCTCAAATTTGAGAGGATATCTCCTAGATTGAAGGACTACTTTTAGTGAGAGCCAATGAACAATTCAAATTCAAATTTGAAATCACTCATCTATAAAAGATGTCATAAAACTTGCGGGCATGTGACTCTATTCCCAAGTTCTTCATTGCCACATTGTAAGAGAGTGAGGTCTACATTGTAACCTACAATACTCACCATCATTAGGCATTGATTATCAAGCCTATGATCTTGTACAACATTGTTCTTTAATACAATAGATCTACATTACTCATCTATGGTCTCTCTATTATAGTGATTCATAATAGTCAATTTGTACTGCTCATATCTTAGTCATTTATCCACCATTTTCAATGTTCTATAGCTTGTTGGAATCAGCTCCATCTACATGCTTAGAAATCTTGAACACAATCCATTTAGCAGATTTGGAAAAAAGTGCATCAAAGCACTCACTGGTCAAACTCTGGAGAGGTCCTAAAAAATCGGGGGTAATGATTCAATTGCTAAGTTGATTACTCTGTGTATACTGCATCATTTCAAGTGATTCTACTTGGAATCATTAGCTTACTAAGGTACTTAGATACCTCTAAAAGGAATTTTTGCAATTCTTACTATACTGGAAGCACTAAGCATAACAAGTAGCACGTGTGTGAACAAAAATAGAAGGTTTTCATTCATTCTTCAACTTGGGAGTAGTCTGTTTTGGTTCAATCATTTGTCACATCATTTCCAAAGTACATAGGCACTTGTATAATGTCATTGGAAAGCTAAGAGGGCCCATAGCTCAACCTTGAAGCTACAAAGGGCTGGAACTAAGTAGGATTTGACAGTACTACTCATTTCTTGGAGTGTCCATCCATCTTTCCCAACACTCCCTTGTCTTGATATGCCTTGACTGCTTCCAACACTCCCCCCTCTCTCGCATCTATCATCTCTGACAGAACCTTGCTAGGTTGAACGTTTGACATAGTATTCAACGACATCAGTGGCCAAGTAATGCTCTGCTAACCTCAGTCCTTTGGCCAAATCTATAAGGCATCCCAATTGATTGGCCTCGGTACCTCCGGATGTGGCATGTGTAGCTTGTCTGAATGTAGGGCCTGCTCCATAGCAAATAAATGTAGGAGATGAGAGGGTCTAGTATGAATATTTTTGAGTGATACTCCCAGAACCCTGTGATAAAAATTTCTTCAAATTTTTGTTTGAAGCATGCTGGGAGATATTTGATATGAGCGTGCCATGCATATACAATATTGACAGATGGTGTGGTGCTCATATCATAGACGAGGTCGAGGTTGCCTTCATTAAATCCTAGTGCCAAGAGGTGAGGTTCTTCGACATTTTTGAAGGTCTGGAAGGTGACAAGCATTAGTTCTAAGATTTTGAGGCAATCTGTGCCATGATATCTAGTACATTCTTGAATCTAATTCCCCAATGTCGAATTGTTGAGATCATATATGCTACCATTGGTGGGCCACGAGCCAATGCTAGATATACATAGTTCAACCATTTATCACATCCTTTGATGTTTTTCACTATTTGAGTGAACTCAGGCCATGATCTTCATGGAAACATAGGGCAATAGCGGGGTTATACTTAATGTACAAGGGCATGTTGTTCCACGTGTGCACCATTTCGGGGTAGGTTTCAAGTAACCTTATTCTCCATGTAGATTGAAAGATGTTGCCCTGTGCAGCACTCTCCGGAATGTCATCTGGGGCAAATTGGGTTGCGGAGGTTGGCTCTTTCGTGGTGCAGTGTTTGATCTTCGCATTATGATTTGCTAATATGATGCAAAATGGTACATACAAATCATCAGAAACACCAATCCATCAATGATGAGATAGATTCTTGAGATAGTTTGATTTAATGACGACGTCTTCCAGTCGAGACATGGACTATATCTACACTGCTACTCTATCATCATGAGTTGGGCCGACCGTCTCTAACCTTTGCATCCATTCTAGAGCTTCAATCTCAAATGTATCCATTCCTTCCTCTGTATGTTTGCCTCTAGGTGCAGGCATAGGTTCATAAGGGTCCTCAAATGTCTATTCTACTTCATTTGGAACAAGTTCTTCAGGCTCAAGCTCCACCAGGGGAGAACGTTGACATTCATATTGGACAAGCTTATCTTACAAAGCTGCCAGTTTGGCTTTCAACTCTATCACCTCTTCAGTTGCAAAATCTATAGGTGTTGCTTCTTTCAGTTGCTCTCATTGATTGGCCAATTACTTCTGTAGGTCATGACGTTCTTTTTCTAAGGAATCATATGCCTCTATTAGGTCAACATGGGTGTCAAATATGGTCTGCATGTTTGCCATCGGATGGATTTCGCGCGCTTCGGGTCAATCTCTTTTGTTGATCCTTCCATCACCGCTTCTAGATTTTCTTCATTTTTTTGTCTACTTTGTAGCCTTTTATTTTCTTCTAGTGTTGTTGACATGTGTTTCCTTAGTGGCACAAGGTTGCGATGGATTTTGAGGTTGTCTGTTTGTTGGACGTGTAGCATTTCCTCAAGGTGTTGTTGTGCTTGTGAATCTGGTTGGGGTGGATTGGCCACCAATTCCTCATATTGTCTCTGCAAAGTATCATAATCCTGTTGTAGTAGTCTCTTGTCCTTCTCCATGTTTGTGGGTCATTCTTGTAGTGTCTCATGGACTCTGAACAGGTTCGTATGTTGAGCATCTAAATGTTGGTAATCATGTTGTAATTGAGACACACATTGATATAAAATATTGACTACATTATTTATAGGAGTGGATGTTGGGAAGGTGTGGAATGCAGGGAGGTAGGGAAAAGGGAAAGGGAGGGTGTGTGTTGTGCTTGAGACTAGTGAAGTGGGTGGTGGAGGAATGGGAGATTGTGGGAATATGGGGGGAGGGAGAGGTGCAGATGTGGGTGATATGTCCATGAGGTCGTACGTGGATGCAGTCGTGGGAGTTACCATATACATGGGAATGGTAGGTGTGGTAATGGTAGCGAAGGTGTATAATGGTGTGTTTAGTTTTGCATGTGGGCCACCTAGAAGTGTGACTGGAGGAATGGGATTTCTGGTGACCATAGTTAGAGCTTCATAGTTCGCAGTAATAGTTACAGTGGTAGTGATTTCCGGTTGTGAGAGTTGTGAGTGTTGACCCTCATCGTGTGCTTCACTAAGGGAGGTGGAGACTGTGGCCATGACATTAGTGGTGACAATGGTGGTATGAGGTGAGGGGGGTGGAGTTGGAGGGGAGGGTGGTAGGGGTGGTGATGGGAGTGCACTTGATGCATGGGGTTCTTCCATGTGTTGAATGGAGTGCGCCATACAGGTGGTTGAGGAGGTGGTTCCATGTGATTCTGATACTATAATATGTATCTGCTTCCCTGATCTTGGAGGGCGTTTGTCGTGTCTTTGCTCAAATCTTTCGTGATTGTTTGTTGTCCACTCAATTGTTCTATTTTGATTCCTAAGTTGGTTGCATTGATTATCCTGGCTACTTCCTCATCAGTTAAATCTTCAAGTGTGAAATTGTGAGGAAACTCTAAATCTATGGGGATCGGTGGGAATATCAGATCATGCCCTTCTACACTATGCCTTGGTAATCTGATGCTAAAGGGTTGTACTCACCTTTGGGGTGGCGGAGTCATGTCCGGTGTCAGTGTAGCGCCTCGAGCCTCTGCACATGGCATCTGAACAACTCCCCTCATTTTCTTTGATGGAGGCCCTACAGTTGATACTCTTCATTGAAATTCTTGCACTCTAGTCCAAATGAGTGCCCTTTGAATTGGCACATCATATGCCAAGAACCAATAAACAATTCTAGTAAGTGCACAACATCCATAGAGCACTGACTTCTGTTTCTTGTACCAACGTTGATGTGCAAGATGTATCTGGTCAATGATCCAATGTGGCATATTGATTGTCAGATTCAACATGTCTGCCAAGTATAAACTAAATCAAATCTTCTTGGGTGGCATCATAAATCTTTCTTGGGTAGGGAATGCGAAGTGCTGCATGCACATTCAGAGGTGGATGGCAATAGTTGGTGTCATTTCCACCATATCCTTTAGCTTACTTAGGTTCATGTTCTTCATGTTGTCCGTGATCATTGTCTCCTTCTCTACAGGGATGTGCATACCTCTCATTTCTAGAGTTTCCCTTACCAAATTGTTGGTCGCTTTAAATCACTTCAGTTCATTTCCTTGCGTAAGAGAAGGCAGTACAAAGGTGCTTGTCCCCTTTTTATCTTTGCTGGGAGTGAGTATGCTAATTAGGTATGAACACCTCAGGAAGTCCGGGTTTGGTAACTAAGCTCGGAAGTAATCATCCAATCAGGCCTTCTTCCATATTGTTTGCAATCCTTCACTCTTTTGAAGTTTTCCAAACTCTCGTGTAAAGAAATAATACCGGCCCCACCGTTCATTAAACTCTAGCTCAGCCTCCCATAAATAGGTGCCCTCTCCAAGGGGTCCTCCTACTTCATTGAACCAATGGGAGTTCTTGCTAACTAGCGAGGTGTGCCCCTTGGGAGGATTTTGAATCGATATGACATGTACTACTCTTAACACCTATGGCTATTCCTTCAACTCCTCCTGAATAGGGATACTTTCAATGTCCACTATTTGAGGGCCAATGCTTGCCAGGGAGCCCGTTCCTGCAGCCTTCGTCGATTCTATGAAAATATACAAATGAATGTTAACATTGCAATGGACACATAGTGATCCTGTATCCTAGTTACAACATTAATATGATGAACTGTGATGTAGTTAGTAGGTTAGTTAGTGCTCGCGTGTTTGTGAGTGTGAAGTGTGGTTAACCGATTGAGGTTTCCTATGTGCTAATTGGGGTGGTGAGGTGCAATGCAAATACAGTTAGTAAGCGGATGTGGCTTTACAGTGGGATCAGGTGTTTCATTACAAGATTTGGGCTCCCAAACACAGTGGATGGATTTCTCTTTTGATTTTGTGGAGACTTTGGAGGCTTTATAAGAATGCCTACTTGGAAATGAGGCTTTTTAGGGACCCATTTACAAGTGATTTTGCTCGTGCTCATGGAGGAATATGTGTTTGTGCATGTCGGATAAGAGTGCGTATTAGCTGTTCAAGTGAGTGAATCATGTTGTACATTGTGTGGTTTATGTGTGGCTATTTGAGCCCGCAAGCAAGCCTTAGGCACCCAAATTTGTCTTGATTGTGGGTCAGCTTTCATTGACTTCTTGGGTACCTAGATAGACTTTACTTTCATAAGGATTTTTGAAAGAGTTCTTATTAGTGTCCTATCAGTGATCACTAGTATGATGTTTAGTCAGTGGTTGTAACTTGATCGCAACAAGATGCTCGCGTTTTTGTACCCATACTTGTTTCGGTGGTTGAGACACCTTGCCTCGTACTTTCCTTTGGCTTCGAGCATAGGTTGTCTGTTTCTTCTATGTTTGGTACTCCTTTGGTTGTTGTGTCTCTATCACTTTTGGAAAAGAAGGGAGTTCCATCGTATCCTTGACTTCTTTGTTGAGAAAATCATCTGTTGCAAAGCTAAAAAGAGCAAAAGGCAAAGAAAAAGATGGGCCCCAAAATTTTTCCGATTTGGACACGTTATCTTTTGTATCATAATCATTTTGCAATATATTTTCCGATGTAAATGCACTAGAGCAGTCCTCTAGATGCGTCCCCGTAGAAGTTTAGTAGTTTACCCATGTAAATTAGTAGGAAATTAACCTTTTAGTGAATAAAGTGTCGGTCTCTTGTGTGAAAGGACCATTTTTAAGGAACATGTATATAAGTCAATTTGTGACTCTTTGTAAAGACTTTTTGGCCATTGTGAGAATCAAGAGCACAGAATTTCGAATTTGTGTCTTGTCCTCTCTGTATCATCTTCTTTGTGAGCTTGTGTGCATGTGAGTTGCTTGAAAAGGGTGTTAGGAAGTGTTGTCTAGTCATGAAAGTGTTTGTTTGCTGCTGTTAAGGTGTGTGTGTGAGGTGTAGGAAGTGCTGAAGTGTAGAAAGATCATTCTCACGACTCAGTATTTTGCTCATAAGCTGAAGTAGAAGCATCAGAATTGAGTGAAAATACCACCATTGGATGCGTCTTCTTGAGAGCTTTGAAATGCATATGCTATTTTCTATATTCGGAGTTCGAAGCTGAGAGAAAAGCTCAATTTACTGTTGGCTGCTGCTCCAAGTATGGCGACACCATGACTAATAGTTGAAGCTTGTTTGGAATAGTCTTAGCATTAATTGCACTCTTTGGGAAGCTCATTTGCATTGATTGTCATTTGAATGCAGGTCTTCATACACTCGGCTAGTTTTAGCTACTCATCGGATTGATAAATAAAGCGTGAATCCCCACTATATGCACTTGAGGGGGATCGAGATATAGTCTCTTTCTCCACAAGTCCCTAGGTTTGTCCTTAGGTACACACGTTTTTGGCACCGTTGCTGGGGAAAGTCGAATCAAACCGAGGCATTCGTGTGATGGTAAGTAGCTTTTAGCATTGAAGCGAGTAGAGGAGTTGTGAATTTCTCTTCTTTGGTAAGTCACACTCATCCGCACTTACTACTTCTCACTCTCGAAGTGCGTGTAGTGAGTTATTAGTCTAGAGAAGTGAGTGGAGTGAGTAGAGTAGGAAGAAGAAGGGAGCAGTAGGAAGATAGAATAGTTTCCAACCTCTTTTCTCTTTTTCTTTTCAGCCTTTTAATTAGGAAGAATTTTTCAAAAAGTATAAAAACCCAAAAAACCTGTCCTCTATATTTCACTTGTCTCCAAGCAAGTATCGAGAGAGAGAGCAGGCAGTCGAGTATCGCGATCTAAGATTAAAGAGCTTGGAGCCACGCAGAGCAAGAGTGAATGTTAGAGGAGCTTGGAAAGAGATTCCAAGCATTTCGGATTAACACTCATCACCTTCAATTAAAATCAATTAACTTAGTCAAACGATCTATGGTAAGTATCGTGACGGCCATCCCAGAGTAGAGAAGGATTATTTTTCTGATCCAGGCTAAGAGGGGAGGGTAGATACACTCGAAGAACATGTGTATGTACTCGAGATCCAAAAAACACTTGCTAAAAAATTGAAAAAGTGTCAAGTATCATGTTCTCTCGCGGTTGAGTATCGCGATACCTGAGTATCGTGATCTCCGGTGGTCGAGTATCGCGATACCTGGACTGAATATCGTGTATCGTTGAACTCTTTTCACGATACCTGTCAAGTATCGGGTATCGTTGAATTGGGTCTGGTGATACTTGTCACGTATCGTGTATCGTTGAGAAGTCCTCACGATACTCGTCGGATATCGCATATCGTGTATCGTGAAATTCAGATCGCGATACTTCTCAGATATCGTATATCATGAGTTTTTTATCGCGATACTTGTCTGATATCATGTATCGCGGAGGCGGCTTTCCCGATACCTGACAAATATCGAGTATCGTCGGGAATTTTCTCGCGATACTTGTGGACTATTGTGTATCGTGAGTGACACAGCAAGGTCAAGTATCGAGGAATTTTTGTGGTGGAATATCATGCATCACGTATCACTGATTTCTGATCGCGATACCTGTGAAGTATCGAGTATCGTGATTGGCATGTGATATTGGGCAAATATTGTGTATTGTGTTTCCTGAAGCATCGTGTATCGAGTTTTTTCGGATATAGTGTATCGTCTCCAATGAGTATCGTGTATTGTCTTGTTCAAATATCAAATATCATGACATACTCTTTTTAGGGTGAAATATCGTGTATCGTGGACTTTTTTGGGTCAAGTATCGTGAATTGTGGATTCACTGTCAGTCCTTTTCCAACCAAATTTTCTCTAGAATTTTGACCCTCAGTAAAGAACTCTAGGAGCTGGAGATTGGTTAAGGTTAATCAGAGCTTTTAAGTGAATGAACCTAAGGTCCAAAAGAACCCTAGGGAGCCGAAGAAGTGTGATTTCTTCTGTAGGAAGTGTAGCCGAACCAAGTAGTCATTCACATTATTTTGAAACCTCAAGTGAGTCTGAAGAGGAAATTCCCATGGCTTCAGAAGATATGCAGAATACTGTACCAATGATCGTCATGATGTCAATCATTGAGGGTGAATATCGGACATCTTTAGCATATGTGAACACTAACCAACATGAGATACCTATCTACCTAGATGGTCTAAACCGATCAGTGGCCAGACTGAAGAAAGCTTCAGATGCTTACATAGTGCCTAGGCCAGCAGTTAAGTATGCAGGAGGGTTTTATATGGACAAAAGGGATATTTAGTATGTTGTTACGGAACACCCTGAAAGTATCAATGAACAAGGGGAAGAAGACAATGCTCATAACCTTAATGAAGAGGACATGAAGAGCAGGTGACCACCCCTAGAAGGAGATCTACTGTTGTTAGGGTTTGGAGAGGAGACCTAGTTCCACAAGATGACTCCTTAATGGATGTGTATTTGATCAATGGAATGGAGCATCTCCTCAGAGCCCACTCTTCATTATGGGAAGTATCCCCTAACCCAATTACTATCTATGAGTTACAAGATCCTGAATTCCCCACCATCATCACATATTTGGACAAAAACCAGAGGAGGTATTGGCCCCTAACAGAGTTAGAAAGAGCAAGGTTGAAATATCATAACATTCCAGTATTCCCCCCTCGGGATCAAGCCACCACTTCACAAAATCCCCATGGAACCTTTCAAGATAATTCATATCAACAGTCTGGACAAACACAACAAACGCATATTCCGGTTAGACCCCATGTGCAGTTTGCGATGCTGGCAAATAACCCTAACTATCGGCCTCAACCACCTATTGACCCAAGGAGTAGGATCCCTGTTCCAGATAGACCACCTGCAAGAAGAGGACCTGGTATACCCATAGGAAGACCAGTTTTCCCTGTCATGCCTAGACCACCTGAAGCAGGAAGAAGATTAATGCCTACTCAAGTTGCTAAATGCATGAGAAACCATTATGATGGCTCTAGTGAACGTTACAATCATATAGCTAAATTCAAGAAAGTAATTAGAGTTGAACAAGTGGAAGATTTCCTGATCCAATATGAATCCTTTGGTTTAAGTTTGACAGACACAGCTTTAGCGTGGTTCCAACCATTAGATCCTAATAATTTTCAAAACATGGAACAAGTTTATCAAGAATTGATTGAAGAATTCACCAAATCTGGGATTAAAAATAACTCTTCCTCATCAATCCATAGTTTTAAGCAAGCCCCTACGGAATCAGTGAGATTGGCAGCAAGAAGATTCAAGCAATATGTGGATAGATGCCCAGTTGAAGAGAGACCCACTCAAAACAAGATGGTGTCATTATTCTTGGAAGGATTAATGAATGGATCATTAAGATCTCTGTTATATGTGAAGAGAGTTCAAACTTTGCAAGAATGTATGAAAGAATGTATTTACCTAGAGGATAATCTAGCAGAAGATCTAAAAATACCTCAAGGTAGTGTGAAAAGTGAAGATTCTGCCAGCAGCACATCAAACCATAAAAACAATGTAGATGAAATACCTGACTTAGTAGCAAAGAAATTGAACGTTCAAGGACATAGGAACTACCCCAACAACCCAATGAGAGTACCCATGCTTAGACGTTGTATGCATTGTGGAGGTGATCATCCTTCTCATTTGTGCACTAGGGGAGTAGTCCCACCACCTGCTTATGCTTACAATAGACCACCTGTTCCGGGCCCTCTGCAATATTGCAGCATAGAACAAAAGTACACAAATCACAGCACATAAAACTGTCCTTACAATAGGCAATCAAGACTGGTACAACCTATCATGAGACCTTATGGATACCCTCAGAGAGATCAAGGAGGAGAAGCCTTTAGATATCCCACATATCAACAACAAGGACCAGTACCACAACCGTATGCTTATCAAGGGTACGCTCAGCCCCAACCGGTGTTAGGACAACAACCGCCCCATCCTCAAAATGTAGTCTCAGTGAAAGTAGCTCGACAGGAAGAGAACCCTGAGAGAGCTATAGTTCCAGCCACGCCTCTGACTAGTAGCGAACCATATGACTCATCTTATGACCATAGTCAAGGAAACTATTCCACTTATGAGAGCTCTATGATAGAATATGGACAAATGTACGAACCATATGCATATGGCATGGAAGCACCAGATAATTCTTACGGATATGAGCAGGATTATGTGTCATTGATGTACACAACTCCCAGAGCACCCATACCCCCCCGACCTATGAACAGACAGTCTGTACCTAGAGGACCATGTTATAGATGCGGAGGTGATCACTATATCAAAGAATGTACACTACCAAACCCACTACCACCATAGCGAGTCTAGGAGGGATACTGTAGTGATTGTGGTAAAGAACACCTTTTTAGAGATTGCCCCAAAAACCCCAACAAAGTTAACTCTAACGTGCAAATCAATGTGATAGAAGTGATAGAGTCATCAGGGAGTGATAAGGAATACACCGTACCATTGAAAGCAATAACAAGGGCCAAACCTAGAGAGACCCAAGAAAAAACTAGAGTAGATGATCGAGTTGCCAGAGAAGTGAACATACCTACACCTCAAATAGTTGAAGACTTGGAAGAGCCGGGAAAAAGTGTTACAAGTAAACGAACACAGAGATGGAAGAATCGTAGAGACAGGATAAAAGAAAAGAAACTACAACAACAGAGGGAGAAGGAAAAGAATGAACAAGATAAAAAAGAAAAACAAAAACTTGGAAAAGAAAATAAAAAAGAAAAGCATAAAAAGGAAGAGATAGGATCGGTTTTAGCAGATCCTATGCCAGAAGAGTTAGCCATGTGGATTCAGGCATACCAGGCACAAATAAGAGCAGGACCAACCATTGAACAACATGAAAAAGAATATCCTAGAGGCGACTTAGAGAAAGAAAGGTTGGAGATGTGCAAAAAGTTAATTGAAGTAGCTCAACAGACCCTAAAAAAACGTGTTCTTCGACTACCCAATTCACGAATTCTCGAAAAAGAATTCCAAGAGTGTGTCATCCCTAATGATCCTGAGAAGGGAAAAGAAGGCGAGACACATAATAGAAATTACTACGAGGATAAAGGAGAAGGATCCATTGTCCCCGAAGTAGATGGGGAATGGCCTCAAGACTTGTGGGCAAGAGTCCAAGAAGACAGATGGAAGAAAGTGGAAGGAATTGAACCACCCTTTGAAGAGCTACAAGCAGCTGGTGAAATGGAAGATTTGATACCAGAGCTGAATTCAGAAGGATTATTACAATTTGACAAGAGCGATAAGGAAAATGACAATGTAAAGGCCTTGCCAAATTACACAAGAGAATACAAACATAATTCGGAATTGTATTGCATTCCCTCAATAAGGAAAAAAGAGCAAAACCCCTCAATCCAAACATCAGACATCATACAACACCTTAGAAAGGTAAAAATCCCTTGTACTCTGACATTGGAAGAACTTTTGAAGGTCAAACCACATTTGAAGGAGAAATTAACCAGTCCATTGGAGACCAAGGCTGAAGAGAAGGAGATGCCTGATGAAGTAAACACAGTAAAAATCCCAGTTGATAAGGTTGGAGATTTTAGTGAGGGAGATGAAGCAAATACCTACCTTCCAATTACCTATTATAGGAGTTACACCACTAAAGCCATCTAAGTTCCGGGAGCTAGAGTAGGAATCGCTACTAAAGAAATCTGGGAGAAATGGGGAAAACCAGCTTTAAGACCAACACGCATGAAGATACAAATGGCAGATGGACACACTGAACGACCCTTGGGATTATTGGAAAGAGTAAACTTCACTACTTGTGGAGTTGAATTTGAGCACACTTTTGCAATCTGTCAATGTGAAAGAGCTAGCAATTATGAGATGATACTTGGAAGACCCTTCATGAGATAGCTGAAGGTAGTGCAAGATTGGGGAAAAGATGCAGTATACTTACAGCATGAGGGAGCCACGACAAGAATAAATCTCCACACATACAAGTACCAAGATGTTCCCCCCTTGCAATGGAATCAGATTCATAAGGAGGAAGACGATCAGTCGATTCACAATATAGGTTCAAGCGACCAATCTTGGATGAATGAAGACACTCATCTATGGATATGCCAAACTGCGAAAAAGGAAGAGGATAGGAGGAAAGGATGGCAACAAAGGCAAGGAGTTGCTAGGTCTGTACAAGATCCAGCTTACATGCCTCAAATATTCCTAGATGAAAAATTCAAACGTCATGGTTGGATGGAGATTTTAGCCACTCTCGATGTATATGTAAATGAGGAGGTAATAACCATGAATGAATGCATTGATGAGGAAGGATATGACGTTAGTCTATACGTGGTAGTTCTTCAAGAGGCAGAAGAAGGAGAAGTAATCGAAAAGGAATGGAAAGAGGATTATGAGAGCATTGAAATGGAGCAAGAGAAAATGGAAACAGAAAGTGGAAATCAAGAAGTAAGTGTCATAACTAATGAAATAAATCAAGAAATGACACCAGAAGAAGAGCTTGGATTAGATAAACAACAAGAAGATGGAGAAAATAAACTACAAGATCAATTTGAAGTGTCTGCCCACTTCAAAAAATACGAAGTAGAAGAGAGGAAAATCGCTATTCAAATGCCAAAACGAGAAGCACAGTCAGGAATAGCATATGACAACAAAGAACAGACCAAAAAAATAGTAGTAACCTTGGAGGAAGGAGAAGAAAGATGTACTTTTATAGGACAAGATGTCTCTCTGGAAGAAGAGAAAGAGTTGATATGACTCATTCAAGAATACAGGGATGTCTTTGTGTGGACATATAAGGATTTGAAAGGAGTAGATCCTTCTATTTGTGTCCATAGAATCCCTATGACATCTGAAGCTAAACCTTCCAAACAAAGACCATACACTTATAACGATGTGTATTCAGCAAAAATCAAGGAAGAGATAGATAAATTGTTAGATGTTGGGTTCATTTATGAGATCGAACACACGGAATGGGTGTCACCTTTGGTGGTTGTACCGAAAAAGAATGGCAAGATAAGAGTCTACATTAAAAGGGTATGCTGTCACCATAAGAGATAGTTACCCATTACCCATCACGGATCATCTTTTGGAAAGAGTGGCAGGAAAAGAAGTTTATAGTTTTTTAGATGGCTTTTCAAGATATAATCAGGTAGCCATTGCTCTTGAGGACCAACATAAAACAACCTTTGCAACTGAATGGGGAGTATATGCTTTTAGGTTATGCCTTTTGGTCTAACCAATGCCCCAGCCACATTCCAAAGATTGATGTGCCATGTATTCAAGGAGTTCCTGAGAAAGAGTATGGAGGTATACATGGATGATTTATGTACTTCCACATACTATTTGATCAAATGGGTTGAAGCCAAAGCAACCAAGAAAAATGATGCAAGGACTACGACTAAGTTTCTCTTTGAGAACGTATTCACTAGATTTGGACTACCTATAGAAATTGTGAGTGATAGAGGCACACACTTTGTGAATGAAGTGATAGAAGCCCTACTGAATGAATTCTTAGTAATTCACAAGAAATCAGCCCCATATCACCCACAAGCCAATGGACAGGCCAAAAGTTCAAATAAAATCTTGTGCACAGTTCTCATTAAAATTGTGAACAATGGTAGATCGGATTGGGATAAACAATTACATCATGCTTTATGGGCATTCCGAGTAGCCTACAAAACTGCCATAGGAACTACTCCTTTTAACTGAGTGTACAGACGTACATACAGTGTGCTTTCAATTGGACTACATGTGAAGCCAAGAGCAATCATGTGCTTATGTATTTTGTCATACCATGCACGTGGAGCTTGCTTGAGACCATACAAGGCTTTATGCAAGCAACAAACCATATGCTCTTTCCCTTTCATAGCAAATCCAGAAGGTTGCTTCACATAGACCGCTTCTTGCAAATCTCCATTCAAGAAGGCTGTTTTTATGTCCAATTGATGCACTTTCCAACCTCGATGGGCAGCCAATGCAACCAGGGTATGAATGGTAGTCATATGTGAAGTAGGTGCAAAAGTTTCCTCATAGTCAATGCCATATTATTGCGCATATCCTTTGGCAACCAATCTAGCTTTGTAGCGATCAATGGTACCATCAGATTTTCTCTTAATCTTGTAAACCCACTTTGTACCAATGGCATTCTTTCCTTTTGGCAATTCACATAACTCCCAAGTACCATTCCTATGTATGGAATCCATTTCTGATTGTGTAGCACTCATCCATTGTGGATCGTCACATGCATCTTCAAAAGAAAGTGGCTCTTCATTACATGCTGTAGCAATAAGAGAATAATCCACAAAGTTACTTGATGCAAGGTGAGAGCTTGATCTTGTTCTACCAAGTATAGGTGCACTCAATTTGCTATCCTGCAAAGTTTGTTTCAGCCACTTTGGCATAGATTGTGCACTCTTGATAGACATGCGTTCATTATGTAAAACATCTTCAATATGTACATCATGCGTGGGCTGAATTTCATGCTCAGTTTCAGCCATATTTTGACGCAAATGTTCAGCCATATGTGGCTGGAAATTTCCAACAGTTTTGACAATTTTTGGTTGAATTTGTTTGATGGAAAATTCTCTACATTTTCAGCCCCATTTGGCTGGAATTTTTCAGCCCTTTGAACCTCAGTTGGCTGGTCTACATGGCCATAGTCAAGCGCACCATTTTGGAACAAAGGCATGAGTGTATCGAACACATCTTGTGAGCTAACTGTTCGTAATTTTTTGCATTCAAGTAGAGGGAAAACTGAATTTTCAGCAAATACCACATCTCGACTCACAATAATTGTGTTCGTCAATGGATGGTACAACCGATATCCCTTACTTTCAGCACTATAACCAACAAATATACATTTCTTTGCCTTGTCCTCAAGTTTGTGACGTTGTTGTGATGGCACAAGAGCATATGCCAAACAACCAAACACACGCATATGACTAACCATAGGCTTATGACCATTCCAAGCCTCATAAGGAGTGATGACTCTCAATGCTTTTGTAGGGCAGCGATTCAACACATAGTTTGCACACATGACCGCTTCCATCCAAAACTTATGAGGAAGATGCTTTCCTTTAACCATACATCGTGCCATTTCAAGTTCTATTTTTACGCTCGGCAACACCATTTTGTTGAGGTGTATATGGCACCGTACATTGGTGTGAAATACCTCTTTCACGAAGAAAAGCATTAAACTCATGTGACATGTATTCACCACCACGATCCGTGCATAGAGTCAAAAGCTTTTGTGAAGAAAAATTTTCAGCCATAGCTAAAAATGCTTTGAAGCAAGAAAATACCTCATTCTTTGCTTTCATAGGATACATCCATGTATGGCGAGTAGCATCATCAATGAAGGTAACAAAATATACATGCTTCCCAAAAGATGGAGTCTTGACCGGACCACGTACATCACTATGAACAAGTTGCAATTTTCTTGTAGTGTGTGTGTGACTATCTTCTGGAAAAGAAGCATGATGCATTTTTCCAAGAATGCAACCTTCACATGCATGCTTTTCAATGGACTCAAGTGTAGGCAAGCCAATAACCATGTCCTTCTTTTGCAAGTAGAGCAAACTATTGAAGTTTAAATGACCAAAACGAGCATGCCAAAGCTCCATTTCAGCCATGGAAGAAGTATGAGCAACTAAGGCATTCGAGGCAGCCCTCTTGTATGTATCCATGCGATACAAACCATTACATAATGTACCGGACATCACGATAACATCGCCATTGCTGAAATCATGAACCATACACTTATCATCAACAAAGTGTACATGAAGTCAAGCTTTGGCAATCAACAGAACTGAAATTAAGTTCTTCTTGATACCGGGCACATACAATGCATTTTTCAAGAGAATCACACCTCCATTTGCAGCCAGCCGTAAGCTCAATTTCTCCTACTCCAATGATAGGATAAGAGGCATTGTTTGCACACACCACATGTCCTCCTTTAGGTGCATCTTTCAAAGAGGCAAAAAATCTTTTGCATGATGTTATGTGCTTTGAAGCACCACTATCAAAGAACCAATCCGAATCAGCCTCACTCACAACCATACATTTAGAATGTAAAGAAGCATCATAATGACATGTAACAACACATGCCCAAAAATTTTGAGCCATGTTAGCTTCATCATTCTTTGCATTTGCTGAATTTTCAGCAATAGACATGCCGGATTCCTTCTTCTTTTCATTACGTTTTGCAAGCTTTCTACACTCATCAATAGTATGACCAGCCTTCCGACAATATTTGCATCTCTTCTTCTTTTGCAAATCACCATCATTAAAGGAATGAGTGGAAGAGGAAGCTTGAGTCTTTGGTTTTGATGAACCCAAAGCTGAACCATACTTGTTTTTCCCCTTTTGTGAGATAGCAAGTGCTTGCGTTCCCTCAATCAAACCACTCCTATTCACTCTAGATTGCTCTTCTTGCAAAAGAAGAGACACAACCTCATCAAATGCATACATATTAGGATATCCTTTTGCAATCAAACGAAGTGTAGTAGCAAAGCTTTGAAAAGATTATGGCAATCCTTTCAACAATGTAGAAATGAGTGATGCATCCGGAATGATCTCATCTATGTTTGCCAATTGCTCTTTCAAGTCCTTGATGTGTATCACATACACATCCATCGACTCATTTTCAGCCATACATACATCTTCAAGTTGCTTCCTCAAGTATGCAACACGTGCTTCATTACGCACGGCATACAAAGAAGCAAGAGTGTCCCATGCCTGTCTCGATGTAGAACATGACCGAAGGTGTGGAACTATATGATGCTTCACTAAAAGCGCAATCAAAGCATGAGCTTGAGCATCTTTTCCATCCCATCTAAGCTGCTCCTGTGTAGGTGGAGAAGGAGAAACCACTGTACTCGAAGAAGAAGTTCCATCTGTGACAGTAGACTGTGAAGTAGAAGCACCTGCCGGTCTTCGATCTACATCTGTCACTATGTTCCAAAGTTGTTTTGCAGCAAGAACGTGCTTCATCATGTAAGACCACATCGGATAGTTGGTCCATCAAGCTTATCTTTAGCTTGAAGCATGCCAAACAAGTCATTGCTGCCCGCCATTTCACTGAGGAACAAGAATGTGACAAAATCTTCACTTTGATGAAAGCTAAAATGAGTGCTGAAATTTTAGGTCACAAACCGTCACTCTGATGGCGATTCTGACTGCACAAATGGCTTCGAAATGGGGGTAAAACCCCAGTGCACCTGCTGGAAATGTTTCCGGGCTGCTGAAATTCACACTTCTATGCTCCGAAGTCGATTTGCACTGTTAAAGTGCACGTGCCGCGACGCGAAAAACCAAAAGTTGAGAAGAAGTTGAACCTGCTCTGATACCATTGTTGGCTGTGTGTAGAAGTGTGAGAGACACACAAGAAGCACACACAAGGAGCACAAACGCAACAAGACACACGGAGAAGACGATGGCTGGAATAGCTCTCTCTATTGATCGATCAACGGAACTGAAGTAAGAGCTGAATAATATCCCTAAGTACAAAGTACCACCACATATGAGAGTATCAAGGATGTGGTAACATGGGGAAAAAACCTCTAGCCAACACTAGAGTAAAAAGTGTCCATGTATAGGGAAAAGGTTCACATCAAAGCTACTCGAGGAACACATAAGTGTAACATGTATATAAGTCAATTTGTGACTCTTTGTAAAGGCTTTTTGCCCATTGTAAAAATCAAGAGCATAGAATTTCGAATTTGTGTATTTTCCTCTCTGTATCATCTTCTTTGTGAGCTTATGTGCATGTGAGTTGCTTGAAAAGGGTGTTAGGAAGTATTGTCTAGCCATGAAATTGTTTGTTTGCTGCTGTTAAGGTGTGTGTGAGGTGTAGGAAGTGCTGAAGTGTAGGAAGGTCATTCTCACGGCTCAGTATTTTGCTCATAATTTGAACTAGAAGCATCAAAATTGAGTGAAAATACGACCATTGGATGCATTTTCTTGAGAGCTTCAAAATGCATATGCTATTTTCTATATTCAGAGTTTGGAGCTGAAAGAGAAGCTCAATTTACTGTTGGCTGCTGCTCCAAGTATCGCGACACCATGACTGACAGTTGAAGCTTGTTTGGAATAGTCTTAGCTTTGATTGCACTCTTTGGGAAGGTCATTTGCATTGATTGTCATTTGAATGCATGTCTTTATACACTCAGCTAGGTTTAGCTACTCATTGGATTGATAAATAAAGCGTGAATCCCCACTATATGCACTTGAGGGGGATCGAGGTATAATCTCTTTCTCCACAAGTCCCTAGGTTTGTCCTTAGGTATACATCATCCTTTGCATCACATAGTTTTGGACAAGAATAGCATCATCATCTTCATGTGTACTCTTGGAAGGACTAGGAGTTGGTGCCTTTCCTAGTTCCTTGAGTGCTTCATTTTCTAACTCAATTATAATACGATTCTGGTTTACCCAAACCTGAAATGATTGCATGATCATAGATCCAGTCTTGACCCAAGACAAGAGGCTCAGTGAGATCCTCATTTTGACACACTAGCATCTTAACTGTCATAAGAACATCTTGGATGTAGAGGGGAAGTTCCAAATCGCCCATGCAAGGGGTTTCCACACCTCCCAATCCTATGAGGTATGCTTCTATAGGATTGACACTTAAGTTCGATTCTTGATAGTAAGAAAGTTTAACAGCACTAGTGGCTGCACTTGAGTCAATCAAGGCCCGTATAGTCCTTGCACTATTTCCTTGTCCTATTTCTAAGGTCACAAAAGGACGTCGGTCAATAATTCTATGGGAACTTACACTTGAGACCACACATAGTCATATGATATCTTGAAGCTGCATAGGCATCTATCCTAGGTTGATCTCTACCCTATCTTCTCAATTTCATTCTTCGAATGCATTCCAATGCTTTTGCCTTCACTTCTTCTTGGATTCGTTTTTCTTCTTCCTTACGTTTCTTGGCAGTGTTGAGTCAAATAATCATTTCGATAGTGAGGGGTTCTTGATATAGTTCGACTCGGCATCCACTAATATAACTTGGTAGGATGTCGCCTTCTAAAGTGGCTAGCCAGACTGTCCCACTTGTTGATATTCTATTAATAATCATGGGTCCATAGCCACACTTCTCTAGCTTTCTTGCATGTTATTTTAGGGTATACAACAAAACCAAGTCTCTGACTTTCAAGACATTATCCTTCACATGGGCATCGAAGTATGCCTTTTGCCTCTTCTTAGCTACATAAATCCCTGTGGCAGCCCTCAGTCTCATTTCACCTAACTGTTCAAGGTCAAAGATACTTGAAGAGAGCTCATGCCCTATCCACTCATGCTCTTGTGCTACTTTCAATGTAGGTATCAAGAAGTCCAATGGTAGCACATCATTTTGGCCAAATACCATCTGAAAGGGTGTGGCTTGGAGTACCCTTTTATAAACAACTCTATATGTCCAAACAGCATCGTGTAGTTGTTTGTCCCAATCAGAGTGTCTATTATTCACTAATTTTGTCAGCACATTGCATAGAATCTTATTGGTGCTTTTGGCTTGCCCATTAGGTTGTGGATGATAGGGGGCAGACTTCTTGTGTATCACCAAGAAATCTTGGAGAAGATTTTCAATGACTTCATTCAAGAAGTGAGTGCCTCTATCACTTACTAACTCTATAGGTAGCCCATATCTAGTGAGAACATTCTCAAATAAGAACTTAGCTGTTGTTTGAGCATCGTTCTTCGTTGTGGCTTTCACTTCTACCCACTTGGTTAGATAGTCTGTAGCCACAATGATGTATTCAGCATGTGAACCCTTATCTAGGGGATTAATAGGACCTACAAAGTATATTCCCCAGTTAGAGAATGCACGTCCACCCAGCATAGGTTTCAATGGCATCTCATCTTTATGTATGGGATATTGAGTTCACTGACAAACGTCACATCACTTCACATAGGTATGTGCATCCATGTGAAGGGTTGGCCACCACAAGCCTACAAATAGGATTGCCTTAATTACATGGTCTGTTCCAAAGTGTCCTCCTGGTAAACCTTGGTGAGCAGTTTCCAAGATCTTGAGATATTCACTCTCATGGACACATAGTCTCAGATATCCGTCTTTTCCATGCTTGTATAGATTATCACCAATGAGTGCATAATCTAGGGCTTCTTGTTCTAGACTTCTTTGTCTTGCTAGGGTCATATCTTGAGGGAATGTTTTCATCCTCAGGAAGGCTACCAATGGCTCGCTCCAATCTGGTATTAGAGACACTTGGTACAATGTAGCGTGCTCCACAGGTGGTCTTATATGACAAATTGGGCATTCGTTACACAACTTATGGACATCTGCTTCCATAGTTGGTCAGTGCACTCTGAGTCTCCTTAGTGTCTATAAAATTCTTTGTCTTGAGTAGTGTTTCTCTAATTCACCCACATGTGCTAATTGCAACCATTTAGTGTACTCATCCTCCTCCACACAACAAGCTAATATCCCTTGATTTGTGTGCTTGTACACACTTTCTGCCATGATATGGTACTTTTGGGCTTTCACTACCTCCTTATCTTGAGTGTCCATTGCTAGGTGTTTAGGTCCGTATGTCAATACTGGCACTAATGTCTTGACCCACTGCGGTACAACTTCCAAATTGAACAACTAAGCATCAAGGAGATCATATGATACTCCTTGTGGGGCCTCTCCGGATGTGAGCCTTGAGAGATGATCCGCTCTCAAGTGAGTCTTGCCTTTCCTCACCACAACCTCAAAGTCATATTTCATTAGTAAGAGAAACCATCTTACTAATCTACCTGTATTGCATGGCTTGTTTACCAAGTAGAGTAATGCATGATGATCAGTAAAAAATTTAAACTTATTTGCAAGCAAATAGTGTCTAAACTTTTTAACCGCATATACCATGCCTAATCCTTCTCATTTGGTGGTCGTATAGTTTCGTTCAACCGCATTCAACTATCTACTAGAATAGGCAATTGGAAGATCCATATTGCCTTCACCAGTTGGTTGTGCAAGTACACACCCAATAGCATGGTTGGATGCATCCACATGTACATGGAATGGCTTGTTCCAGTCAGGCGTAGTCAAGATTGGTGCAGAACACAATCTTCTCTTGAGCTTGTTAAAGGAGTTTTCACATTCTTCCATCCAATCAAAGTTAGTCAAAAGGGAGTACAGAGGCTTTGCAATGATTGCATACATATGAATGAATTGGCAATAATAGCCACAATGCCCCACAAAAGCTTGCACTTCATTGACATTCTTGGGCCTAGGTAGCTCTGCAATAGCCCTGAATTTTTCCTCATCCATAGATATGTCGTTCTTTGACACTATGTGTCCTAGAATCTTGCCTTTCCTGACCATGAAAACACATTTTTCAGGGTTCAAGCAGACTTGATATTCTCTACATTTATCAAAGATAGCTCCAACTCAGGGATATGTATCTGCTTTATGTTGGAATGAGCACAAAGATCATCAACATAGACCTCTAAATTCTTTCTCATGAATTCTTTGAAGACATGGCACACCAATCTCTCAAAGGTAGCGGGCGCATTGGTGAGACCAAATGGCATTACTCAAAAAGCAAATATGCCTCACTCTATGGCAAAAGCCATCTTATGTTGATATTCTGGAGCAATGGCTACTTAATTGTAGCCACAGAAGCCATCAAGAAAGCTATAGACTTCCTTGCCTACTACTCTTTCTAAGAGATGCTCAGTGATAGGAAGCGGATAACTATCTCTAATAGTGGTTGCGTTAACTTTCTTTAAGTTAATGCATACATGTAACTTTCCATTCTTCTTGAGCACCATTACGATGGGGGATACCCAATCAGTGTGCTCAATCTCATAAATGAATCCAGCTTCAACCAAACGATCTATCTCTTCCTTAATTTTGGCAGCATAATTATCATTGTATGTGTATGGCTTCTGCTTAGATGGTTTAGCCTCTGAGGTCATGGGTATCGTGTGTGAGCATATGTCAGGGTCCACACCTTTCAAGTTCTTATAACTCCAAGTGAATACATCTCTGTATTCTCTTAGCAAGGCTATCAACTCTTGCTCCTCTTCCTCCACCAGGTCATGTCCTATGTAGGTGCATCTTTCTTCTCCCTCTTCTATGATTACAACAACCTTCTTGGTGGTCTCCTTGTTATCATAGGCCTCTCCTACTTGTGTGTCATGTTTAGGCATTCTCATCATGACTCTCCTATCTTCTATCTCGTACTTCTTAAAGGTTTTCAGGACCTCAAACAATGGTTCATCCTCATCTGATGTAGCTTCTTTCTTCTTCCTTTTCTTGCCTCACTCTTGGTGTTCACTTGTGTGGTTAACCTCACATCATTTGTAAGTTCTTCATGTCTCTAAGGGTGAACTTCTACTTCATAGAAATATTCCTCATCTGATGCAAAAGGTGGGTCCATACTCTATGGATGGGGTTCCATTGTATGGGGGGTATGTCTCTATGAGAGTAATCCTTGAGATTGACTTTGATGTAACACCTAAGTGTTGCAAATACAAAGAATTCGTTCCCCAATCTTGTACCACTTGCAACTGCCACAAAAATTATCTTCCCAAAATCATCTCATAGGCCTGATTCTTGTTGAAGTCGCATATGACAAAAGTATGCTTGAACTTGACACCACATGTAGTGAGAGTTATTCCTTCTAACAGTCCCAAGGGTCTTTCTATGTGACCATCGACCATCTGCAATTTCATTCTCATGGGCCTAAGTGCCGGCTTGCCCCATCGCTTCCATTGGGAAGTGGTTGCAATTGCAAAGCCTACTGCTGAGTCCGAAATTGCCTTGGTTGTGTATTCTTGATGGGTGATGGGAAGATAGATGTTTCCTTGTTCTCCTTCACTTATGACTCCTATCTTGTCCAAAGGTATTTATGGCACTGTTCTATGAGATCCTACCTGGGAACGAGGTTTAGCTATTTCAGGCACTTGATTGGCTACATGTTTCCATAGTTCTGGCCTAGCCTTGAGTAGCTCTTCTAAAGTGAGATTGCACTGCACTTTATTGTTTTTCACTACCTCTGTGCTCCTAGGTATGACTCAGTCTTCGTTTCTTACCATGACCATGGGTGCTCTCATACAAGTAGACTTAGCTTCCCATGGGCCTATGAAATGGGGTAGTTCCTGTAAGGAATTAGACTCAAAGTCTAATATCTCATGGGATTGGGCACTCTCCTGCTCTTCATAAATGGATGGAATGTCTTGTGGGAATTGATCATGTGCTTCATCCACAAGTTCAATGGGAGGAGGAGCTTCACTTTCCTTGGACCATTTCTCTTCTTGAATCTCTCTTAGAAATTCTGAGGAATACAAGTTCATAGAAGAAGATGTGTCTAGTTTGGTGAAGTTGGGCACACAAGCTTCCTAGGGGGAAATGCTTATTCTTTCACTTGCCTTGTCCCTTTCTTGGGAGCTTTCTTCCTTTCCACATCTTGAAATTATGCTCTCTAATTTCTCCAATTGTGTCTTAGCTGAGCAAGGGTAGTTGAAGAGGAAACTGGCTTCAAACATGGTCTGAGCCAATGCGCCCATTTTAGCACACATCTTGGTTCTTTGTATCTCTAGATTAGCTATAGGGTAACATTTGTCATGATCTATCACATTTGGCATGTCTTGTATTCTGGCCTGATATGCATTAAGCATCATGTCTATGTCCTCAGGAGTGGGGTCACCTAATAATGATCCTACTCTAGGGGGTGGTGGGATTGTGTGAAGTGGGTTGGAAGGTGGCAGATTAGGCGGTGGTGGTGGGGTAGTGTGAAAGTGAGTTTGAGACATGAGTTCAATTATCTTGGCTTTTGTTTCCCTTAGAATTTCCTCGAGTTCCCTCATCTTCTTTGCCCATTGCCTTTTCATTCTCTCGCGACTATCCTTCCAAGCTATAGTCCTCTTCTTAGTTATGCTCTCAGTTTCACTAACCTCAAAACTCCTTTCCTGGCATAAACCTTGGTTTTGTTGCAAAGCTTGATCTCTAATGACCACTTGCACTAGTGCAACAGAAGTTACACTTCCTGTAAAGTCTACTACTAACCCAATAACGTTGATAGGAGTGATTTTCGGTATATTGTTGGGGTTCTTAGGACAATCTCGCAAGAGATGCTCTTTCCCACAATCGGGATAAAAACCCTGAATTGTTTAGAGTTTGGGTTTGCATACATGACATTTGCATACTCTGGCTCCCAACTGGGTTCACTCGGGTCTTCATAATAGTATGACTCATTATGCTAAGGTGACCCCATGTAGTAAGCTTAGGGGTTATCAATGTGAGTGGAGCCAAAACTATGATCACTAGGGTCACTTTCTGATAGCAATGGTGTTATTGGAGTCTGGCACTATGGCTCTATTCAGATTCTCTTCTGCAGTGGCATACTTCACTGGAATCACATTGGTTGGAGGAGGGGGTTGCTATGCCAGAACTGGTTGAGGTCTTTGCTGGGCCTGACATTGTGGTTGGTAAGGTTGTTGAGGCCTAGCATACTATTGTGATGGGTAATGGTTCTGGTATCTTCCTTGTTGAGGATATGGTTGTGGATAAGTTTGCCTAATGGCTTGGTTATTGTATGGGCAATCTTGCATGGTGTGATTAGTGTATCTCCATTCTATGGTGTAGTATTGACTACTAGGGTTCACTTGGGGTTGAGCCATAATGGGACATACATTTGCCATATGGTCACCTCCAGAAGTATAACATCTTTTCACTGGGGTAAACCTTGGTATTTGTTTACTTGAGACTCCTAACTTCTGAGCTACCTTCTCTACAAGCTCCTCAATAAATGTGGATGGATTTGAATTGAGCTTAATAGAGCTATCTGAATCTCTGTAGATTTTTGAAAGCTCTAAATCCTCCCCTAGGTTATCCTCAATGTTGATGCACATGCATACACACTCTTCTATGGTCTTTCAAGTACATATAAGATCTCAATTTGGTACTTAGCAATCTATGTAGGAATAAAGCCACTTGTTTGGCTGGAGTGGGTAACTCTGGAATAGGACATGTCTCTAGGTATTGCCTAAACCTTCTTCCTGCAAGTCTAACCGTCTCTTGATGTGTCTGTTTGAAGCTATGAATTAGTGAGGATGTATTGTGTCGGATGCCACTCTTAGAAGATGCTATGATGAAGGCTTCTAGAAGTTGGTCTATGTTCCCGAACTGACCTTGGTGTAGCGGTTGAAACAATGTAAGGTTTGTGTTCTTGAGAGTTAGGCTGAAGGCATTATATTGAGTGAACAAGTTTTCCACTTGTTTAGCTCTCAAAATTGCCTAAATTCTGCCACATTATCGTATGGGTCTCCTATGCCATCGAAACAATTCTTCATGGACTTAACTAATTGTGTAGGCCTCAAGGTCCTTGTGTGTTCCCTAGGTCTTGACAAAGGAAACTCGTCTGTATTTCTTTGGTTCCTTTAGTCTCTAGGTCTCTCAATTTCCACTCCATCCATCTCTATTCTTGTTCTTTCTCTTCCTAGTGGGTTAGCAAAGCTCACTTATGGCCTATCTCTACTCTTGTCCCTTTGAGCTCCATGATCATGGGATGTTCCAGCTCCGTGGTGACCATAAGAGACATTAGATCTTGGTTGGGGAAAAACAAATTCACCCTTCCACATGTAGGCATGTCTACCATGTTCTGAGACCACAAAGATCCTCTCTAAAGTATTGTCTAAATAAGTCACTTTACCTGGGCTATCAGGATCCTTAAACTCATAAATGGTGATCATTCTTGCTTCATTAGGCTGGTCAGTCTTATATCTCTAAAAGGCCTCATCAGTTTCTCGATTCAAGAGCAAATCTATGCTCTTATTGTCCTGGGGAACCCACTCTACAATGATGATTCTACTCAAGACTAATTTGCCTCGGGGAGTTCTAGGCTCTCTTCCTCAGTTCTCTTGCTCTATGTCACCTATGTCTGTCTATCGAATCACATTACCGAACTCATCTGTTCTATCCAATTGGTTGGTGACTACGTACATTGTCCCTTCCCTATCTAGGTATGCACCATTTTTGAACTTGACCACTGGATGTTCTAGTCCAAAAGGTTGATCAGGGTTTTTAATTTGCACAAAGGGCTTTCTAATACCGTCCTCATAGATGCGAGCACCTAATCAGTTGGTCCTGATGTATTCAAGTTGAGTTTTGTATGGGCCTTCGGGTTTCTCTAAGTAAGCCACACCTGAACTTCCTGTAGGTCTCTCCATACCATAAAACATCTCTAATTCACTAGTTTTAGAGCTAGTGTAGTGGGGATAATTGCTCAACTGTTGGGCCCGAGACCGAGCACTGTGATTGACACTAGCCTCTGAAGACCTAAGGCTTTGTCTATCTCTCCCTAGATGTCTTCTTGATCTAAGGTTCATATGCTTGATTGAGCAACCCCAATTTTACCCCAACTACAACCTTGTTGCAACTCACTTTGTATCAATCACTTGGTTCTTTTTTAGTTGGTTATCATGTTTATGATCTTGTTTGATATCACGTCGCTAGGAATATTTAAGTGAATTTCCACACTTTAAGTTGATCGTACCATGTTAAGTTCTTTACCTTTTAAGTTATCGATCACAAAGAGATTACATTTCTGCTTGAACTTGAGTGATTAAGTAGTCTTCGATTGGATAGATGCCTATCATCACCTTGACGTACTTCTAGCACAACTCGCACTTAGCTTAAGCTATGAATTGACAAAGGGAGTTGAGAATAATCTAACCTCACTTGCTTAGCCCTTGCTCTTTGGTTCTCAAGAACCCCGTTCTCTAGCTTGCAATATGCTAGTGCTCTGGACGCCCTTCGATGCTCTCAATGGACTTGTAAAAGTCCCAAAGTTAGCTCAAGATTTAAATTCAAATGACATAACAAACCATTTTTATTCATGTAATTCATAGACCAAATTGTCCTTTGCCTTTATGGAAAACTCGGGGTATGGTAAACTTCAAAATACCCTATCTATAACTTTCCAATGAACTTTTGAAACGAGCTTTCCTAAATGAGCTTTCCAATGAGCCTAAGATCACTCCAAACGGATTTCGTATGAGGAAGTTATGGCTATTCAAGGTTCTAGGGTAGAAACAAGATTAAAACAGGCTAATAGGCCCACGATATTTTTCTCAAATTACTAGTGTAGGGGCCTCACAAAGCACTAATTAATTGATATATATGCCCAAAATCACCCCAAAATTTGGAATAAGAAGCCTTAAAAAATTTGCCGAATATGGTTGTCAATCGCGATCGACATGGCGGTCAATCGCGATTAACAAAGGTGTTCATCGGGGCCTGTCAGCCATGATCAACATGTCAATCGTGATTGATGGTGTCATTCATGATTGACAGAGTCGGTTGTGAGGCATGTCAATCACGATTGACACTTTTTTTGCAAATTCCGATGCAAATTCAGTCGATGGTGGGTGTGTCTGTCATGATGGACATGTGGACACATGAATCTTTGTGTCAATCGTAATATTTTAGTCGATTACGATTGACGGTGTCAATTGCGATCGATGGTGTCAATCACGATTGATTGAGTCCTACATGGCAATCCATCGTGGTCTATCAGTCACGATTGATAGAGTCTATCGGTCGCTATTGAAAATATCAATCGTGATTGACAGAGAATTAAGGAACTTTTCAATTTTGATTAGTGATTTGGAATGTGCTCATCATGTGTGTTATGGTGGTGCACTTTGTTTTACCAAATGTCCAACTTTTATGTCGATCGCACGATCGACAGAGGTCAATGCCTCGAGACCTACACATTCAATTTTCTCGCTTGGTGCTGCAATTGCAATGGAAGCTGATACCTACTCTTCCAACATCTCTACTCTATGTTTTGTCAACTTCCATTGTAGCTGCTGCAGCTGCAATGGAAGTTGATACCTACTCTTCCAATGTATCTACTCTATGTTTTACCATCACACGCACATCCTCAAAGCTCGATCCCCGACAACGGCACCAAAATTTGGTGTAGCTTAGTGATGAGTAGCACCTCCTTAATGTCAATCCGGGAAGACATGAGGATGGTATGAAGACCTCGAGCAAGTGATGTCCACAAGTGGTGATGGAGAAGCACACAAGCATGCACACACACATGCACATGTAAGAACAAAGAGTGAGACAATGGAAGCTTTGATTAAGATCACCACACAATTCAAATCACAATTTGTTCTCCTCAAAAATGAGCTCTCTAGATCCTTTTACAGTTTTTGACTAGTTAGTGGTCTTGTCCAGACCTAGTGTTCGGCCTAGTTAAAAATTAGGTTCCTAGACTATTTTGGAGGCTCAAACGAGCTCTAACAATGATGAAAATTGGTACATAAATACTTCTAATACTCCTCAAGCTCAAGGACTAGTCTTCTTGGACAAAGTGGAGTCGAATCTATCAAAAATGGTATTTACAATGTTTGTGTAGTGATGAAAATCATTGTTGAAAATAGATTAGGTTGGAAAGATTTGAATGGCCTACTTTTCGGATCTTCTTTGACTGGTTTGCCTACTCTGTCTTTCTCTTTGCTTTGATTCCTCATGTCGGCTCCCTTGTCTTGAGATGCCCTGATTGCTTCCAGTAGGCATCATACTTATCTGACTTTGGTAGATCTGTAATGAAATCCATAGACAATGAAGCACATGGCCTTTCTGGAATAGGTAAAGGTTGCAAGAGGCCATGAGGTTTATGTCATGGTACCTTAGATCCATTGCAAGTGTCACAGGTTTGAATATATTGTTTGACTTCCTTCCACATTCGAGGCCACCAAAAATCCCTTGATATGAGTTCTATTGTTTTATTTACTCCAAAATGTCTTGTTGCAAGGTTGTCATGACGTTGTTGAAGTACTTGGATCCTGGGCCTTCTTGGAGGGACATACAATAGGTTCTTATAGAATAGTAACCCATACTTTTCCTTAAATTCATTTACTTCTTGGACTTTTCCTTCTTGAGTTTTCTACTTAACATTACAAAACAATTCATCTTTGGTAGATTCTCACGGATCAAATGATTCAAGGCTGAATCTTCATGATGGCTTGAAGAGATAACTCTTCATGATGGCTTGAAGAGATAACTGCTAACGGGAGATGCTTAGGCTTGAGTAATACACTCTCTTGTTGTTCAAACGCCTCTTCACCCTTCTTTGGTGCAAGGTAAGATCTTTTGGACAAGGCATCTCATTGACATTGTTGACGTCTTGGATGGTAGGTGATGACAAAGTCGAACTTGGATAAAAAGTTACTCCATCGAGATTGCCTTCTATTGAGGATGCAAGTGGTCATAAAATACTCTAAGTTCTTGTGATCTATATAGATAGTAACTTTGTGAGCTTCTCCTTTTAGATGGTGAAATGCCAAGTATCAAACGCATCTACTATGGCAAGAAGTTCTTTATCATGGATTTCATAATTAATCTCTGGAGGATAAAATTTCCTTGAATGATATGCAACTAGATGTAGGTGTCCACCATCTCCATATTGGGATAGAATGGCCCCTAGGCTCAAGTCTGATGCATCTATCTCTAGGAAGAAGGGCTTGCTAGAATTAGGATGGACTAGAATTGGAGCAGTGGTGAATGCTAATTTCAAGGTCTGAAAGGATTTTTCTGCTTCTTCGGTCCATGATAATTTTGAGTTTCCTATAAGCTTGGTAAGAGGTGTCACTATCTTGGAGTAATATCTGAAGAGTATCCTGTAAAAATTGGCAAACTCTAGAAAACATTGTACATCTCGAACATAGAAAGGTGGCTGCCAATCAAGGATTGTCTTGATCTTCTTAGGGTCCATAAAGATTCCTTTCTCTGATACAATGTATCCTAAAAACTACACTTCTACCTGATGGAAATAGCACTTCTCCAATTTTGCATATAACCCTTTTTCTCTTAGTTTCTCTAAGACTATCTTTACATGATATTCATGATCCTCTAGATTTTTGGAGAATATCAGGATATCATTGAGATATATTACCACAAAGTCATCTAAATACTCTCAAAAGATACCATTCATCATATGTTTAAAGACAGCTGGAGCATTTGTGAGACCAAATGGCATAACTACATATTCAAAGTATCCATACCTTGTTTGAAATGTTGTTTTCCATCCGTCTCCTTCTTTGATCCTCACAAGATTGTGTTCTTCTCCAAGATTGGGGCAACCCATGATAATGTTTGGCCACAGAGAAAGGTTCCAATAAACCCAACCTAAAATGCCTCTTCAAGGTATCTATTAGGTTGCATATGGATGTACCATTTAACTTGTTGGAGGAATCCACGAAACTTTCTGCAATCCCCATTGAGCTTTCTGGAATGCAAATCTTAGGTTCCTTCATGAAGGATGTACTAGGCCATTGATTCACTCGAATACCCCCTTGATTTGCTTGACAACTCTCGATTCATTCTTGTAATTCTTAGAGTGCACCTACATGCATTGGATGTCCCATCTCAACTTGTGTCTATTGATGAGTTAGGTCCTTGACTTGTTGATCGAGACTCTGAAGTGATGCTACAATCGGTTCATAAGCGTTCTCCATGATGCCTAGTCTTGGATAGAAGCTAGTCTTGCCAAAATGTTAGGGGAGCACTAGATTGTGCTATTTAACTACAATAGACAAGATTTTGGAAATACACTTTTGATTACAAGAACACCCACATAGGGAAAATGATACAAGAATACGTAACTGATACAAGACGTCCCATCACCCGGGATTGATAGGTATGAATAACTCAACTAGAGATGATACAAGAGATCCCACAACCCAAGATCATAAGTATGAAACAAGATATGTAGATTACAAAAACTTCCTTCTCGGAGATGAACTAGATACAAGAAATAACTCTACAAGATCTCATGCTATGAGATTACAAGGGGGCAAGTCAAGATGTCCAAGAACTAGATTGGACAAGATTGGAACAAGGAATAAGGCAAGAACTGGAAATGGAACTAGGAGAGTACTTACTCGATGGTCACAACTCCTTGAGCTCCCAAGACTAGTATTGGAAAGATTGATTATGAATGTGGCCAACCCCTCCTTATATAGGTTTTTAAGGGTGGTTCATGCGGTTACGAATTGATGATGTCATTGATGATATCATCAATTCGAAACATGAGCTTTAGATATCCGAATGAAGCAAGTAGACAGCCGATCTTAGGGCTTTGGCATGCTTTGGATGCAATGGAAGCATTGGTTTTCGCAAATTCCAAGCCAATCAGGAGATATAAAATTCACATGGAATTTGAGGTTCAAGATGGCTTCCTTGTCCATGACATCTCTTCCCTTTCTAGAGATAATTGTCCTCAATGATCAATCATTGATCACCCCTTGAATTGATGTTGTCACCCTTGTGCAATCTCTTGAACCTTCTTGTTCTCAACCATGGTCTCTTGAACCTTGCCTTTCCACTTCTTGGTCACTTGCCTATGGAGTTGCCTTGCTCTCAACCTTGGTGTCTTGAGCCTTTCCTTTTCACTTCTTGGCCACTTTCCTACAAACTTGCCTTGCTCTCAACCTTGTGTTAACCTCTTTTACGTCCAATCTGATGAAGGAATAGGACAAGTTTACAGGGTTCTTGGGTGGTAGAGTTCAGTGATGACTGAATCCTTATGTTTCTCTAGACTGCTCTCACTGAACTAGATGAACTAACTCATCAAACACAATACAAGCTTATCTGTGTTAGCTTCACAAAATCATAGATATCGAACATACTACTTATTCATTGAATTACTTAATCACTAGCACTTCGCCACATAGACAACTAACTTACTACATAGCATGAAACAGAATTACCTTGGAACGAACTCTGTTTGATAAAATGTTCTTATCTACGTAGCAGACCACACAATCCAACATGTTCGATACCCATCTTCTGACTTATCTTCATATTTCTCTTTTGCTTATGTGAGATAGAATGATGTATATTAATTTTGAAGCATAACATCCAGTATTCTGCCTCTTTGATGAGACGTTTCAAGGTATTTCACATTTACAAGGGTCGGTGTTTGATGGCTAAGCACGCATAGAGGACCTAAACCCAAAACTTAAAGTACAAGAATGAATGCATCAATTGGCTTCCTTTGGTTCATCATCAAAATGTGGAAAACTTCAGCTATAAAAGATTCACGGGCATCTTTAAAAGTAGCATGAATCTTCTTGCTGATTGTCTTTAGGAGACATTGGACTTTATCTGATTGGAGGGTAACTGAACTGTCCAGAGTGGTAACGAAGGTGGATGCTTGTGATAAAATTGAATGGATCTGAGCTTCCGTGAGCTACATACCAAATTCATCTTGTAAATAAAAATCTTGCTCGATAATGTGTTTTTGACATTAAGCTTCATCCGAAGCACTCTACACTGCTTGATCCTTCAATGACTTCTCTTCAATTACAGACTTTTGCAATGCAGAAACTTGTTGTTGCACTGCGAGAATTTATTGTGCTTGTTGGTTGACCTTGAAAGACAATTGTTCGTTTGTTTCTTTTAGCACAGACACCATTTATTGCAGGAGATCATAGTCTTGCACCTATTCTTGTAACTAGAATTTTAATTCATTGATTGTCATGGCCTACACCATGGTTTCTTTTTTGAATTCTTGGATTCTGAGAAGATGTTAGGAGTTCACATCCTATAAATTAGCAAACTACTTTTATACTTCTTAGACTCCAGTTTTGATTCTTCGAAGAACCCCTTGAAGTATTGGATTTGTCAAGACCCTTGCCATAAGGTGTCACCTAGTTGTTGGTTGGTGAACACCTGATTTACAATTCATCTTAGATCTGGTTGTTGCAAAGTTTGAGCCATTCATTATGGGCACAAAAGTGCTTGGTGGTGCATTGGTAATGATCCATGTTGTGGGTGATGAGGCCTTGCATGTGTAACAGGTAGCTACTGAGTCGATCGAACTCGTGCAGACCACACTGTTTGTTGATGTCAAATTGCCAATATTCTTCATTTGCTTTTGGAAGGGTTGGGATTTTGGGCAACTCAATTTCATCGTCGAGGACGAGGGACACACAGTTTTAAGGAGAAATTTGAGGGAAGGGCAATGACCATCCAATGCTAGGTGTGGTACCAAGTGGAGAGTAGGAGGGTTGTAAGGAATTGAACTCACAACCTCTTGGTTAGGAATGTGATGGGCTAACCACTTGCCCCAAAAGCCATGGTTGAGGATTACTTCCTAATCCTCTCTCTTAGGGTGTAGTTCAACCATCTCCTACTAGGATTATGTTACATTCTTCCCCCCCCCGATCGATCATTGTCCTCAATGATCTACTCTTGTATCCCTCTAGCCTCGGTGATCAGTCCCTTGAACCCCTAGGTGCCCTTGAATTGATGTCCCTCAACCTCGCACAGTTTCTTGAACCTTGTTCGCAACCTTGGTCTCTTGAACCCTTGCTCTCAACCTTGGTGTCTTGAACCTCTTGTTCGCAACCTTGGTGTCTCGAGCCCTGGTTCTCAACCTCAGTCTTGAACCTTGTTCTCACCCATACTTGGTATCTTGAACACTCAATCAAGTGCCACCCAAGGATTCCCAAGGAATTCACACTTCCAAGCTAGCTCATTGGAAAGTTCGTTCCGAGAGATTTCCAACGGTATATTACACGCCTCAATCCGACCTACGGATTGAGAGATACACCTGAATCTTTGTAAGGTCCATCCTTGAAACCGACGCGCGCGCCTTCCACAATTCCTACCCTTTCACATGGAGGATGCCCAAGCGCCTTTTTTAGAGGCCATTGGATCATTCCACTTTGCCCAAGCCTACTTCCTAGGCTCTGATACCAATGTAAGGAATTGAACTCACAACCTCTTGGTTAGGAATGTGATGGGCTAACCACTTGCCCCAAAAGCCATGGTTGAGGATTACTTCCTA
Source organism: Ceratopteris richardii (assembly GCA_020310875.1). NCBI lineage: Eukaryota > Viridiplantae > Streptophyta > Polypodiopsida > Polypodiales > Pteridaceae > Ceratopteris > Ceratopteris richardii. The sequence goes on along the minus strand of CM035413.1, from coordinate 11,189,184 downwards.
ATCCTCTCTCTTAGGGTGTGGTTCAACCATCTCCTACCAGGATTATGTTACAAGGGTGGTGAAGGAGGTGAGGAACTCTGAGCAGCATGGGTGGGTGTTGTAGGCTTCAAAGAATGAATGGGTGAAGGAGAGGGAGCAAGTGAAACAACCAAAGAGGCTTCCTTAATCGAAGAAGGTGGCAAAGAAGGAGGGGAGGCTTCTTGCATTGGTTCATCAATTGGATGAATACGTGACGATGAAGAGGGTGGGACCAATGTGGAGGAGGAAGATGTCTGGTGCACCGAAGAAGAAGGTTGAGGAGAGGAAGGATCTCCCATCATAGTTTGATCATCTTGCTCAGCACTAAAGGAGGAGGAAGAACTAACTATGACATGGGTACAGGGTGCAAAATCAAATTGACACTTTCATCTTCCTCTTGGATGGGCGAGGTTGGTTGTGCAAAGTGTTAGGGAATCAACAACACATGGGTGGTGATAGGAAAGTCATCTAGGTAGAGTACGAACAAGAGATACAGAAGGCATGTTTTGCGATGGTGGCCATTATTTGACTACCTAACAATATTCTTGCATTATGAATGTGCTTGAAGAGGATAACCAACCAATTGATTGGCCCCTAGGTGGCATGGGCAATGAAAAGTAAAATTGTCAAGAAATGTTCATATGGTCTATGTTTAAGGTTTAAGGTGATAACAAGAAAACATAGGATGGATCGCTCGGGTTCTAGTTGGCAACTGTAGCTCAGTGATGAGTAGCACCTCCTTTAATGTCAATCCGGGAAGACGTGAGGATGGTATGAAGACCTCGAGCAAGTGGAAGCACAAGTGCGTGAGTGAGAAGCACACTAACATGCACACACATACACACACACGCGCACACACGGCAAGACAAAGAGTGAGGAGCAATGGAGTTCTTAGATTACTTTTAGAAAGCTCTTACAAGTTTGTTTCAATTACAATCTCGCCTCAAAAATGAGCTCTCTAGCTCCTTTTATAGTTTTTGACTAGCTTTGGCCCTGTCCAGACCTAGTGTCCGGCCTAGTTAAAAATTAGGTTCCAGGGCTTATTTGAGGGCTTAAACGGAGTCTAAAAAATACGAAATTTGATAGGTAGGTACTTCTAAGACCCCTCAAGCTCGAGGACTCCTCGGCTTGCACAAAATGGAGCCACAAAAAGGTGAACACGGTATTTACAAGGGTTGTTAGTGATGAGAATCACTTTTAATTGGTGTAAGTGTTTGAAACATTAAAGGTTGCCTTTAGTGCTAGATCTGCGTGAATGCTCGTACTTGCTTCTCCATGAAGAAAATTATTGGCCTACTTGCCAGATCGTCGTTGACTCCCTTGTTTGCCTGTGCCTTCTCTCCCCTCTGACTCTCTTCTCTGACTGACGTGCCTCGTCAGTCCTTCAGTTCCTAGTCTGCTGCTAACACCCCCCCCTCTCTCGCGTCTGTCGTCCCTGACAGACCCTTGTTGGGAGGGTCGTTGGATGTAGTATTCGACCACGTCTTGCGCTAAGTGATGTTCAGCAATCCTCAATCCTTTGGCTAGGTCTGTGAGTAGAGCATCCCAATCTACTGGCCCAGGAACCTCTGGATGTGGCATTCGTAACTTTTCTGAGTGGAGAGCTTGTTCCACTGCAAACAATTGTAATAAATGTGAGGGCCTGGGAATGAAGATCTCTGAGTGATATTCCCAAAACCCGGTGACAAACATCTCTTCAAATGTTTGTTTGAAGCAGGCCGGTAGGTACTTTATGCGGGCATGCCATGCATAAACAACATTGATAGAGGACATTGTGCTCATGTCATAAACTAAATCCTGATTGCCTTCATTAAATCCGAGCGCAGAGAGATGGGGTTCCTTAACATTCTTGAAGGTCCGGAAGGTGACTATCATGAGTTCAAAAATTTTAAGACACATCTGTGTCATGACATCTGGTATGTTTTTGAACCTGACACCCCAATGCCGAATTGTCGATATCATGTATCCTACAGTAGGTTGGCCTTTAGGGGGTGCCAAATAGACATAGTTGAGCCACTTCTCGCAGCCTTTGGTTGTTAGCACCATCTTTGTGTATTCTGGCCACGACCGTCTTCTGAAAACAGGGCAGTAGCAGGGATTGTACTTGATATATAGGGGCATGTTATTCCAGGTGCGATTCATTTCTGGATAGGTTTCCAGAAGCCGAATCCTCCAAGTTGGTTGGCGAATATTTCCCTGCTTGGCACTATTTGGGATATCGTCGGGTGCGAACTGTGTAGCAGAGGTTGGTTCCCGTGAGGTGTGGTGCTTGATTTCAGCATTATAGTCCGCCATCAAGACGCAAAAAGGAACATACAGGTCGTCGGAGGTGCCGATCCACCTGTGATGAGAGAGGTTCCTAAAATAGTCTGATTTAATGACCACCTCTTCTAAGCGTGACATCGATGCTATCTGGACTGCTACCCTGTCATCGTGGGTTATGGCCACTTTTTCCAATTTCTGCATCCATTCCGGAGCCTCGATTTCGAGGGTGTCGATACTCTCTGCTGTCTGCTTGCCTCCAGGTGCTGGCATTGGAACGTATGGGTCCTCAAAAGTTTCTTCTACTTCGATTGGCACTAGGTCTTCAGGTTCTGGTTCTGCCAAGGGGGAGGGTTGGCGTTCATATACGAGCACTTTCTTTTGCAATTCTTCGATTTGTGCTTTGTGCGCTGCTACTTCGTCAGCTGTGTCAGCTGTGGTCGGGACTTCTTTGGGTGGTGCTGGTTGAGCTGCCAATTGCCTTCGTAGTTCGTCTCTTTCCTTTTCTAAGGCTGCATGGGCTTCGAGGAGATCCGCATGGGTTTCCAATATGATCTGCATATTGCCCGAGGGAATAGCCTTAAATCTCTTTGGGTCAATTTCCTGTGGGGAACCTTCCATGGCTAACTCCACGTTCTCTTCATTTTGTGTCTGAAGCCGTCTATTTTCTTCTGGGGCTGCAGACATATGCTTTCGTAATAGAGCCATGTTGCGAGGGAGCTTGAGGTTCTCTGTGATTTGTGAGTGTAGCAAATCATCCATATGTTGTCTTTCTTCTGCATCTGGCTGTGGTGGATTTGCCACTAGTTGCTCATGTTGTTCTTGCAATGCACTAAACTGCTGATGTAATTGATGCTTTTCTTTCTCTAAATCAATGAATCTTCCTTGTAACTCCTCATGTCTCCTGAACAAGCTTGTATGCTGAGCATCGAGGTGCTGATAGTGTTGTTGTAATTGAGACATGCACTGATACATATTATTGAATACATTATTAATGGGGATGGATGCAGGGAGGGTGTTATGTGCAGAGGGGAAGGGAAAGGGGAAGGGAAGTGTGAATGCAGTGCTGGAAAATGGTGAAGTGGGTGGTGGGGGAATGGGAGATTGTGGTGGTATGGGGGGAGGGAGAGGTGCGGTGGAAGGTGATATGTCCATAAAATCCGTGGTGGAAGCAGTAGTGGGAGTGATTGTGAATAGTGGAATTGTGGGTGCAGTGATTGTGGTGAATGTGTATAGTGGAGTGTGCAATTGTGACTGTGAACTGCCCGAAAGTGTGAGTGGGGAAATGGGAATGTCAGTGGCAACCGTGAGGGTTACAGTGGTAGTGGAGGTGTATACACGGGAGGTGTTGAGAGGGTGTGTGGGTTGATTGGCGGTTTGTGCTTCAGTCATGGCGGTGGGTCCGGAGGCGATAACGGTGGTTGTTACATTGGTCATGGGAGGTGAATGTGGTGGAGGCGAAGGTGGTAAGGGAGGTGATGGAGGTGCACTTGATATATGGGCTTCCTCAGTGTCGTGAGCGGTGTGTGCAGTGCCCGTGGTTGTGGGGGTGCCTTGTGGTCTTGATCCTAATACATTCATTTGTTTCCCTACTCGTGGGGGACATCTTCCGTATCTTCTTTCCATTCTGCGTGATTGTGCCAGGGCCGTCTGCACTGCCTCAGGTACTCCTAGGGCATCAGAGATCATATCTAGCGTGGCACGGTACTGTTCGTCAACTCCCTCCTCCTCAAGGATTTGGTGCATGATAGCCTTTCCTGCTGCAAGGGATAACTTATGTTTTTGTTGGACCCTGTTGATGGTATCGTGGAGCTTTTTCAACTCTTTTGTATATGCTGGGGCACCCTCTAGCTCCTGCATAACTTCTTGCTCATAGTCATGCGTCCCTTCATCAGAAAATCCCTCTTGTTCCTCTTCTTGGTCTCCTTCTTCTTCATCTGCCACTTCTACCACTTCTGGTTGTCTTGTCTGGGGTTGTTGTGTAGCCGTTTGTTGTCCACTACCCTGCTCTGCCTCAACTTCCGCATTAACTGCTTCAATAATTCTAGCCACTTCCTCATCCGTTAGATCTTCCAAAGTAAATCCGTGAGGAAATTCCAGATCAGTAGGTACTGGTGGAAACACAAGGTTCGGGCCATCTGAGCTCTGCCTGGGTAACCTTATAGTAAATGGCTGCACTCTTCGAGGAAGTCTTGGAGTTGTTTCGGGTGTTAGGGTTGCACCGCGGGGTTGTGCACAAGGCATCTGTACGGTGCCTCTCATCTTCTTTGAGGGAGGTCCGACGGCTGACAATCTGCGTTGAAACTCCTGTGCTCTGGACCAAATGAGAGCCCTTTGCACCGGTACATCATAGGCGAGACATCTATACACGATTCTGGTAAGCGCACAACATCCATAGAGTACAGATCTTTGCTTCTTATACCATCTTTGATGAGCCATATGGATCTGGTCTATAATCCAGTGGGGCATATTGATTGTCAAATCAAAAGCATCCGCTAAGTAGAGGCTAAACCAGATCTTCTTGGGAGGCATTGTGAACCTGTCTTGCGCGGGGAATGCGAAATGTTGCATGACCATCCGCAAATGAATGGTGATCGTAGGAGTCATCGCAACCATGTCCTTTAACTTCGTCAGGTTCCTGTTCTTCATATTATCGGGGACCATAGTCTCTTTCTCCGTAGGAATATGCATACCGTTCATGTCGAGGGCTTCTCTTACCAAGTTGATAGTCAAGCGGAAACGCTTCAGCTCATTGCCCCTTGTGAGTGACGGAAGTACAAAGGAGCTGTATCCTTTTTTGTCTTTACTTGGAGTGAGAGTGCTAATAAGGTATGAGCACCTTAGAAAATCGGGCTTTGGTAGTTGGAACTTGAAATAATCATATAGCCCAGCCTTCTTCCATATTGGCTTCAGTCCTTCGTTATTCTGTAGCTTTTCAAACTCTCTGGTAAAGAAGTGGTATCTGCCCCAACGTCCATTGAATTCTACCTCGGACTCCCACATGTATGTGCCTTCACCCAGAGGTCCCGCAACATCACTGAACTAGTGTGAGGTTTTGCCCACCGGCATTGTGTGACCCTGTGGAGGATTCTGAATTGGTATGGCATGTAATGCCCTTAATGCCGCTGGTCGTTCTTTTAATTCCTCCTCCACCGGAAGGCTTTCAATGTCCACAATTTGGGGGGTGGTACCTGCCTGGGAGCTAGTTCCTACCGTATCTGCCATGTTACTTCTTGCTTCCTATCTCTGTGAGAATATAGAAACATGTGTTAACATTGTACAGGACAAAGAGAGAACTGTTGTTGTCCCCATTACAACATTAACATGAGGGTCGGGAGAGATTAATGGGTTAGTAAGTGCTCGGTGCGAGTGTGTGTGTGGTTAGGAGTTCGGTAGACCTAAGAGCTAAGTGAAATGATGTAGTGTGATAGTGGTGTGGTTAGTAGGTGGTTATGGATTTACAAATGGGGTCCGGGGGTTTGTTACACGTCTTAGGCTGCCAAATGCAGCGGATAGGTTTTGCTCTTGGTTTCATAGAGACTCTCGAGAGCATTATGGGTGTGTTGGCTTGAATATGAGATCTTTTAGGGACCCATTTACCAGTCATTCTGTTTGTGCTCATGGGCCTTGGTGTGTTCCTGAGTGTTGAAAACGAGTGGATGTCGGCGGTGTGAGTGAATGGATCACACTGTAAGGGGTGTGGCCTTGGTGTAGCTATTTGAGCCTGCAAACAAGCCTTAGGCACCCAAATTTGTCTTGATTGTGGGCTGGCCTTCATCGACTTCTTGGGCACCCAAATAGACTTCGCGTTAGCAGATGAGTTTCTGAAAGACCTCTTATTAGTATCGTGTTGTTGGTTACTAATAAGAGGCTTTGCCCGTGTGGTTGGCTTGAGTGCAACCAAGTGTTCACCTTTCCGCACCCACACTTGTTTCACTAGCTGAGACACTTTGCTGCGCAGGTGCTTGTGATCTCCGACATAGGTAGTACCCTGCTTCTTCTGCCGTTGATCCACCTTTGGTTGCTGCTTCTCTCTGGCCTTTGGAAAAAAAGGGGGTTTCGTCGCATCCCTGATTCCTTTTTTGCAAACATCATTCCTCTGCAACACATAGTTTTGGACAAGAACAACATGGTCATCTTCATGTGTACTCCTGGAAGGACCAGGAGTGTGTGCCTTTCCTAGTTCCTTGAGTGCTCCATTCTCTAACTCTACTGTAATTCGACTATGATTGACCCATACCTAAAGAAGTCCACTTCTTAGGTTTAAGCTGACTGCTTGGTCATAGATCCAGTCTTGACCCAAGACAAGGGGTTCAGTGAGGTCCTCGTCTTGACACACTAGTACTTTAACTGTCATTGTCTCATCATGAATATAGAGGGGAAGTTCCACCTCGCCCATGCAAGGGGTTTCCACGCCTCCCAATCCTACGAGATATGCTTCCACAGGTTTGACAGTTAATTGCAACTCTTGACAGTGAGACAATTTAACAGCACTAGTGGCTGCACCTGAGTCAATCAAGGCTCTTACAGTCCTTGCACTCTTTCCTTGCCCTATATCTACGGTTATGAAAGGACGTCGATCAATTATCCTATATGAGCTAACACCTGAAACTTCACACATAGCCACATGATATCCTTGATTTGCACATGCATCTGGCACAGGTTGCTCCCTACCTTGTCTTCTTAATTTCATTCTCTGTATGCGCTCTAAGGCTTCTGCTTGGGCTTCTTCTCGAATTCGCTTTTCTTCTTCTTTGCGTTTCTTAGCAGTATTGAGTCGACTTAGCATTTCCTCCGTGAGGGGTTCCTGATACAACTTGACTCTGCATCCGCTTATATAGCTTGGGAGAACGTCACCCTCTAAAGTGGCTAGTTGTACTGCTCCACTCGTGGAGATCCTATTGATGATCATAGGTCCGTAGCCTCTCTTTTCTAGCCTCCTTGCGTGTTGTCTCAGTGTGTAGACTAAAACTAGATCTCCTGCTTTCACGCCCTTATCCTTCACATGGGCATCAAAGTATGCTTTCTGTTTCTTCTTAGCTGCATATATCCCTGCAGCTGCTCTCAGTCTTGTTTCTCCTAATCGTTCAAGGTCAAAAAGTCTAGAGGAGAGTTCATGACCCGTCCATTCGTGCTCTTATGCTACTTTCAACGTAGGTATTAAGAAGTCTAATGGTAGCACTGTATTTTGGCCAAACACCATCTGGAAGGGGGTGGCTTGGAGTACCGTTTTGTAGGCGACTCGGTATGCCCAAACAGCATGGTGTAGCTGTTTGTCCCAATCAGAGCGTTTAGTATTCACTAATTTTGTCAGTACATTGCATAAGATCTTGTTGGTGCTTTCGGCTTGTCCATTAGCTTGAGGGTGATAGGGGGCAGACTTCTTATGTATTACCAAGAATTCTTGGAGTAGATTTTCAATCACTTCATTTAAGAAGTGAGTGCCTCTATCACTGACTAACTCTATAGGTAGTCCGTATCTAGTGAACACATTCTCAAATAAAAACTTGGCTGTGGTTTGAGCATCGTTCTTCGTTGTAGCTTTGACCTCCACCCACTTAGTTAGATAGTCTGTTGCAACAATGATGTATTCTGCATGAGAACCCTTAGCTGGGGGATTAATAGGACCCACAAAGTCTATTCCCCACTTAGAGAATGCACGTCCACCCATCATAGGTTTCAGTGGCATCTCATCTTTACGTATAGGATATTGAGTTCTCTGACAGACATCACAACATTTCACATAGGTATGTGCATCCATGTGAAGGGTCGGCCACCAGAAGCCCGCAAATAGAATTGCTTTGATCACCCGATCTGGTCCAAAGTGTCCTCCTGCTACACCTTGGTGAGCAGTTTCCAAGATCTTGAGATATTCACTTTCATGGACACATAGCCTTAGGTAACCATCTTTACCACGCTTATATAGATTATCACCAATGAGTGAGTAATCTTGGGCTTCTTGTTCTAAACTCCTTTACCTAGCCAAGGTCATATCCGGAGGGAATGTTTTCGTCCTCAGGAAGGATACTAGTGGGTCACTCCAATCTGGCACTATGGACACTTGATAAAGAGTGGCATGTTCCACAGGTGGTTTAGTGCAACAGATTGGGCATTCCTTGCACAACTTTTGGACATCGGCTTCCATAGTTGGCCAATGTACTCCGAGTCTCCTTAGAGTCTGTAAGGTTCATTGCTTTGAGTAGTGTTGCTCTAATGCACCTACATGTGCTAAATGCAACCATTTATTGTACTCGTCCTCTTCCACACAACAAGCCAAGATTCCTTGATCTGTGTGCTTGTACATGCTTCCTGCCATGATGTGGTACTTTTGGGCTTTCACAACCTCTCTATTCTGTGTGTTGACTACAGGATGGTCAGGCCCGTATGTCAATACTGGCACCAATGGCTTAGCCCACTGCGGCACCACTTCCAAATTAAACAAGTAAGCATCAGGAAGATCATCTGATACTCCTTGTGGGGCTTCTCCAGATGTGAGCCTAGAGAGATGATCTGATCTCAAGTGAGTCCTACCTTTCCTTACCACAACCTCGAAATCATATTCCATTAATAAGAGGAACCATCTTACTAATCTTCCTGTATTGCATGGCTTGTTCACGAGATATAACAATGCTTGGTGGTCAGTAAAAAATTTAAACTTGTTTGCAAGCAAATAGTGTCTAAATTTCTTAACTGCATATACCATGCCTAAGCCTTCTCTCTCCGTAGTGGTGTAATTTCGTTCAGCTGCATTCAATTGTCTACTGGCATAGGCAATTGGAAGATCCATATTACCTTCACCCGTAGGTTGTGTGAGTACACATCCAATAGCATAATTGGATGCATCCACATGAACATGGAAAGGCTTATTCCAATCTGGTGTGGTCAAGATTGGTGCTGAACATAATCTTCGTTTAAGGTCCTGGAAGGAATTCTCACATTCATCAGTCCACTCAAAATTAGTCAGAAGTCCGTACATGGGCTGTGCAATGACAGCATACATGTGAATGAATCGGCGGTAGTAACCACAATGCCCCATGAAAGCTTGTACTTCCTTGACATTCCTTGGCCTAGGTAGCTCCGCTATGGCTCTCACTTTCTCTTCGTCAGTAGATATGCCATTCTTTGACACTATGTGTTCTAGAATCTTGCCTTGTCTGACCATGAAAACACACTTTTCTGGGTTCAGGCAGACTTGGTATTCTCTACATTTGTCAAAGATTTGTCTGAGTTCAGGAATATGGGTTTGTCTAATGTTGGAATGAGCACAAAGATCATCAACATAGACTTCTAAATTCTTCCTCAGGAACTCCTTAAACACATGGCACATCAGCCTCTGGAAGTTTGCTGGTGCATTGGTAAGCCCAAATGGCATTACCCTAAAGGAAAATATGCCCCATTCAGTGGCAAATGCCGTCTTATGCTGATCTTCTAGAGCTATGGCCACTTGGTTGTAGCCAGAGAATCCATCCAGGAAGCTGTACACTTCCTTACCTGCTACTCTTTCTAAGAGATGTTCTGTGATGGGAAGCGGATAGTTATCTCGGATGGTGGCTGCATTAACCTTCTTCAAGTTAATGCACACACGCAGCTTTCCATTCTTCTTGGGCACCACTACGATGGGGGATACCCACGCAGTGTGCTCAATTTCATAGATAAATCCAGCTTCGACCAGTCTATCTATCTCCTCTTTGATCTTAGCAGCGTAATTATCATTGTATGTATATGGCTTTTGCTTAGAGGGTTTGGCATCTGAAGTCATGGGGATGGTGTGTGAGCATATGTCAGGGTCTACCCCTTTCAAATCCTTGTAACTCCAAGCGAATACATCTCTGTATTCTCTTAGCAAGGCTATTAATGCATGCTCTTCTTCCTCTGTTAGGTCATGGCCTATATACGTGCATCTCTCCTCTCCTTCTTCTAGGGCCACTACTATTTTCTTGGTGGTTTCTTTGTTATCATAGGCCTCTCCTGATTGTGCCTCTCGTTTAGGCATCCTTATCATGACTCTCCTGTCATCTATCTCATACTTCTTAAAATTTTCTGGGACCTCAAACAAGGATTCTTCCTCTTCTGGTGAGACTTCTCTCTTCTTTCGTTTCTTTCCTTCTTCCTTCGGGGTCACATGTGTGGCTAATCTTACATCATTTGTAAGCTCTCCATGCCTCTGGGGTTGAAATTCTACTTCATGGAAGTATTCTTCATCTGATGCAAAAGGTGGGTCCATAATGATTGACTCTAGATCGGAGTCACTTGCATCCTCAAATGCATCAGGGATAGGTTTGCATTCTTCTAGAACTGCCTCTCCCATGATTGGCTCTATGGAGAAAACTGAAATGTCATAGCCATCCTCATCACAGTGAGGTGTCCATTGTTCCTCATTGATGGCTACATCCATTGTTGCTAGGATTTCTGGCCAACCATGGGGTTCGAATTCTTCGTCAGGAAAGACTACAGGTGCATAAGCTGGGTCTTGAATGGGTCTATGTGTTTCGTTTGCACCTATATCTCTGGCCTTTTCTCTTTTCTCCTCTTCTACTGCTACTTTGCACATCCATAAGTGGGTGTCTTCATGCATCCATGAGGATCCTGATCCTATGGAATGCACAAATTCCGTATCTTCCTTGGCTCTATGGATGGGGTTCCATTGGATAGGGGGAACATCTCTATGAGAGTAATCTTTGAGATTCACTTTGGTCGTAACACCCAAGTGTTGCAGGTACAAAGAATTGGTTCCCCAATCCTGTACCACTTGCAACTGTCGCATAAAAGGTCGTCCCAAGATCATTTCATAGGCATGGTTCTTGCTGAAGTCACATATGGCAAATGTGTGCTCGAACTCGACACCACAGGTGGTGAGAGTTATTCCTTCTAGAAATCCTAAGGGTCTCTCAATATGACCATCGGCCATCTGCAATTTCATTCTCGTTGGCCTGAGTGCTGGCTTGCCCCAACGCTTCCATAGGGAAGTGGTGGCAATTGCAACTCCTGCACCTGAGTCCAAAATTGCCTTGGTAGTGTACTCCTGGTAGGTAATGGGAAGATAGGTGTTCCCTTCTTCACCTTCACACATATCTCCTATCTTATCCAAGGGTATCTCTAGCACCGTCCTATGTGATCCTACCTGGGAACGAGGTTTTGCTATCTCTTGTACTTGTTTGGCTACGTGTTTCCATAATTCAGGTCTAACCTTGAGTAGCTCTTCTAACTTGAGATTGCACTGCACTTTAGTATTTTTCACTACCTCTGTGTTCCTAGGTATGACTGAATCTTCGTTTCTTACCATGACTGTGGGGGTTCTCATACAAGTAGACTTGGCTTCCCATGGGCCCGTGAAGTGGGGTAATTCCTGTAAAGAATTAGACTCGAAGTCTAATCTTTCTTGAGATTGGGTGCTCTCCTGCTCCCCATAGATGGATGGGATGTCTTGTGGGAATTGATCGTGTACATCATCCACAAGTTCGATAGGAGGAGGGATTTCACTCTCTTTAGCCCATTTGTCTTCTTGAATCTCTCGTAGGAATTCTGGTGTGAATCGATTCATAGAAGATGATGTGTCTGGCTCCGTAGAGTTAGGCACATAGGCTCTCTGGGTAGGAAGACCTGCTCTTTCACTAGCCTTTTCATGGTGTTGAGGGGCGAGTTCCTTTTGTGATTGTGCCATTAGATTCTCCATTCTTTCTAGTGAAGGGGGGTTGTCTGGTTCAGTGGAATTGGGCACATAAACTTCTGATGGGGGATGGGTCATGTTCTTGCTTGCTTTATCTCTTTCTTGATTTTTTTCTTCCTTGGTAGATCTTGCAATTATGCCCTCTAACTTCTCTAGAAGTCCATCCAAGTGTAATTGCGTCTTGGCTGAGCCCGAGTAATTGAAAAGGCGACTGGCTTCAAACATAGTCTGAGCCAATGCGACCATCTTCGCACACAGCTTGGTTCTTTCTATCTCTAGGTCAGCTCTAGGGTAGCACTTGTCATGATCCGTTACATTTGGCCCTTCTTGGATTCTGGCCTGATATGCTTTAAGCATCATGTCTAAGTCTTCAGGAGTGGTATCAGCTAAAACTGATCCTACTCTAGGGGGTGGTGGAATCGTATGAGGTGGATTGGAAGGTGGCGGGTCGGATGGCGATGGGAATGGTGGTGGTGGGGTAGTGTGAGAGGGAGTTTGAGATGTGAGTTCAGTTATCTTTGCTTTGGTTTCTCTTATGCTTTCCTCAAGTTCAATCATCTTGTTAGCCCATTGTCTTTTCATTCTTTCCCGACTATCTCTCCAGGCTCTAGTTCTCTTCTTGGTTATGCTCTCCGTTTCACTAACTTCGGGGCTCTTTCCCTGATCCACAGCTTGGTTTTGCTGCAATGCTTGAGCTCTTGTGACCACTTGCACTGGCGCAGTGGAAGTCACACTCCCTGTGGAGTCTACAACTAACCCAATAACGTTTATAGGAGTGATTTTTGGCATATTGTTGGGATTCCTAGGACAATCCCGTAAGAGATGCTCCTTTCCACACTCCTAACAATAGCCTTCGATCGTTACTGACTGGGGTTGGGTAGGTGGAGGCAAGCGACAGTCACGAATGAGATGATCTCCTTGACATCTGTAACATGGTCCTCTAGGGAATGGGGGTCTTACTTGCCTAGGTTGGGGTCTAGGGTTGGGGTTTGCATACATGACATTTGTATAATCTGATTCCCAACTGGGTTCAATTGGCTCTTCACTATAGTAAGACTCACCATGTTCAGGAGACTGCATGTAGTATGCCTGGGGACTATCAACATGTGTAGAATCGAAGCTATGGTCACTCGGATCCCTTTCTGAGAGCAATGGTGTTACGGGGACTATAGCTCTATTCAGGTTTTCTTCTGCAGCTGCATACTTTACAGGGATCACGTTGGATGGAGCTGGAGGTTGTTGGGCTAACACAGGCTGAGGCCTTTGCTGGGCTTGGTATTGTGGTTGGTAGGTTTGTTGAGGCCTAGCATACTGTTGTGGTTGGTATTGGTTCTGGTATCTGCCTTGTTGAGGGTATGTCTGAGGGTAGGTTTGCCTAACAGCTTGCTTGTTGTCTGGGCAGTCTTGTGCTGTGTGATTTGTGTATCTTCGTTCTATAGTGCAGTACTGGCTACTGGGATTCATTTGGGGTTGAGCCATAATGGGACATACATTCGCCATGTGGTCGCCACCACAAGTGTAGCATCTCTTCACAGGGGCAAATCTCGGAATTTGTTTGCTAGAGACACCTAATTTCTGAGCCACTTTCTCTGCAAGTTCCTCAATTGATGTGGATTGCGTGGAAGAGAGGCTAGAGGCACCATCAGAATCTTTGTACATCTTGGCAAGCTCTAACTCCTCCCTTAGGTTATCCTCAATGTCAATGCACATGCGTACACACTCTTCTATGGTCCTAGGGTCTTTCAAGTACACATATGATCTTAATTTGGTACTTAGCAATCCATCCAAGAATAAAGCCACTTGCTTAGTTGGCGTGGGTAGCTCAGGGACAGGGCATCTTTCAAGATATTGCCTAAATCTCCGTCAGGCCTGTCAATCGCGATCGACGGTATCAATCGCGATCGACAGAGTCGATCGTGGCTGTAAATCGCGATTGACGGTATCAATCACGATGGACACGTGGCTACGCTCAAAAGTCAATCAATCGTTGAATTTCAGTCAATCGCGATTGACGGTGTCAATCGCGACTGACAGAGTTGTCGGTCGTGGCTGTTGGTCGTGGCTGTCGATCGCGATTGACGGTGTCAATCGCGATTGACAGGATCCTACGTGGCAGTCTATCGATCGTGAAGTCTGTCGATCGTGATTGACGGTGTCAATCGCGATTGACAGGGTCTGTCGGTCGCGATTGACAGAGGCTGTCGATCGCGATTGACAGAAAAACACGGAATGTTTCTACTGTTTTAGGTGATTTGGGATGTGCTCAACATGCTTGTGCTAGTGGTGAACTTTGTTTTACCAAATGATCGAATTTTCTGTCAATCGCGATCGACAGAGGCTGGCGACCGCGAGACAGATTCGACGAGTTTCGTACCTGCGCAGCGTACTCGAGGGGATGATGATGATGATACCTGCAAGAAACACAATAAACATGCAAAAACAATGCAAGCAATATCGCTCTCTCGCTCTCTCTCACAAGTGAAATGAGGGAAATGAGGTGGAGATGGTGATATAATCAAAAAACAGAAATTTTCGCGATGATGGAGATGGAGGTGGGAGATGGTGATGATGATGATGGTGATGAAGGTGGTGAAGAAAAAACAAGAAAGTAGATGAAAGTGAAGAAAATACCTACGACTCCAACGCGTCAACTCTACGTCTTACCATCACACGCTCGTCCTCAAAGCTCTATCCCCGGCAACGGTGCCAAAATTTGGTGTAGCTCAGTGATGAGTAGCACCTCCTTTCATGTCAATCCGGGAAGACGTGAGGATGGTATGAAGACCTCGAGCAAGTGGAAGCACAAGTGCGTGAGTGAGAAGCACACTAACATGCACACACATACACACACACGTGCACACACGGCAAGACAAAGAGTGAGGAGCAATGGAGTTCTTAGATTACTTTTAGAAAGCTCTTACAAGTTTGTTTCAATTACAATCTCGCCTCAAAAATGAGCTCTCTAGCTCCTTTTATAGTTTTTGACTAGCTTTGGCCCTGTCCAGACCTAGTGTCCGGCCTAGTTAAAAATTAGGTTCCAGGGCTTATTTGAGGGCTTAAACGGAGTCTAAAAAATACGAAATTTGATAGGTAGGTACTTCTAAGACCCCTCAAGCTCGAGGACTCCTCGGCTTGCACAAAATGGAGCCACAAAAAGGTGAACACGGTATTTACAAGGGTTGTTAGTGATGAGAATCACTTTTAATTGGTGTAAGTGTTTGAAACATTAAAGGTTGCCTTTAGTGCTAGATCTGCGTGAATGCTCGTACTTGCTTCTCCATGAAGAAAATTATTGGCCTACTTGCCAGATCGTCGTTGACTCCCTTGTTTGCCTGTGCCTTCTCTCCCCTCTGACTCTCTTCTCTGACTGACGTGCCTCGTCAGTCCTTCAGTTCCTAGTCTGCTGCTAACACCCCCCCCTCTCTCGCGTCTGTCGTCCCTGACAGACCCTTGTTGGGAGGGTCGTTGGATGTAGTATTCGACCACGTCTTGCGCTAAGTGATGTTCAGCAATCCTCAATCCTTTGGCTAGGTCTGTGAGTAGAGCATCCCAATCTACTGGCCCAGGAACCTCTGGATGTGGCATTCGTAACTTTTCTGAGTGGAGAGCTTGTTCCACTGCAAACAATTGTAATAAATGTGAGGGCCTGGGAATGAAGATCTCTGAGTGATATTCCCAAAACCCGGTGACAAACATCTCTTCAAATGTTTGTTTGAAGCAGGCCGGTAGGTACTTTATGCGGGCATGCCATGCATAAACAACATTGATAGAGGACATTGTGCTCATGTCATAAACTAAATCCTGATTGCCTTCATTAAATCCGAGCGCAGAGAGATGGGGTTCCTTAACATTCTTGAAGGTCCGGAAGGTGACTATCATGAGTTCAAAAATTTTAAGACACATCTGTGTCATGACATCTGGTATGTTTTTGAACCTGACACCCCAATGCCGAATTGTCGATATCATGTATCCTACAGTAGGTTGGCCTTTAGGGGGTGCCAAATAGACATAGTTGAGCCACTTCTCGCAGCCTTTGGTTGTTAGCACCATCTTTGTGTATTCTGGCCACGACCGTCTTCTGAAAACAGGGCAGTAGCAGGGATTGTACTTGATATATAGGGGCATGTTATTCCAGGTGCGATTCATTTCTGGATAGGTTTCCAGAAGCCGAATCCTCCAAGTTGGTTGGCGAATATTTCCCTGCTTGGCACTATTTGGGATATCGTCGGGTGCGAACTGTGTAGCAGAGGTTGGTTCCCGTGAGGTGTGGTGCTTGATTTCAGCATTATAGTCCGCCATCAAGACGCAAAAAGGAACATACAGGTCGTCGGAGGTGCCGATCCACCTGTGATGAGAGAGGTTCCTAAAATAGTCTGATTTAATGACCACCTCTTCTAAGCGTGACATCGATGCTATCTGGACTGCTACCCTGTCATCGTGGGTTATGGCCACTTTTTCCAATTTCTGCATCCATTCCGGAGCCTCGATTTCGAGGGTGTCGATACTCTCTGCTGTCTGCTTGCCTCCAGGTGCTGGCATTGGAACGTATGGGTCCTCAAAAGTTTCTTCTACTTCGATTGGCACTAGGTCTTCAAGTTCTGGTTCTGCCAAGGGGGAGGGTTGGCGTTCATATACGAGCACTTTCTTTTGCAATTCTTCGATTTGTGCTTTGTGCGCTGCTACTTCGTCAGCTGTGTCAGCTGTGGTCGGGACTTCTTTGGGTGGTGCTGGTTGAGCTGCCAATTGCCTTCGTAGTTCGTCTCTTTCCTTTTCTAAGGCTGCATGGGCTTCGAGGAGATCCGCATGGGTTTCCAATATGATCTGCATATTGCCCGAGGGAATAGCCTTAAATCTCTTTGGGTCAATTTCCTGTGGGGAACCTTCCATGGCTAACTCCACGTTCTCTTCATTTTGTGTCTGAAGCCGTCTATTTTCTTCTGGGGCTGCAGACATATGCTTTCGTAATAGAGCCATGTTGCGAGGGAGCTTGAGGTTCTCTGTGATTTGTGAGTGTAGCAAATCATCCATATGTTGTCTTTCTTCTGCATCTGGCTGTGGTGGATTTGCCACTAGTTGCTCATGTTGTTCTTGCAATGCACTAAACTGCTGATGTAATTGATGCTTTTCTTTCTCTAAATCAATGAATCTTCCTTGTAACTCCTCATGTCTCCTGAACAAGCTTGTATGCTGAGCATCGAGGTGCTGATAGTGTTGTTGTAATTGAGACATGCACTGATACATATTATTGAATACATTATTAATGGGGATGGATGCAGGGAGGGTGTTATGTGCAGAGGGGAAGGGAAAGGGGAAGGGAAGTGTGAATGCAGTGCTGGAAAATGGTGAAGTGGGTGGTGGGGGAATGGGAGATTGTGGTGGTATGGGGGGAGGGAGAGGTGCGGTGGAAGGTGATATGTCCATAAAATCCGTGGTGGAAGCAGTAGTGGGAGTGATTGTGAATAGTGGAATTGTGGGTGCAGTGATTGTGGTGAATGTGTATAGTGGAGTGTGCAATTGTGACTGTGAACTGCCCGAAAGTGTGAGTGGGGAAATGGGAATGTCAGTGGCAACCGTGAGGGTTACAGTGGTAGTGGAGGTGTATACACGGGAGGTGTTGAGAGGGTGTGTGGGTTGATTGGCGGTTTGTGCTTCAGTCATGGCGGTGGGTCCGGAGGCGATAACGGTGGTTGTTACATTGGTCATGGGAGGTGAATGTGGAGGAGTCATCGCAACCATGTCCTTTAACTTCGTCAGGTTCCTGTTCTTCATATTATCGGGGACCATAGTCTCTTTCTCCGTAGGAATATGCATACCGTTCATGTCGAGGGCTTCTCTTACCAAGTTGATAGTCAAGCGGAAACGCTTCAGCTCATTGCCCCTTGTGAGTGACGGAAGTACAAAGGAGCTGTATCCTTTTTTGTCTTTACTTGGAGTGAGAGTGCTAATAAGGTATGAGCACCTTAGAAAATCGGGCTTTGGTAGTTGGAACTTGAAATAATCATATAGCCCAGCCTTCTTCCATATTGGCTTCAGTCCTTCGTTATTCTGTAGCTTTTCAAACTCTCTGGTAAAGAAGTGGTATCTGCCCCAACGTCCATTGAATTCTACCTCGGACTCCCACATGTATGTGCCTTCACCCAGAGGTCCCGCAACATCACTGAACCAGTGTGAGGTTTTGCCCATCGGCATTGTGTGACCCTGTGGAGGATTCTGAATTGGTATGGCATGTAATGCCCTTAATGCCGCTGGTCGTTCTTTTAATTCCTCCTCCACCGGAAGGCTTTCAATGTCCACAATTTGGGGGGTGGTACCTGCCTGGGAGCTAGTTCCTACCGTATCTGCCATGTTACTTCTTGCTTCCTGTCTCTGTGAGAATATAGAAACATGTGTTAACATTGTACAGGACAAAGAGAGAACTGTTGTTGTCCCCATTACAACATTAACATGAGGGTCGGGAGAGATTAATGGGTTAGTAAGTGCTCGATGCGAGTGTGTGTGTGGTTAGGAGTTCGGTAGACCTAAGAGCTAAGTGAAATGATGTAGTGTGATAGTGGTGTGGTTAGTAGGTGGTTATGGATTTACAAATGGGATCCGGGGGTTTGTTACACGTCTTAGGCTTCCAAATGCAGCGGATAGGTTTTGCTCTTGGTTTCATAGAGACTCTCGAGAGCATTATGGGTGTGTTGGCTTGAATATGAGATCTTTTAGGGACCCATTTACCAGTCATTCTGTTTGTGCTCATGGGCCTTGGTGTGTTCCTGAGTGTTGAAAACGAGTGGATGTCGGCGGTGTGAGTGAATGGATCACACTGTAAGGGGTGTGGCCTTGGTGTAGCTATTTGAGCCTGCAAACAAGCCTTAGGCACCCAAATTTGTCTTGATTGTGGGCTGGCCTTCATCGACTTCTTGGGCACCCAAATAGACTTCGCGTTAGCAGATGAGTTTCTGAAAGACCTCTTATTAGTATCGTGTTGTTGGTTACTAATAAGAGGCTTTGCCCGTGTGGTTGGCTTGAGTGCAACCAAGTGTTCACCTTTCCGCACCCACACTTGTTTCACTAGCTGAGACACTTTGCTGCGCAGGTGCTTGTGATCTCCGACATAGGTAGTACCCTGCTTCTTCTGCCGTTGATCCACCTTTGGTTGCTGCTTCTCTCTGGCCTTTGGAAAAAAAGGGGGTTCCGTCGCATCCCTGATTCCTTTTTTGCAAACATCATTCCTCTGCAACACATAGTTTTGGACAAGAACAGCATGGTCATCTTCATGTGTACTCTTAGAAGGACCAGGAGTGTGTGCCTTTCCTAGTTCCTTGAGTGCTCCATTCTCTAACTCTACTGTAATTCGACTATGATTGACCCATACCTGAAGAAGTCCACTTCTTAAGTTTAAGCTGACTGCTTGGTCATAGATCCAGTCTTGACCCAAGACAAGGGGTTCAGTGAGGTCCTCGTCTTGACACACTAGTACTTTAACTGTCATTGTCTCATCATGAATATAGAGGGGAAGTTCCACCTCGCCCATGCAAGGGGTTTCCACGCCTCCCAATCCTACGAGATATGCTTCCACAGGTTTGACAGTTAATTGCAACTCTTGACAGTGAGACAATTTAACAGCGCTAGTGGCTGCACCTGAGTCAATCAAGGCTCTTACAGTCCTTGCACTCTTTCCTTGCCCTATATCTACGGTTATGAAAGGACGTCGATCAATTATCCTATATGAGCTAACACCTGAAACTTCACACATAGCCACATGATATCCTTGATTTGCACATGCATCTGGCACAGGTTGCTCCCTACCTTGTCTTCTTAATTTCATTCTCTGTATGCGCTCTAAGGCTTCTGCTTGGGCTTCTTCTCGAATTCGCTTTTCTTCTTCTTTGCGTTTCTTAGCAGTATTGAGTCGACTTAGCATTTCCTCCGTGAGGGGTTCCTGATACAACTTGACTCTGCATCCGCTTATATAGCTTGGGAGAACGTCACCCTCTAAAGTGGCTAGTTGTACTGCTCCACTCGTGGAGATCCTATTGATGATCATAGGTCCGTAGCCTCTCTTTTCTAGCTTCCTTGCGTGTTGTCTCAGTGTGTAGACTAAAACTAGATCTCCTGCTTTCACGCCCTTATCCTTCACGTGGGCATCAAAGTATGCTTTCTGTCTCTTCTTAGCTGCATATATCCCTGCAGCTGCTCTCAGTCTTGTTTCTCCTAATCGTTCAAGGTCAAAAAGTCTAGAGGAGAGTTCATGACCCATCCATTCGTGCTCTTGTGCTACTTTCAACGTAGGTATTAAGAAGTCTAATGGTAGCACTGCATTTTGGCCAAACACCATCTGGAAGGGGGTGGCTTGGAGTACCGTTTTGTAGGCGACTCGGTATGCCCAAACAGCATGGTGTAGCTGTTTGTCCCAATCAGAGCGTTTAGTATTCACTAATTTTGTCAGTACATTGCATAAGATCTTGTTGGTGCTTTTGGCTTGTCCATTAGCTTGAGGGTGATAGGGGGCAGACTTCTTATGTATTACCAAGAATTCTTGGAGTAGATTTTCAATCACTTCATTTAAGAAGTGAGTGCCTCTATCACTGACTAACTCTATAGGTAGTCCGTATCTAGTGAACACATTCTCAAATAAAAACTTGGCTGTGGTTTGAGCATCGTTCTTCGTTGTAGCTTTGACCTCCACCCACTTAGTTAGATAGTCTGTTGCAACAATGATGTATTCTGCATGAGAACCCTTAGCTGGGGGATTAATAGGACCCACAAAGTCTATTCCCCACTTAGAGAATGCACGTCCACCCATCATAGGTTTCAGTGGCATCTCATCTTTACGTATAGGATATTGAGTTCTCTGACAGACATCACAACATTTCACATAGGTATGTGCATCCATGTGAAGGGTCGGCCACCAGAAGCCCGCAAATAGAATTGCTTTGATCACCCGATCTGGTCCAAAGTGTCCTCCTGCTACACCTTGGTGAGCAGTTTCCAAGATCTTGAGATATTCACTTTCATGGACACATAGCCTTAGGTAACCATCTTTACCACGCTTATATAGATTATCACCAATGAGTGAGTAATCTTGGGCTTCTTGTTCTAAACTCCTTTTCCTAGCCAAGGTCATATCCGGAGGGAATGTTTTCGTCCTCAGGAAGGATACTAGTGGGTCACTCCAATCTGGCACTATGGACACTTGATAAAGAGTGGCATGTTCCACAGGTGGTTTAGTGCAACAGATTGGGCATTCCTTGCACAACTTTTGGACATCGGCTTCCATAGTTGGCCAATGTACTCCGAGTCTCCTTAGAGTCTGTAAGGTTCATTGCTTTGAGTAGTGTTGCTCTAACGCACCTACATGTGCTAAATGCAACCATTTATTGTACTCGTCCTCTTCCACACAACAAGCCAAGATTCCTTGATCTGTGTGCTTGTACATGCTTCCTGCCATGATGTGGTACTTTTGGGCTTTCACAACCTCTCTATTCTGTGTGTTGACTACAGGATGGTTAGGCCCGTATGTCAATACTGGCACCAATGGCTTAGCCCACTGCGGCACCACTTCCAAATTAAACAAGTAAGCATCAGGAAGATCATCTGATACTCCTTGTGGGGCTTCTCCAGATGTGAGCCTAGAGAGATGATCTGCTCTCAAGTGAGTCCTACCTTTCCTTACCACAACCTCGAAATCATATTCCATTAATAAGAGGAACCATCTTACTAATCTTCCTGTATTGCATGGCTTGTTCACGAGATATAACAATGCTTGGTGGTCAGTAAAAAATTTAAACTTGTTTGCAAGCAAATAGTGTCTAAATTTCTTAACTGCATATACCATGCCTAAGCCTTCTCTCTCCGTAGTGGTGTAATTTCGTTCAGCTGCATTCAATTGTCTACTGGCATAGGCAATTGGAAGATCCATATTACCTTCACCCGTAGGTTGTGTGAGTACACATCCAATAGCATAATTGGATGCATCCACATGAACATGGAAAGGCTTATTCCAATCTGGTGTGGTCAAGATTGGTGCTGAACATAATCTTCGTTTAAGCTCCTGGAAGGAATTCTCACATTCATCAGTCCACTCAAAATTAGTCAGAAGTCCGTACATGGGCTGTGCAATGACAGCATACATGTGAATGAATCGGCGGTAGTAACCACAATGCCCCATGAAAGCTTGTACTTCCTTGACATTCCTTGGCCTAGGTAGCTCCGCTATGGCTCTCACTTTCTCTTCGTCAGTAGATATGCCATTCTTTGACACTATGTGTCCTAGAATCTTGCCTTGTCTGACCATGAAAACACACTTTTCTGGGTTCAGGCAGACTTGGTATTCTCTACATTTGTCAAAGATTTGTCTGAGTTCAGGAATATGGGTTTGTCTAATGTTGGAATGAGCACAAAGATCATCAACATAGACTTCTAAATTCTTCCTCAGGAACTCCTTAAACACATGGCACATCAGCCTCTGGAAGGTTGCTGGTGCATTGGTAAGCCCAAATGGCATTACCCTAAAGGAAAATATGCCCCATTCAGTGGCAAATGCCGTCTTATGCTGATCTTCTGGAGCTATGGCCACTTGGTTGTAGCCAGAGAATCCATCCAGGAAGCTGTACACTTCCTTACCTGCTACTCTTTCTAAGAGATGTTCTGTGATGGGAAGCGGATAGTTATCTCGGATGGTGGCTGCATTAACCTTCTTCAAGTTAATGCACACACGCAGCTTTCCATTCTTCTTGGGCACCACTACGATGGGGGATACCCACGCAGTGTGCTCAATTTCATAGATAAATCCAGCTTCGACCAGTCTATCTATCTCCTCTTTGATCTTAGCAGCGTAATTATCATTGTATGTATATGGCTTTTGCTTAGAGGGTTTGGCATCTGAAGTCATGGGGATGGTGTGTGAGCATATGTCAGGGTCTACCCCTTTCAAATCCTTGTAACTCCAAGCGAATACATCTCTGTATTCTCTTAGCAAGGCTATTAACGCATGCTCTTCTTCCTCTGTTAGGTCATGGCCTATATACGTGCATCTCTCCTCTCCTTCTTCTAGGGCCACTACTATTTTCTTGGTGGTTTCTTTGTTATCATAGGCCTCTCCTGATTGTACCTCTCGTTTAGGCATCCTTATCATGACTCTCCTGTCATCTATCTCATACTTCTTAAAATTTTCTGGGACCTCAAACAAGGATTCTTCCTCTTCTGGTGAGACTTCTCTCTTCTTTCGTTTCTTTCCTTCTTCCTTCGGGGTCACATGTGTGGCTAATCTTACATCATTTGTAAGCTCTCCATGCCTCTGGGGTTGAAATTCTACTTCATGGAAGTATTCTTCATCTGATGCAAAAGGTGGGTCCATAATGATTGACTCTAGATCGGAGTCACTTGCATCCTCAAATGCATCAGGGATAGGTTCGCATTCTTCTAGAACTGCCTCTCCCATGATTGGCTCTATGGAGAAAATTGAAATGTCATAGCCATCCTCATCACAGTGAGGTGTCCATTGTTCCTCATTGATGGCTACATCCATTGTTGCTAGGATTTCTGCCCAGCCATGGGGTTCGAATTCTTCGTCAGGAAAGACTACAGGTGCATAGGCTGGGTCTTGAATGGGTCTATGTGTTTCGTTTGCACCTATATCTCTGGCCTTTTCTCTTTTCTCCTCTTCTACTGCTACTTTGCACATCCATAAGTGGGTGTCTTCATGCATCCATGAGGATCCTGATCCTATGGAATGCACAAATTCCGTATCTTCCTTGGCTCTATGGATGGGGTTCCATTGGATAGGGGGAACATCTCTATGAGAGTAATCTTTGAGATTCACTTTGGTCGTAACACCCAAGTGTTGCAGGTACAAAGAATTGGTTCCCCAATCCTGTACCACTTGCAACTGTCGCATAAAAGGTCGTCCCAAGATCATTTCATAGGCATGGTTCTTGCTGAAGTCACATATGGCAAATGTGTGCTCGAACTCGACACCACAGGTGGTGAGAGTTATTCCTTCTAGAAATCCTAAGGGTCTCTCAATATGACCATCGGCCATCTGCAATTTCATTCTCGTTGGCCTGAGTGCTGGCTTGCCCCAACGCTTCCATAGGGAAGTGGTGGCAATTGCAACTCCTGCACCTGAGTCCAAAATTGCCTTGGTAGTGTACTCCTGGTAGGTAATGGGAAGATAGGTGTTCCCTTCTTCACCTTCACACATATCTCCTATCTTATCCAAGGGTATCTCTAGCACCGTCCTATGTGATCCTACCTGGGAACGAGGTTTTGCTATCTCTGGTACTTGTTTGGCTACGTGTTTCCATAATTCAGGTCTAACCTTGAGTAGCTCTTCTAACTTGAGATTGCACTGCACTTTAGTATTTTTCACTACCTCTGTGTTCCTAGGTATGACTGAATCTTCGTTTCTTACCATGACTGTGGGGGTTCTCATACAAGTAGACTTGGCTTCCCATGGGCCCGTGAAGTGGGGTAATTCCTGTAAAGAATTAGACTCGAAGTCTAATCTTTCTTGAGATTGGGTGCTCTCTTGCTCCCCATAGATGGATGGGATGTCTTGTGGGAATTGATCGTGTACATCATCCACAAGTTCGATAGGAGGAGGGATTTCACTCTCTTTAGCCCATTTGTCTTCTTGAATCTCTCGTAGGAATTCTGGTGTGAATCGATTCATAGAAGATGATGTATCTGGCTCCGTAGAGTTAGGCACATAGGCTTCAGGCACATAGGCTCTCTGGGTAGGAAGACCTGCTCTTTCACTAGCCTTGTCATGGTGTTGAGGGGCGAGTTCCTTTTGTGATTGTGCCATTAGATTCTCCATTCTTTCTAGTGAAGGGGGGTTGTCTGGTTCAGTGGAATTGGGCACATAAACTTCTGATGGGGGATGGGTCATGTTCTTGCTTGCTTTATCTCTTTCTTGATTTTTTTCTTCCTTGGCAGATCTTGCAATTATGCCCTCTAACTTCTCTAGAAGTCCATCCAAGTGTAATTGCGTCTTGGCTGAGCCCGAGTAATTGAAAAGGCGACTGGCTTCAAACATAGTCTGAGCCAATGCGACCATCTTCGCACACAGCTTGGTTCTTTCTATCTCTAGGTCAGCTCTAGGGTAGCACTTGTCATGATCCGTTACATTTGGCCCTTCTTGGATTCTGGCCTGATATGCTTTAAGCATCATGTCTAAGTCTTCAGGAGTGGTATCAGCTAATACTGATCCTACTCTAGGGGGTGGTGGAATCGTATGAGGTGGATTGGAAGGTGGCGGGTCGGATGGCGATGGGAATGGTGGTGGTGGGGTAGTGTGAGAGGGAGTTTGAGATGTGAGTTCAGTTATCTTGGCTTTGGTTTCTCTTATGCTTTCCTCAAGTTCACTCATCTTTTTAGCCCATTGTCTTTTCATTCTTTCCCGACTATCTCTCCAGGCTCTAGTTCTCTTCTTGGTTATGCTCTCCGTTTCACTAACTTCGGGGCTCTTTCCCTGATCCACAGCTTGGTTTTGCTGCAATGCTTGAGCTCTTGTGACCACTTGCACTGGCGCAGTGGAAGTCACACTCCCTGTGGAGTCTACAACTAACCCAATAACGTTTATAGGAGTGATTTTTGGCATATTGTTGGGATTCCTAGGACAATCCCGTAAGAGATGCTCCTTTCCACACTCCTAACAATAGCCTTCGATCGTTACTGACTGGGGTTGGGTAGGTGGAGGCAAGGGACAGTCACGAATGAGATGATCTCCTTGACATCTGTAACATGGTCCTCTAGGGAATGGGGGTCTTACTTGCCTAGGTTGGGGTCTAGGGTTGGGGTTTGCATACATGACATTTGTATAATCTGATTCCCAACTGGGTTCAATTGGCTCTTCACTATAGTAAGACTCACCATGTTCAGGAGACTGCATGTAGTATGCCTGGGGACTATCAACATGTGTAGAATCGAAGCTATGGTCACTGGGATCCCTTTCTGAGAGCAATGGTGTTACGGGGACTATAGCTCTATTCAGGTTTTCTTCTGCAGCTGCATACTTTACAGGGATCACGTTGGATGGAGCTGGAGGTTGTTGGGCTAACACAGGCTGAGGCCTTTGCTAGGCTTGGTATTGTGGTTGGTAGGTTTGTTGAGGCCTAGCATACTGTTGTGGTTGGTATTGGTTCTGGTATCTGCCTTGTTGAGGGTATGTCTGAGGGTAGGTTTGCCTAACAGCTTGCTTGTTGTATGGGCAGTCTTGTGCTGTGTGATTTGTGTATCTTCGTTCTATAGTGCAGTACTGGCTACTGGGATTCATTTGGGGTTGAGCCATAATGGGACATACATTCGCCATGTGGTCGCCACCACAAGTGTAGCATCTCTTCACGGGGGCAAATCTTGGAATTTGTTTGCTAGAGACACCTAATTTCTGAGCCACTTTCTCTGCAAGTTCCTCAATTGATGTGGATTGCGTGGAAGAGAGGCTAGAGGCACCATCAGAATCTTTGTACATCTTGGCAAGCTCTAACTCCTCCCCTAGGTTATCCTCAATGTCAATGCACATGCGTACACACTCTTCTATGGTCCTAGGGTCTTTCAAGTACACATATGATCTTAATTTGGTACTTAGTAATCCATCCAAGAATAAAGCCACTTGCTTAGCTGGCGTGGGTAGCTCAGGGACAGGGCATCTTTCAAGATATTGCCTAAATCTTCGTCCTGCCAGTCTCACGGTCTCTTGAGGGGTTTGCTTGAAGCTATGAATCAATGAGGAGGTATTATGTCTTATGCCGCTCTTAGAGAATTCAATAATGAAAGCTTCTAGGAGTTGGTCGATGCTCCTGAACTGCCTCTCATTTAGTGGCTGAAACCATGTCAGGGCAGTGTTCCTAAGGGTCAGACCAAAGGCATTGTATTGCGTGAATAGATCCTCCACTTGTTCAGCTCTCAAGACTTGCCTAAACTCAGCTACATGATCGTATGGATCTCCAGTGCCATCGAAGTAGTTCTTCATGGACTTAACTAGCTGAGTCGGTCTCAAGGTTCTTGTGTGCTCTCTAGGTCGTGGTAGAGGGAACTCATCCTCATTTCTTTGATTCCTGTGAGCTCTAAGTATCTCAGGTTCTACTCTATTTGTTTCCATTCTCGTTCTTTCTCTGCCCCCTGGGGTGGCAAAGCTTACTTCTGGCCTAGCTCTATGTCCATCTCTTTGTATTCCATGAACTTGGGATGTTCCAGCTCCGGGGTGACCATAGGATACATTCGATCTTGGTTGGGGGAAAACGAATTCACCCTTCCAAGTGTAAACATGCCTATCATTTTCTGTCACTACAAAGATCCTCTCCGAGGCGTGATCTAAGTAGGTCACTCTACCTGGGCTATCAGGATCCTTAAACTCATAGATCATGATTGTTCCTATATCAATTGGCCGATCAGGTTTGTACCTCCAGAAGGCTTCGTCAGTCTCTCGATTGAGGAGCAAATCTATGCTCTTATTATCCTGTGGGATCCACTCCGGTGTGATAATCCTAGTGAGAACAGATTTCCCTTGAGGGGTCCTTGGTTCTACACCCATGTTTCCTTGCTCTAGGTCATCTAAGTCCGATTTTGGGACCACGTTCCCGGATTCATTAGTCCTATCTGGGTGACTGGTGACTACGTATATGGTTCCTTCTTTGTCCAAGTATGTTCCGTTTTCAAACTTGACAGCTGGGCGCTCTAGTCCAATGGATTGATCAGGATTCTTAATCTGGACCACGGATCTTCCTAGACCGTCCTCATAGATGCTAGCACCTAATCGGTTGGTCCTAAGGTATTCCAACTGTGTTTTGTAAGGGCCTTCTACCCTGTGCAAGTATGGCATCCCTGTACTACCTGTAGGTCTCTCCATACCTTGAGACATCTCGGATTCACTAGTCTCAGAACTTGGGTAGTATGAGTGGTGACTCAACTGCTGGGCCCACGACCTAGCAGTGTGGTTGACACTAGCCTGTGAAGACCTCAGGCTCTGTCTATCCCTTACTAGATGCCGCCCTGATCTAAGGTTCATATGCCTAGTTAAGTGGCCCGATTTTTTCCCAGAGTACAACCTCGTTGCCGATCAATGGGTCTCAGTCACTTGATTCGTTTTTAGTGAGTTATTATATCTATGATCTTGTCTGGTAATGCGTCGTCAGGAATACTTGAGTATTTTCCGTACTTGGAATTGATCGTTCCACATTAGGTTTTTTCCTTTTTATGTTGACGACAGTACAGAGATTAGGTTTTTAGCTTGAACTTGAGTTTTTAGGTAGTCTTCAACTTGATACCTGCCTATCGTCTCCTTGATTCACTTCTAGCACTATTCGTACTTAGCCTGAGCTAAAAAATTGACAGAGGGAGTTGAGAATATTCCAACCTTTTGTTTCCTGCTTGGTTGCCCTTGAATGCCCAGGAAGTGTGTTCCCAAGCTTGCACTTACACTTGCTTAGAACGCCTTTCGATGCTCTCAATAGATCTGTAAGAGTTCCAAAGTTAGCCTTAAGATTTAAATTCCAAAGACAGAACCAATGATTTTCATTCCTGAAGCACAAACACTAATTTGCATAGTGATTTTTAAGAGAACAATTCTAAGGACCCCTGACTTTGATCCCCCTGGGTATAGTCAACTTCAAAATACCCTATCTGAAAACCAATGCATTATCTTTATAAAAAACAGTTGAGCGCGTGTAGTATATGCCACGAGCTTTCCAACAAGCCCTAGAGCTCAAAAAATGGATTTCGTATGAAAAAGTTATGACTGTTCAGGGTTTAGGGGGTTAAAACAGGATTCAATCTGACTGACAGATCCTAGGATTTTCTCCCAATCACAAGTGTAGGAACCTCCAAAGTGCTAATGGATTGACTATTTTGCCCCAAAATTATCCCAATTTTGAACAAAAACCAAACCCTAAATTTTGGCCGAAAAGCCTGTCAATCGCGATCGACAGGTCTGTCAATCACGATTGACAGAGGTGTCCGTCAGGCCTGTCAATCGCGATCGACGGTATCAATCGCGATCGACAGAGTCGATCGTGGCTGTCAATCGCGATTGACGGTATCAATCATGATGGACACGTGGCTACGCTCAAAAGTCAATCAATCGTTGAATTTCAATCAATCGCGATTGACGGTGTCAATCGCGACTGACAGAGTTGTCGGTCGTGGCTGTCGGTCGTGGCTGTCGATCGCGATTGACGGTGTCAATCGCGATTGACAGGATCCTACGTGGCAGTCTGTCGATCGTGAAGTCTGTCGATCGTGAAGTCTGTCGATCGTGATTGACGGTGTCAATCGCGATTGACAGGGTCTGTCGGTCGCGATTGACAGAGGCTGTCGATCGCGATTGACAGAAAAACACGGAATTTTTCTACTATTTTAGGTGATTTGGGATGTGCTCAACATGCTTGTGCTAGTGGTGAACTTTGTTTTACCAAATGATCGAATTTTCTGTCAATCGCGATCGACAGAGGCTGGCGACCGCGAGACAGATTCGACGAGTTTCGTACCTGCGCAGCGTACTGGAGGGGATGATGATGATGATACCTGCAAGAAACACAATAAACATGCAAAAACAGTGCAAGCAATATCGCTCTCTCGCTCTCTCTCACAAGTGAAATGAGGGAAATGAGGTGGAGATGGTGATATAATCAAAAAACAGAAATTTTCGCGATGATGGAGATGGAGGTGGGAGATGGTGATGATGATGATGGTGATGAAGGTGGTGAAGAAAAAAACAAGAAAGTAGATGAAAGTGAAGAAAATACCTACGACTCCAACGCGTCAACTCTACGTCTTACCATCACACGCTCGTCCTCAAAGCTCTATCCCCGGCAACGGCGCCAAAATTTGGTGTAGCTCAGTGATGAGTAGCACCTCCTTTAATGTCAATCCGGGAAGACGTGAGGATGGTATGAAGACCTCGAGCAAGTGGAAGCACAAGTGCGTGAGTGAGAAGCACACTAACATGCACACACATACACACACACGCGCACACACGGCAAGACAAAGAGTGACGAGCAATGGAGTTCTTAGATTACTTTTAGAAAGCTCTTACAAGTTTGTTTCAATTACAATCTCGCCTCAAAAATGAGCTCTCTAGCTCCTTTTATAGTTTTTGACTAGCTTTGGCCCTGTCCAGACCTAGTGTCCGACCTAGTTAAAAATTAGGTTCCAGGGCTTATTTGAGGGCTTAAACGGAGTCTAAAAAATACGAAATTTGATAGGTAGGTACTTCTAAGACCCCTCAAGCTCGAGGACTCCTCGGCTTGCACAAAATGGAGCCACAAAAAGGTGAACACGGTATTTACAAGGGTTGTTAGTGATGAGAATCACTTTTAATTCGTGTAAGTGTTTGAAACATTAAAGGTTGCCTTTAGTGTTAGATCTGCGTGAATGCTCGTACTTGCTTCTCCATGAAGAAAATTATTGGCCTACTTGCCGGATCGTCGTTGACTCCCTTGTTTGCCTGTGCCTTCTCTCCCCTCTGACTCTCTTCTCTGACTGTCGTGCCTCGTCAGTCCTTCAGTTCCTAGTCTGCTGCTAACACCCCCCCCTCTCTCGCGTCTGTCGTCCCTGACAGACCCTTGTTGGGAGGGTCGTTGGATGTAGTATTCGACCACGTCTTGCGCTAAGTGATGTTCAGCAATCCTCAATCCTTTGGCTAGGTCTGTGAGTAGAGCATCCCAATCTACTGGCCCAGGAACCTCTGGATGTGGCATTCGTAACTTTTCTGAGTGGAGAGCTTGTTCCACTGCAAACAATTGTAATAAATGTGAGGGCCTGGGAATGAAGATCTCTGAGTGATATTCCCAAAACCCGGTGACAAACATCTCTTCAAATGTTTGTTTGAAGCAGGCCGGTAGGTACTTTATGCAGGCATGCCATGCATAAACAACATTGATAGAGGGCGTTGTGCTCATGTCATAAACTAAATCCTGATTGCCTTCATTAAATCCGAGCACAGAGAGATGGGGTTCCTTAACATTCTTGAAGGTCCGGAAGGTGACTATCATGAGTTAAAAAATTTTAAGACACATCTGTGTCATGACATCTGGTATGTTTTTGAACCTGACACCCCAATGCCGAATTGTCGATATCATGTATCCTACAGTAGGTTGGCCTTTAGGGGGTGCCAAATAGACATAGTTGAGCCACTTCTCGCAGCCTTTGGTTGTTAGCACCATCTTTGTGTATTCTGGCCACGATCGTCTTCTGAAAACAGGGCAGTAGTAGGGATTGTACTTGATATATAGGGGCATGTTCTTCCAGGTGCGATTCATTTCTGGATAGGTTTCCAGAAGCCGAATCCTCCAAGTTGGTTGGCGAATATTTCCCTGCTTGGCACTATCTGGGATATCGTCGGGTGCGAACTGTGTAGCAGAGGTTGGTTCCCGTGAGGTGTGGTGCTTGATTTCAGCATTATAGTCCGCCATCAAGACGCAAAAAGGAACATACAGGTCGTCGGAGGTGCCGATCCACCTGTGATGAGAGAGGTTCCTAAAATAGTCCGATTTAATGACCACCTCTTCTAAGCGTGACATCGATGCTATCTGGACTGCTACCCTGTCATCGTGGGTTATGGCCACTTTTTCCAATTTCTGCATCCATTCCGGAGCCTCGATTTCCAGGGTGTCGATACTCTCTACTGTCTGCTTGCCTCCAGGTGCTGGCATTGGAACGTATGGGTCCTCAAAAGTTTCTTCTACTTCGATTGGCACTAGGTCTTCAGGTTCTGGTTCTGCCAAGGGGGAGGGTTGGCGTTCATATACGAGCACTTTCTTTTGCAATTCTTCGATTTGTGCTTTGAGCGTTGCTACTTTGTCAGCTGTGTCAGCTGTGGTCGGGACTTCTTTGGGTGGTGCTGGTTGAGCTGCCAATTGCCTTCGTAGTTCGTCTCTTTCCTTTTCTAAGGCTGCATGGGCTTCGAGGAGATCCGCATGGGTTTCCAATATGATCTGCATATTGTCCGAGGGAATAGCCTTAAATCTCTCTGGGTCAATTTCCTGTGGGGAACCTTCCATGGCTAACTCCAAGTTCTCTTCATTTTGTGTCTGAAGCCGTCTATTTTCTTCTAGGGCTGCAGACATATGCTTTCGTAATAGAGCCATGTTGCGAGGGAGCTTGAGGTTCTCTGTGATTTGTGAGTGTAGCAAATCATCCATATGTTGTCTTTCTTCTGCATCTGGCTGTGGTGGATTTGCCACTAGTTGCTCATGTTGTTCTTGCAATGCACTAAACTGCTGATGTAATTGATGCTTTTCTTTCTCTAAATCAATGAATCTTCCTTGTAACTCCTCATGTCTCCTGAACAAGCTTGTATGCTGAGCATCGAGGTGCTGATAGTGTTGTTGTAACTGAGACATGCACTGATACATATTATTGAATACATTATTAATGGGGATGGATGCAGGGAGGGTGTTATGTGCAGAGGGGAAGGGAAAGGGGAAGGGAAGTGTGAATGCAGTGCTGGAAAATGGTGAAGTGGGTGGTGGGAGAATGGGAGATTGTGGTGGTATGGGGGGAGGGAGAGGTGCGGTGGAAGGTGATATGTCCATAAAATCCGTGGTGGAAGCAGTAGTGGGAGTGATTGTGAATAGTGGAATTGTGGGTGCAGTGATTGTGGTGAATGTGTATAGTGGAGTGTGCAATTGTGACTGTGAACTGCCCGAAAGTGTGAGTGGGGAAATGGGAATGTCAGTGGCAACCGTGAGGGTTACAGTGGTAGTGGAGGTGTATACACGGGAGGTGTTGAGAGGGTGTGTGGGTTGATTGGCGGTTTGTGCTTCAGTCATGGCGGTGGGTCCGGAGGCGATAACGGTGGTTGTTACATTGGTCATGGGAGGTGAATGTGGTGGAGGCGAAGGTGCCTATCATCTCCCTGATTCACTTCTAGCACTATTCGTACTTAGCCTGAGCTAAAAAATTGACAGAGGGAGTTGAGAATATTCCAACCTTTTGTTTCCTGCTTGGTTGCCCTTGAATGCCCAGGAAGTGTGTTCCCAAGCTTGCACTTACACTTGCTTAGAACGCCTTTCGATGCTCTCAATAGATTTGTAAGAGTTCCAAAGTTAGCCTTAAGATTTAAATTCCAAAGACAGAACCAATGATTTTCATTCCTGAAGCACAAACACTAATTTGCATAGTGATTTTTAAGAGAACAATTCTAAGGACCCCTGACTTTGATCCCCCTGGGTATAGTCAACTTCAAAATACCCTATCTGAAAACCAACGCATTATCTTTATAAAAAACAGTTGAGCGCGTGTAGTATATGCCACGAGCTTTCCAACAAGCCCTAGAGCTCAAAAAATGGATTTCGTATGAAAAAGTTATGACTGTTCAGGGTTTAGGGGGTTAAAACAGGATTCAATCTGGCTGACAGATCCTAAGATTTTCTCCCAATCACAAGTGTAGGAACCTCCAAAGTGCTAATGGATTGACTATTTTGCCCCAAAATTATCCCAATTTTGAACAAAAACCAAACCCTAAATTTTGGCCGAAAAGCCTGTCAATCGCGATCGACAGGTCTGTCAATCGCGATTGACAGAGGTGTCCGTCAGGCCTGTCAATCGCGATCGACGGTATCAATCGCGATCGACAGAGTCGATCGTGGCTGTCAATCGCGATTGACGGTATCAATCACGATGGACACGTGGCTACGCTCAAAAGTCAATCAATCGTTGAATTTCAGTCAATCGCGATTGACGGTGTCAATCGCGACTGACAGAGTTGTCGGTCGTGGCTGTCGGTCGTGGCTGTCGATCGCGATTGACGGTGTCAATCGCGATTGACAGGATCCTACGTGGCAGTCTGTCGATCGTGAAGTCTGTCGATCGTGATTGACGGTGTCAATCGCGATTGACAGGGTCTGTCGGTCGCGATTGACAAAGGCTGTCGATCGCGATTGACAGAAAAACACGGAATTTTTCTACTGTTTTAGGTGATTTGGGATGTGCTCAACATGCTTGTGCTAGTGGTGAACTTTGTTTTACCAAATGATCGAATTTTCTGTCAATCGCGATCGACAGAGGCTGGCGACCGCGAGACAGATTCGACGAGTTTCGTACCTGCGCAGCGTACTGGAGGGAATGATGATGATGATACCTGCAAGAAACACAATAAACATGCAAAAACAGTGCAAGCAATATCGCTCTCTCGCTCTCTCTCACAAGTGAAATGAGGGAAATGAGGTGGAGATGGTGATATAATAAAAAAACAGAAATTTTCGCGATGATGGAGATGGAGGTGGGAGATGGTGATGATGATGATGGTGATGAAGGTGGTGAAGAAAAAACAAGAAAGTAGATGAAAGTGAAGAAAATACCTACGACTCCAACGCGTCAACTCTACGTCTTACCATCACACGCTCGTCCTCAAAGCTCTATCCCCGGCAACGGCGCCAAAATTTGGTGTAGCTCAGTGATGAGTAGCACCTCCTTTAATGTCAATCCGGGAAGACGTGAGGATGGTATGAAGACCTCGAGCAAGTGGAAGCACAAGTGCGTGAGTGAGAAGCACACTAACATGCACACACATACACACACACGCACACACGGCAAGACAAAGAGTGAGGAGCAATGGAGTTCTTAGATTACTTTTAGAAAGCTCTTACAAGTTTGTTTCAATTACAATCTCGCCTCAAAAATGAGCTCTCTAGCTCCTTTTATAGTTTTTGACTAGCTTTGGCCCTGTCCAGACCTAGTGTCCGGCCTAGTTAAAAATTAGGTTCCAGGGCTTATTTGAGGGCTTAAACGGAGTCTAAAAAATACGAAATTTGATAGGTAGGTACTTCTAAGACCCCTCAAGCTCGAGGACTCCTCGGCTTGCACAAAATGGAGCCACAAAAAGGTGAACACGGTATTTACAAGGGTTGTTAGTGATGAGAATCACTTTTAATTGGTGTAAGTGTTTGAAACATTAAAGGTTGCCTTTAGTGCTAGATCTGCGTGAATGCTCGTACTTGCTTCTCCATGAAGAAAATTATTGGCCTACTTGCCGGATCGTCGTTGACTCCCTTGTTTGCCTGTGTCTTCTCTCCCCTCTGACTCTCTTCTCTGACTGCCATGCCTCGTCAGTCCTTCAGTTCCTAGTCTGCTGCTAACAACAACTAATGGAATATTCATTAGAGTTGCATTGCGGGAACAATTGTTCCATGGCAGCACAAGAGATGGAGGGAACGGATATCGAGCCGTCAGTGGGCAAGAAAAACCTTTGACCCACTTCAGCTGGGGTCATGTGGAGCTCCTATCTGTTAAGAAATCTAGTCCATGAGGTGGAAGATGTGGGCTCGATAGTAATGGCATGTATGATGCTCTCCGTAGTGGGCTGTGCCACAATAGGAGGCAAAACCAACCTAAGAATTAGGGTGTGAGGAAGACATT
The DNA here is from genome assembly GCA_020310875.1 of Ceratopteris richardii. NCBI lineage: Eukaryota > Viridiplantae > Streptophyta > Polypodiopsida > Polypodiales > Pteridaceae > Ceratopteris > Ceratopteris richardii. The sequence goes on along the minus strand of CM035413.1, from coordinate 11,153,891 downwards.
CATCTCATCAGAGACAACCATCGAGAGGGGCTTGAAGGGAGCTAGGACTTCCATAGCTAAGAGCATGCACAACAAACAAACAAGCAATTATAGTTTAGCATGAATACACTCAAAAAAAAAAAACCGATGATGGCAAGATAGAGCAATTTTTAAACAAGCGAGTGGCACATTGTTATGATGGAAGAATGGGACAGTCGTAATGATGAACACAAGTTGAGGGAGATTACGCTATAATGATCATGAAAATCATGCAAATATGGGTGGTGAAAAAAGGATTAAACACATGGAAGGCAATCAAAAAAGGAAAAGTTTTGACCTGTTGATTGGATTTTTAACCGGTACTTTGGTAGATGTCTGCAACCACAAAGTTGCTAGAGCAACTGTGCCAAAATTCAATAAGGACCGAACCACTCGACTTTGAATTTTCCTGCAATACGATTAGATTTGGAGTTGTAAAATAGTACGAGTCGGCCCACTTCAAAGATAGAAGTCCATAAAAAGCAATCATGCATCCAGGCTTGTCCTAGTTATACTTCTTGCATAAGCAGAAAACTTTCAAATCTCTGCCCATTGAGTGCCTAAAATCATCAATTTGAGCAAACAATGACTCGATTGGTAACAACTTATGTTCAATGGTGACATGCAGGCTCGAAACAATCACTTCCATCAAGGAAATTGCTTCAATACCATAGGCTAATTTAAAGGGAGTATAAGTTGTATTGACTTTGTATGTAGTTATGTATGCCAAGAGGATGGCAAGAAGGAGTTGGTCCTAGTGACCAGAATAGTCAACAATTAACTTCTTGAGCAAGGTCAACAATTTTTTGTTTGTGCTTTCAGTAAGACCATTAACATGAGGGTAATGCAGAGTACTGAATTTATGTGTAATATGAAAGGGAATGAGTCAAGGAATGTGTAATATGAAAGAAAAAAATCGTGAGCTAAGCACTTAGCAATTGTTGTAGTAGTGGTAGAACAGACCGCCCAGGCCTCAGCCCATCGTGTGGCATAATCAATGCAAGTCAAAATGTAACGATTTGCAATAAGGTCATTTGAGGGATTAATCAGGCCAATGAAGTCCAAGCCCCATTTTTGGAATGGTTCTAGAGGAAGAACTGGCTGCAAAGGGAAATAATGTTGCGGCAAAGATTGGCCAGTGCGTTGGCAGGGATCACATTGCTAGACATAATCGTGCACATTGTGTTGCATAGTCGGCCACCATATACCACTTTATAGTATCTTTTTATGTATCGACTCCACACGAAAGTGACCACCAATAGGTGTAGAATGAGCCAATGCTAAGACTTACAACACCTTATGCATCGGAACACACTAGAGCCAAGCTCTTGAAGGGTCAACATGGTACAATTATCCCACTATAATACAAAAAAATTGGCTATATAGGGCCAACTTTTGTCTCATAGCTATAGACAGGGAATCCAGTGGACAACCATAAGTCGAAAAAGTCATAAGAGTATTGTAATATAAGTCGGCAAAATTTTTAGATATAAAGCAAAGTGGTCCACATGGAAGATAAATTTGTAGCCGAGTAGGTAATGGAAGAAGTTCTTAATAGAATAAATGAGTCCCAACCATTCACATTCCATACTAGAGTAATTACATTCAACAAGAGCCAAATGATGGCGAGCATAATAAATTGGATGATACCACTTGTCATGGAGTTTCATTAGGATGCTCCTAATAGTAATGTCTAAGGCATCCATGAAGACATGGAAGGGTGTCTCAATTTGGAGCTTGCAAGATAGGAGCCTGCATAAGCACTCGCTTAAGTCATACAAAACTCTCTTGACACTCAATAGTCCACTAAAAGTCATAAGGGGCAACTGACGTTATTCGAGTAAGGGGAATGGTTAAGTGGGCTAACCAACATAGATAGCAACCGTGCCATCCAATTTGCCCAAGGGATCATAAAATGTCTTTAGGCAATTTCGGGGGCAAGGCCTACAAAATAATTTGAACCTTATGCAAATCAACCTGAATTCCCCATCTAGAAATAATATGGCCTAATAGCTTGCCACAAGAGAGAAAAAAAAGATTCATTTGGGTTGAGGCACAGGCGATAGTCTCTACAGTTAAGAAAGCATAGACAAAGATGCTACGTATGTGCATTTGTAGCACCAGACATAGAGAAATCATCAAGATAAATATGCATGAATCTAGTAAGATAAAGAGAAAAATCTCTTGCATACAATGTTGAAACATGCTAGGAGCATTCCAAAGCCCAAACTACACGATTGTGCATGCATAAACTCCCCATTTTATAATAAAGGATGTTTTAGATATATCTATCTCAGCCATATAAACTTGATTATAACTGTTGTAGTCATCTAAAAAAGAGTACATGTCTCGATCGACAACTTCATCTAGCATGCTATCCAGGAATGGCAAAGGGAAGGGGTCAAGAATAGTGGTTGCATTCACTTTTTGGTAATCAACTCAGATGTGCAGTTGTTTATTCTTCTTAGGGACAATGAAAATCGGAGAGATCTGTTCGGCATGTTCAACTCGAACTATAAACCCAACCCAGAGTAAGCGATCTAATTCATCTTTGGCTTGTTTAGCATAGTGGGGTTTCATTTGATAACTTTGCTACTTAGCTTGATAAGGATCCGATTTCATGATCACTCAGTGTTGGTATATCCTAGGATCTAGACAATAAACTCATGCAAATACGTCAAGAAACTCGATTAACAATGCTAGCAGATCCCGCTCAAAGGATTCCTCCAACCCTACTCTAATCTTGATAGGTTGCATGTTTAAATCATCATCTAAGTTGCAAGTAATTAATTCATCTTCTAAGACATATGTTTGTTAGCCAAAGGTATCATCCATCTCCAAATGCAAATGTTTCGATAAGTCTGCTAAGTCTAATAGGTTGTTTGGTGTAATCTTGGTCTCTACCATAGTGGGTTGAACAATGCAGGATGATGGGGACCAGTGGTCCAGTACATGTTGTAGGTCCACTATTCCTAAAGAGAATAGATGCTGATTAGTGGAGCGGAAGGTCGTTTCCTCATCATCTAATAGACCATCTAGCATATGGACTAGTTCAACAACATAGGGCTTAGAATGGATTTCACATGGCTTAATGTCATCAAGGGTAACATTGTATTTTTCGTTATTATATTTAAAGATTAATTTGTGAAATGACCAATCTTGTAAGAATTTAGCATGCTTTAGCCAAGGATGGCCAAAAAGTAAGGTATAGTCCAGGCTAGACTCAAGTAGGTCCAAAACAACAAAAGTCATATGAAAAACTACACATTGCAATGTAATAGGAATATTTTTGACTAGTCCCACAGGATGGTCTCTAGACTGGTCAGCCATCCAAATAAAGAACTTGACTAGTTCATTTTATTGTAGCCCAAATTCTTACACAGAGTTGTAGTGGCGATATTGAAACTAGAACCAACATTTATAAGGACTTGTGTAATTTTATTATTTTTATACCAAATAATGATAAAGGGGACCATGTGGTCCACAATTCTGTCCAATTTTGCATGTATTGTGGTAGTCGATGATGCCAGAATCGAATCCAAATTAATCTATTGTTGAAATTGTTGTCTGATGCTAGGGACAAGAGATAATAATTATCCTAAGGGTAAAGTGATTGGTGCTTTGCATAACATGTCCCAGACTATGCTAAGAGATGACTCCTCTGATGGTGTGCTCGATGGTTCAAAAGAGTCCAATGTTGAAGGTTTCAATACTTTTGGTATAAGGGCTTCTACTTTCTGAGAAGTCCGATACAAGACCAAGAAGAACGATGGCTTTAGCTTGAGCCCATTTGGCTACCTTGAAGAGCATTCGATGTTGCTCCTTGAACCCTGGTCAACGGCTAGTTGCAAGACCTTTCCGGAGTGTGTTTGGATGGTAATAGTTTGTGCTTCAGCACGTGTAATCATGAACATGTTTTGGTGTTAGATTTTGTCAATCCTTCTTTCATTTTTCATATTCTTGAGCATCTTTGGAATGTGTATGGATGTGGCCCAATTCGCCATAGAAATGACAACATGGCTAGAATGTGTGATTAGTCACACCAACGGCCTCAAGCAAAGGTGTATCCATGCACCTCAGACTACTCTAGGCTCATATCAACAAGAGCCGGGCTCACATATGACTGATGCAGGAACTGATGAAGTTCTTGCAAAGCTCCCACTCGCTCTATGCTTGTGTCAATCATCGAATGACTGTCAACTCCAAGTGCAAATGATCTAATAGCAACTAAAACATCTAGTATCGAGCATAACAACTCGTACATCAGACTCCCAAATACTGACAAAAATTGTGCTATCCTTGCTAAACCTAAGCATGTTAGCCATGCCTATATCCAAGGCATCCAAAACACCATTGTCAAGACCAACATGTCCTGACATATCTATGTCAACATTTGGCATGAGCGAATCCAAGAATGACTGCATGATCGCTGACTCATCAACATCTAAATCAATCATCATCTCAACCAAGGATGTGTGTGTAAGAGCTATCCTGCTCTACCACACCAAGTGTATCATCATGCTCCACATGAGCTAATTGCACACCATCAATACCAAGATCAAACTGATGATCAAACTCTAACTGAGTATCATGACAATGTTGTACATGAGCATCCACATCATGCTCTAAAGCATCCAAATGATCATCCAAAGCGTGCTCCATATGAGCATCTATATGATCAACAAAATCATACATAAGCATCACAAGCATACAAAACATGCTCTACATGTGCATCCATCCAAGCATCTGGATCCTACCATACATCTACATCCATCCAAGCATCTGGATCCTACCATACATCTGCATCATGAATGCCAATAGATCTATGTGTAGGTAGACAAAATGAGACATGATGAGTCTCACATTGCACATAAGGCTGAATTCCCACTAAGACGAGACTATCTCTCACATGAAGTATCTATAGTGGATACATATGCCCAATCCTAGCATCTCTAACGAGCATAACCTGTCCCAACTACAACTGAAAATGATGCTCACTAAGGAATGCATAACATGCTCTCTCTTGTAATTGGTTAACTGATATCAAGCTCATAGGGAATGAAGGCACATAATGTACATGTTTGAGCATAAGTGATGCTCCACTAGGTAGCATAAGGCATACATTTTTTGCACACTCAATGTCATATATTGTACCATCAGGCATATGCACATGTCCATGACTCTCCTTGAGAATCGACAAAACCACTCATGATGTGGAGTAACATAAAAACTGGATAATGCATCAATCAACCAAGCCATATGTGTGCTATCCAATGAACAAGAGGAATCCTTAGATGAACCATAGGAAAAAGTGATATCACCATCACTGGGATAATCAATTGCCGTAAACTCTCCTGAAACTAGTACCTGACTCGCATCACGTGCATATCTTTGACATCGTCATCGCATCCACTTGAAGCAACATCATTGAGTATGGTCCTCATGGCCACAACACCAACATCGAAGTCGTCAATGTGATCTATGTCTCACATGAGTCAATGGACTCACATACATATCATGTAGTCTCTGCCATAATGCACTACTTGTCTCCTCATACATAACAGACTCATATATAGAATCCACAAGTTGTAATCAAATAGTGGAGTTGGCCAATGCATCCATATCCATCCATACATGGTTGGGCATGTCATGAGGTCTCTGTGCATCTCTATGCACATACATATGTAATCCTACACGAACTAATGTATGCCACATATGTTATTTCCATCTTGAAAAGTTAGTGCCATCAAACTGACAAGACACCATGCAGGCAATCCAAGAGACTAGAAATGTAACAAGAGACTAGAAATAATACTCTATTTTCAATAGGATCACATATGCATATCCATATGCCTAATTCACATCACATATGTCTCACTGGATAAGAAAACCATGTGAACCACTTGTCACATAACCATGCATCTAGCATGCACATAATCTTGCTCAACAAGTCTCCAAACTGACCAAGTAGATGTGAAAGGATCCTGGAAAAACTCGACATAGTATCCCCTGTAAACTGAGTAATCATAATAAGATAACCAATAATGAAAGAACAATGAGTAACCTGTCACCACCTGTCACTGATCCAATCAAAGATAATGGCAAATACATATGCCAAAAATTGATGGCAATACACACTAATACAATGGCGATACACCTCCCACTCAAGAATGAATCCTGCAAGATGGTCTAATCTATCACGAATAACGTGTGATCAAGTCCAAGTAAATGGAGATAAGCAATGATCCAAAGCTATCACGCATGCATGAAGGATCTACTAGAGTACCCTTCTAGCATAAAAGCCAATAAAATTTCGATAGCATCTCCTCTAAAAAATGGACTCTAGATCAAATAAACCATGTGGGAATCACCATCCACATATGCCAAGAATTACACTGGCAAATAAGATATCAAATCAATGACCATATGCTAATATAATAGCCAATCAAGAATTACACTGGCAAATAAGATATCAAATCAATGACCATATGCTAATATAATAGCCAATCAAGGTGACAAATAGATGTGCAATGTGTATGTATGTATGTATGTATATACACACACACACACACACATATATATATATATATGTATGTATGTATGTATGTATGTATGTATGTATGCATGCATGTATGTCTATGTGTGAATATGTACACACACATATATGGTTTGAAATGAATTTCATTATTGGCATGTGATCTATCACATAGGCTTCACTTTTACAATTCAATCGTTCTGTAATGGAATAAACCTTGTTGTGAAAAAAATGAAGAGGGAGAGAGAATAGATAAAGTAAAAAGAGAATCTAGCGAGGATATGTTTACATATGCTTTCGGGGAAGTGAAAAAACAAGAAGAGAGAGTAGGAAAGAATGAGGAGTTCAGAGAGAGAAAGGAGTAAAAGGAGAAGGGATTCGTATGTGGGCTAGTCACATCAATAGCCCTCACATTTATACCCAAATTATTGCCTTGAAACTTGAAATATCTCAAAGAAACATGTACACACGTCTTTGAAACGATTTCTACCAATTCTCCTCCCATGAAGAGAGAATAATGGATGATCGCTTATAATAAAGAGTTAGGAGCTTAAAAAGCATGAAATGGAGACCTAAATGGATGGCAGGAGGATCACATACTTACGTTGAATTGGAAAATTTGGAGTCCATTTATATCCCCCACTTATTAGGGCTAACGTTAGGTCAAGTGTGGGCCTTGAACACTCGATCTTGAGTCTAAGGGATGTTTACGACTACACCACACATTCACAAATAATTTTTTGTAAAGTTATTTTTTGTATTATTTAGGGAGAACATTCCATTTATTTTCCATATATTGATCCTACTTTAATACTATTCCAAAGTTATTTTGAGCACCCAAATGCTTAAGGTAGGGCTTGTTGCCATGTGGTCGTCCATCAGCCTCTCCATATATTTGAAGATGCACATGCATGGGTAAAAAAGATGGTCAATATGCTTCAATTTATCTTGGCATGGATAACACCAATGAGCTCCTATATGGCTCTTGGATGTTCTCACATTGGTGAAACCTTTTTTCCTTAGAAGAGTTCAATCTTACAACCTACTATCCTCAAGCTCTTACTTGGTAGATTACCCATGATTGGGCATAACACCTACAAGAACCCTCAAATCCCACAAAGCATGGGCGAACAACCACTTGAAGGTCTCTTCTCAATGATGTGACCATACCCAATTTCACCTATACCTCCAAGAGATCTCCCCTAGAGACAAGAACCAATATGTAGGCCTACCTTAGTGTATTGCCCAAAGGGTATCATCTTCTAGCTTCACATAGTGGCTTTACAACTAGCAGCCATTCTATCAAAGGCCATAATCATCACGAGGTTGTGAAAGGTGCTTCAAAATGTTCAATGCCATTCAAAAAATGAACGTTCATGAGAGTCAAAGCCATATCTTTCCACACATCATCGTGGAACTTCGATAAGCTCTTGTCTTTCACGTGCTTCATTCTTCCCTCCCAAAGTTCATGTTCAAAAACTCAAATGAACTGTACCACATAGGCGTCTGACGTATGCGTACAGTCGAGAGCTCGTTCTCTGCGAGGGGATCCTTGCAACGCGCACAGGTGATTCTTGCCGCTGCCTTATAAGCTCAAATTGTCCCTCTGTTTGTGATCTACAAGTTTGCATTGTCGAAGTCAGAAAATGGGTTAAATTGTCACCCGCACTGGGTATAATTTCACCTCCTTGAATTCGACGACGAACTGCAGGGAAAGTAGCCAAAATTTTGAGCATTGAAGGGTAGTCGCAGAGTATCAAGCTTCGCAATTGAGATTCCGTACATATTCAATACCTCTTTGTGGTTTGTGATCGTCTGCAACCATGCCCGACGGGTTCAGTTCAGCTCCGCCGTTCATTGTGCCTCTTTCACTAACAGAGCTCGAGGTTCCTCCAGAAGATGACGAGCATCGGCTCTTCGCCCAGAAAGTGGTTGATCTCGAGACCTTGCAGCCCGACGAGGTTGAACAATTGGTGAAAGGTAAACGACAAGACGAGTGCATTGCTCCATTTATGCTTATCAAATATGATGGATAGATGCAATTTTGTTTTTCTGTGTTTTCACAAATAAACTCAATATCCGTGTTCCCTGTTTCTGATCCCAAAATGTTAGTCATATTCTCTTTGAATATATTGCCGAAGAGGATGCATATATTGCTCGGGCTGTTATTCAAAGAACACACCATACAAACAGATCTTTGATTTTTCATTCAATCTTCACAACTATTTATCTAACTTTTAAACTTATATTCTTATAGGTTTGGCATTTGATCTGGCTGACAAAGAAGTTCTTTGCGTAGAAGAGCAGGATATCTTCGACCAAATTTACTCTCTTGTAAAGTAAGGAGGAATTTGGCCTTTATGGATCGAAAACTGTTATCTTCAGTGTAATCTGGGAGTAGTGATTAAATGTTTTCCCTGAAGCAATTTTCCCTAAAATCTAGACACATTTTGATTACGTATAGGGGTTTTCCATTGTTGGAGCCAGCCATGAGAGGAAGCTTGATTGAAAGCCTGACCTCAAACTTCAGCGTGTTGCTGCCAAATATTACTTCATTATTGAAATCTTCCCACGATTCTTCTAATGAAGCATGTACACGAGGAAGCCTCATTCATTCACATCGGAATGCATTCAGGATCTATGCTTACTTTATTCAGAGCATAGCTTTTGCAGAGGAAACACGGATGGATACAGAACCTGAAAAACCAGCTGGGCGTGCAAATGGGAAGGTGTCCCAAAGACTTGTATTTTTTATGTTTGAATAGTGTTCAAACTACCAATGTCAGAGCAGGATTAAAATGTTTTCTTGCATGTATCAGGCAAAGCAAAATCGCAAGAAGCATTTGCCAAAACCATGGGATTGGGAAGCTCAACGAGCCAGAATCATTCGCCTTCTTGCGACAGCTATTGATGAAGATTTGAAGCATCTTTTTGGAGCAGCACAGCCTGAAGAAACTTTACTTGCTTATATTGCTAAGTAAGTTCTGATGGAATGTGAAGAAGGAAGGCATTTTGTGCAGATTTGTGTTTTTCTGTTTGTTAGTGGGTGATCTTCCTAATCTGAATTGCAGGGGGGCTTTCTCCTTATTGTCAGATCCTTCAATCGGAAAAGACAAGGATACAATGAACGCTATTTTTTCTTTGATAGGAGCTTGCTCTACCAAATATCATTATGTTACTCAGACTGCAGCATCAATACTTCATCTCCTTCACAAATATGAACATTTACCAGTACACTTAGCCGAGGCAGTTGCTTATGCAGAGAAGAAATATCATGATGGAAGCCTAGCTCTAGCTCTTATAAGAGAAATAGGGAGACTTAATCCCAAAGATTATGCTCGTGATGGCATGGGAGCAGATAATGTAGGGAAGTTTCTTGTTGAACTTGCAGAACATATGCCAAGACTTGTTACGACAAATGTGGGGGTTTTGATGCCTCACTTTGGTGGTGAATCTTACAAGATACGGAGTGCCCTCATTTCAGTGTTTGGCAAGCTAGTTTCAAAAGCATCCAAGGAAACAGATGTAAATGCTGCTAGTGAAACAAGCCGCTTGCGTAGCAAGCAGGCTATGATTGATGTAATGATGGAAAGAAGCCGGGACACTTCTGCCTACACAAGGAGCAAGGTTTTACAAACTTGGGCAGAACTTTGTGAAGAACATGCTCTTTCAATAGGATTGTGGAACCAAGTTGCTGACATGGCAGCTGGTAGGCTTGAAGACAAGGCTGCAATTGTTCGGAAAAGTGCCCTTCAACTCTTGACCACGCTGTTACAATTCAATCCATTTGGGCCCCAACTTCGTACAGCTGCCTTTGAGGCTACTCTTGAGAAGTACAAAACACAACTGGAAAGCATGACTTCACAGAATCCAGCAAATGAAGTTGCAGAAGCAACCCAGCCTAACAGCGATTTAGAGCAGTCACAAGGAAGTGGTGCTGTCCAGGGGTTGGGGCATGAAGGAGTCTTCTCAGAAACAGAGCAGGCTCCAGGATCCTTGCAGATAACTTCTGAGCCAACGAGGGAAGATACCACTGAATCCCAAATGGTAGATCAGACTCAGTCTTGCCTACAAACATCTGATGTCGGAGGGATAGAACAAACTCGGGCACTTGTTGCATCATTAGAGGCAGGATTGTACTTCACTAAATGTATTGCATCAACTATGTCAATCCTTGTTCAGTTACTTGCATCCTCAAATGCCAGTGATGTGGAATATACTATTCAGTTGCTAATGTGTGCACGCCAGTTCAACATTGATGGAGCAGAGTCTTGCCTGCAGAAAATGCTCCCATTAGTAAGACAAATTTGTTGCGATGAATGTCTATCACTTTGTCTTGTCTATGCTCACTTTTGTGGTTCTGAGACAGAAGATTAATGACTGTAGATATGTGTTTCTTAAATGGTTTTTCAGATATTCTCTCAGGAAAGAGCAATCCATGATGCAGTTGAAACAGCATTCTACACAATTTACGTAAAAAAGAATCCATTTGAAACAGCCATGAACCTTATAAACCTGACGATGGAGGCTAGCATTGGTGATCTTGCATCCATGGAGGAGATACTGAGAACTTTGGTCAGAAAAGGAGACATTTCTCAAAATGCGGTAAATATGTTTCAATGTTTAGAAATAGATGCTCCCAGGCAACACATTTATCATAATATGAGTTGTTCTTTTAGATTGTGGCATTATGGGACTTCTTTACTTTCAATGCTCCTGGGGCAACAGTAGAGCAGAGTCGAGGAGCTTTAGTGGTTCTGTCGATGGTGGCAAAGTCCTCACCTAAAATACTCAGTTCACACTTACAGAATGTTGTTGATATTGGGTTCGGTAGATGGGCCAAAGAAGACATGCTACTGGCCAGAACAGCTTGTAACATCCTTCAACAACTTTCAGGAGACACATATTCCTCTCTTCTATCCAGTCATAAAGTGTTCAACAATTTGGTTAATGTGATTCTCTCATCTGGACTTCCGGAAGAGAGTTGGTATGCAGCAGCAGAGCAAGCAATAAATGCAGTTTATGTGCTTCATCCAATGCCAGAAGATTTTTCTGCAAAAATTTTACGAAAATTTTACTCGTCTGCTTTCAATAGCAGTGGCTTGCAAATTGACGAACAGAAGAGTGCCGAATCTTCAATTTCTGTGATTTCACTAAGCAGATTCCTTTTCCTTGTGGGCCATATTGCTTTGAAGCAATTTGTTTACATAGAATCTTGTGTGCGTAAGATTCGAAGGCAGAGGACTGATAAAGAGAGGGCTGCTGCCGAGAGCCAAGGAAGCCTTGACTGTGAACCTGACAGCAGTATGCACAAGGTAGAATTGGGACCATCTCTACTTGTGAGTTGAGGCAAGAGTCATTTGACTAGAGACATGACTGTTGCTTGTTCCTTCATTGTATATGGCAGCTATGTGTCTTCTTTATTTTTAGAGAGAGAGAGAGAGAGAGAGAGAGAGAGAGAGAGAGAGAGAGAGAGAGAGAGAGAGAGAGAGAGAGAGAGAGAGAGAGAGAGAGAGAGAGAGAGAGAGAGAGAGAGAGAGAGAGAGAGAGAGAGAGAGAGAGAGAGAGAGAGAGAGAGAGAGAGAGAGAGAGAGAGAGAGAGAGAGAGAGAGAGAGAGAGAGAGAGAGAGAGAGAGAGATGGATGGATGGATGTACAAAAAATGTAGTGCAAATATGTATGGACAATGCTTCTAATTGTGTTAGAGCAAGATACTTGGTTGAGCAGCACGGCCTCACATTTTCTACATGAGGTGCAGATGCCATTGTTTAGATCTTCTATTTGAGGATATTGGAAAACCTAGTGTGACGATGAAGCCATACTTTACACTTGTCCATGTATCTGAATTTGTAAGAGGACCTACATCTATAGATGCTCTGATCATTCTTCCATTGTGGTGCACATAAAACATTAAAGGAAAGATTGCACTTGACAAGAGTGAGAACAATCTCCACCTCAATCCTTTCTCTCTTTTTCACCCAACTTTTTGAATAAACACGTCCAAGTAAAGTGGACTGACTCTTAGCATGCATGGAGGAGGGAGGTGGCATACCTGGAAGTAATACGATGATATGGATCAGATGCACAAGAAGATTGTGAAGTATCTTTCATGTGAGAATGTTTTCTTGACCGACTTCTCACCACACCACCATGATCTTGAACATTCATGCTTTCAGCACGCTTCTCATATGTCCTCTGAGGATGAAGAAGGAGCACCACGATGTGGCTCAAATGCACAAGAAGATCGTGAAGCATCTTCCCTGTGAGGATGTTTTCTTGACTGACTACTCCCTGCAGTGCTATGATCCTGAACATTCATGCTTTCAGCATGCCTTTCGTATGTCCTCTGAGGATGAAGAAGTGCATCATCCTCTTCTCTTTTTTCTCTTTAGGGGAGAACCTTACCTTTAAACATGTGCCTTTGCCCAACAATTACTGCAATATCACGAGGAACAACGTTACATGCTCTTATGCCATTGCCACCAATGCCTGAAACATGACAACTGACTTGTGTAATGGTACTACTAAAACTACTCTCCCAATACTTGCACTGCCAATAGTTTTCTCCACCTCCTCTAAAAGAGGCTCTAGCAAGCCCTCAAACTATGGTATGTGCATTCCAATATTGATGGATCTTCTTTGGCATGATGATAAATCTGCCATCTGTACAATGTGCATCATCTACATACTACTGGGACATACTACATAGATGATTGTTCAGATGATAGTACATACTACAAAGTACATACTATGCTATCATCTATGTACATACTACTTGTGCAATGTGCATGTAATGTGCTCAAATTTCAATGCAATGTGTATGTTATGTAAATGTAATGTGCATTGTGTATGTAATGCCACATGATGTAAGTAGTTATGTACTATGCAGCCAACAGCATGATGTGTATGTACTATGAAGAATGCACATTAATGGCATTGTCAAGCAGCATGCCTCACCTGTGGGAAGGTTATTCAAATTCCTCTATAAGCACATTTTCCAGACTGCCTATCCTATCAGTCTCTTTGTTCAAGATTTTATCAGTTTTTCTACCCAAGTTTTGATCAATCTCTTTGAGCAAAAGCTTACTTTGTGACAATTATTGCAGGAAGAAAATATCAGCGACGAACTGGGAGTTGCTGCTTCAGAGGATGCAAGGATCGACATTCTTCAGGAGAGAGCAGAAAAGGATATTGTTTCTGGAGGACAATCAGGAAAATATTTAATTGGCGTCTGTGCTCCTTTGGTAGCAAAAGTGGCAAGAAACGTTTCCCTGCTTCAAGAGGTAGCCTAACATTCATTCAAACTTCAAAGGGATTTGGGTGATTTCTGTGGGACAAATTTTTCTAGGAGTCTTAGCTCAAAACCTTCTGTGTATGCAGTATCCAATGCTTCAATGCTCTGTTATGCTTGCTCTTAGCAAACTGATGGTGCTTGATGAAGAGTTCTGGTAGGTTTTGTTCGTATGCGTTGCTCATTTTCTTTTAACATATCCACTAAGCATAAATCCTAATTTAGATGTTACTAAGCTGCGTATCCTTTGTTTTCAGCGAACAACACTTGCAGCTTTTATTTACCGTGGCCCAAAATGCACAGGATGACACAGTTCGTTCAAACTGTATTATAGCACTTGGAGATTTGACAGTAAGGTTCCCGAATCTTCTTGAACCGTGGACTGAGCATATCTATGCTCGTTTGCATGACCAGGCCCAGTCGGTTAGAAAAAATGCTGTGTTGGTTCTTTCACATCTTATTCTGAATGATATGATGAAAGTGAAAGGTCACATAACTGAAATGACCTTGCGGCTAGAAGACGAGGATCTGAGCATCTCCAACTCTGTTAAGCTTTTCTTTCACGAGCTTTCAAAGAAAGGTCTTTGTAGTCTGAATATGCTGTATACTCTTAAAGCTTATATCCAAAGTAATTTTGCTAACATGATAGCCTTAATCAGGGAACAATCCAATATACAATCTTCTCCCCGACATTCTGAGCCGCCTCTCCAACATGAGAGATCTTCAGCAGGAAAAATTCAATAATATAATGCAGTTCCTTATTGGATCCATCAAAAAGGTGTGGAGATACTGTCAAAATGAACCAAGTTCAATTCCTCCACCTCTTGCTTTGTATTCCATGTCTGTGAATCCCTGCAAGAAAATCCTCGTATAAGACCAACTGCCTTGTCTGAAAACCTTATCTGTCATTGAGTATGTTTTTCCTTGTGCCAGGACAAACAAATGGAAGGACTGATCGAGAAGCTCTGCCACAGATTTGTTGGTTCAACAGGTTTGCCAATTAATCTGGGATTCTGTCCTATTTGGAATCACAACTATTTTTTCATTCTGATATTTTGGCTGTTCGTATTTTTGACATAAGCTTTGATTTTGTTGCAGATCCAAGGCAATGGCAAAATATTGCCTACTGCCTTTCCCAGTTAACATTTACTGATAAAGGCATTAAAAAACTTGCTGATCAGTTCAAATGTTATGAACATGCTCTTGCCATGGATGCAGTTGTGACTCATTTCAAGGCTATAATCTCAAAGGTAAATAAACCCATGGTACATTAAATTGAATTTACTCAAAAGAAGTACCAAAATCTTCTATACTCAGACTGAAATGCAAGTTTTCATTTACTGTAATGCAAATTTAACAGGCCAAAAAGTTTGTGAAAGCTGAGGTTAAAGTTACCATTGATGAATTCGAGCAGAAAGTTATTGAATGCCATGAGGAAAGAAAAGAACAGGAAGCCACAATGCAGAATGCTTTATCCCATCTTGCAGCTCAAGTCCAATCTGAAGAACTTCTAGGTACAGATGCTTCAAATGAGCAGAGCGAAGATACTGGACATGGTCCACATAATTGCTACAAGGATTCTGTGGAAGGTAATGATCTAAGTGAGGGTGCAAACAACATAAAAATGAGCGAAGATAATTGTGTACAGCACTCAATAGAAGAGGTAGCTGATTCCTGTAACAAATCAGAACTTAGTAATGAGTCCAACCAACATGTTGATGATAGTGTAGACGTTAGCCAATCTGAGCTGGACGTGCCCTCTACTTTACAAGTCATGAAGGAAGACCCAGATGCTTCCTCAACAGTGGAAAATTCAAAGAACTATAACTGTAAAGATCAGGAAGCTGATTCTGCAGGTGAAGTTCAGGAAGGTGCCTCATCGGATGAAATCGATGTCTCCTCCAACAATGATGATTCAGACAAGGACAAAACTTTGACTGAGAATGCTGCAGCTGGAGATTCAAATCAAGTGGGTGATCAAGATTGGAATAAGCGAGTTCTGCGGGAAAATGTCAAGCCAAAAACAGTCTCACATACCAAGACTAGGGCTGCACAGAAAGATGTTAAGGTAATATCTTGCGCTCTGGATGATCATCACCAATGTTTATAGGGCAGTTTCATTTGAATTCATGTGAGATCATTTAGCTACATTTTATGTTGTGTGCATTGATTTTTTGCAGACTGTGAAACCTGTCTCAAGGCCAAGAAGGCGATGTGTTTTGGAGAAGCAGGTAAACCCTTGAGATAGTTTGCAGACATGCATTCTGTACAACTATGTATGGACTCATTTTTTTGCACTTCTTGTGCAAATGAGACAAATGTATCTGTTGACCTGAAGTTTTTATAGATACCTCCCTGTACATTAGCGGAATACATTCTTTGCCACCATTCAATGGTATAATCTCAACTTTTTATCGGACTCGTAGAATCTTTCCAGAGCAGGTGAAGATACTACAGCTCTAGTCATTGGGGGCATAGAATCGTCTTGTTTTAGACAATAGTTTAAAATTAGTATCAATGCCTTTCATGTATAAAATAGTGATCTGCTAGATTGCTAGTTGTAAACATTATAACAGTAATGAATTATTTGAATGGACTGCAGTTGTGGTGAGTCAACTATTTCCCGCTATGGCAACAAGATATCATTTGTAGGCAATTATTTTTTGATCTCCGCGATACAAAGAGTTTTTGACTTGGTGTCTTTACAATAGTGTCAGCCTGAATCTAGGTTGCCTGGATACATATTTGGTTGAAATTTAAATTTATATTAGAATATACCAGAATCAGGAATTCATGGCACAGTTGTATAATCTTTGGATGGTTTCCTCATCCTCACATTGAGGGATCTAGACAAACTTCAACCTATTTTCTTAGATATATACTTTTGGATTCTTAAATATTCGATCATCTATAGGAAATAGTTCTTCTAATTTGCATTATGAACATGTTACTGAAAGATAAAATGCCATTTCCATTGCCAAAAAATAGCAGCATCCCACTAAAACTAAATGTTTCTGAGTGTTTGTGGCATTTCATAGATTAGCTGCACATTTGATTGCATCCCCCAACAATGTGCTACAACATGAAAAGATGCAACCTCTTGCTGGGTAGACCAAACAACGGTGTTCTCTCTATGCACAAAAGAGATGGCCAAGCTCCTACCTGGTGCTCACATCTTTGGCACCAAGGGCTTGCCAATCCGGGCCTTGCCAATCCTGGCCTTGCCACGTTGGTATTTGAAGATATCCCATGGAGAGTAGTAAGCCACCTGTGTATGGATGTCTTATATCTGAAGAGCATATGTACTTGGGATTTTGATGGATTGCTATCTAATCATTGATCTATGTGGCTTTTGGCCAAGTTGAACCATCTTCAACAGTATCACTTGAAGAAATGTTTTCTTCAACTCTAGCAGGCCAACTTTGCAATTGTAGAGAGCTTCTTTGTGCTTCAGTCACATCCAATCATTATAATAAAGTTATCTGAGGCCTCATTCTTTTGAAGTGATTTATGCCTCTATTTTTCATCGTTCTGAGTAAATTTTGAATCCTTTTCTCAAAAAACATCTCTGATATTTGTTCATTGGCCTAAGTTTCTCCAGAGTCTGAATTTGGGGATTCCGAAACATTCACAAGGTAAAGTCAACTTTGGAGTCTAGAATTAATGTAGCTTGTAAAGAAAATCTCTTTTTTTGAAGCTTTTATTAAATTTTGGAACATGAGTTTTCCGTTTTTAGACCTCTTCTAAGGATTGAGCAACAAGTCATCAATTTAGCTCATGTCCACAAAACTCCATTCACTCTCATACATGCGCCTCTTTCGCTTCGTATATCAGCTTTAGAATCATCAGTGGGGAATCGTCCGCAATGGGCAAAAGCCTGACGTACCAACAATAAACTCATGGAAATTTGTTGCACGTCATATATAGTCATTAATTGCTTTTGATATTTGTAGCACATTCAGATAATTTTCAGCATATCTATCTTACTTAGCAGCCTGGAAAAGTCTTCAATAGCATCAATGTGGTTGAGGTGTATGAACTTCATGATCAGATCAGCTCAGTTGTGGTTTCTTTCTCAGTTTAGGAAGATCCACCTCATGCTGTTTTATTTGGGATCCTCAATCGGAACTGGGAATCCATCATGTTCAATTTGACTCTTATGAATGCGCATTCCAAATCTATTTCATAATAAGATATTCAATCTTCTTTCAAGATAGCGTTGTCCTCTCTCTCTCTCTCTCTCTCTCTCTCTCTCTCCCCCTCCCTCTCTCTCTCTCTCTCTCTCTCTCTCTCTCTCTCTCTCTCTGTGCCCCCCCCCCCCCCCCCCCCCCGGGTGCCAGCAATTGTTTGAACATCTCAAAATAAGAAAATGCAGAGACGAGGGTTAGCACATCTACAAAATTTATGCTTTCAGAAGAGCGGTTATGAAGATCTTTGATTTAAGAGGGACTTTCATAGTCATATATGTAAAAAATGCTAACTACTAAGATTTCTCGACAACGTTAGATTATGCGCTTTCCATGGCACAACTTCGGCTTGCTTCACTTCAACTCTGAACTTCAGATATTCAATTTATCTTTCCATATATCACGCATGCCCCAACCCATTGGAGAGTCTCTATGTGAGAAGTGAGCGAGATCTGTATGTATATCTCAGTTCTTTTCAACGGGAGACTTAAACATTTTGTAAGAAAAACTTAGAAAATCAATCCAGTATGATGAAATTTTAAAAGGAGCAGCTCTTGCTTCTTTTGAGGTAAATTCTCTAAGTCAATTCAGAATAAATATAGTTTCTTTGTATACCTCAAAGAATTGATTTATAGCATAATATCAAGAGGTATTGTACATACTACCATCTCCATCTTGCAGGTGATGCACCAAGCTACGGATGCAATTTTTAATAAGGTGGAAGCTGTGAACATAGTGTTTAATTACAGAGCAAGATTCTCACTTTGCTAAAAGAGAAGAGGTTTAGAATGATCGAGAGCGCATAATCTCGATTATGATCATACAATCTGAATGCAAAGCTTGATCCTATCGATTCATGCAAACTAAGAGCTGACTATCAGACATGCTTCTTGCCATCGACATTTTTTATTTTATCTTTTAATACATCCAGATTTGAAATTCATCTCCTTGCAAATCTTATAGATAATGGCTCAATGAAATTTCATCGGTTAATAAAGTCACTTAAAATCCAAACTTCAAGCCAATAATCTACATAGTATTAAGAGGATAGTTGACAAGGAAAAAGCTTTCTTTCTACCGAGGAGCACTAGCTTTTGCTCATTAGATAAAGGACTTTACCCCCCAAGAACTTAAATTTACACTCTACATATGTCACCTAGAAAAACTATCACCCTCATATACTCGAACGAATTTGGGTAGTAAATGGTTCCTGCATGACTTCTTACACACATCTCTCGACGAGAGCTTGCATTTCAGTCATGCAGTGTCTCATTTAAAAAAGCCATCCATCTAAACTCGTGTAACCTATCAGATAAACTTAGAAGAAAACACCTCTGCAAGGGAGTCGTTCAGAAGAAGTTTTTTCTATTGAAGCATCAGGGTGTGTGCAAATCATGGAGTGCTATGGTGCGACATAGCTTGCATCCATCAGTAGACCTTGAATGGATTAGCAATGTCAGGTTTCAGACCCAAGGTCACAAGGATGAACAACCAAAATAACAAAAGTGAACCGGGTAGCAAAGCAAAGCTTAAGGGCATGTGCATCGATGAGTATGGTAGAATAAATGTCGGACAGCAAGACCCTGTGTGGAAGGTGGAATAGCACGTCGTTCTGCAGAATCGGATCGCATGTTCTCCAAAGTAGAACATCATCAACAAAACATGAATGAGGCAGCACGAAAGATCACATAGCAAGGCTGAAGGACGTGTAGCAAGTCCGTCAAGCAGTAGTTAGTTTTGGAAGAAGAATAGCACAGGTCGACATCAGTAGGAGAAAAAGTTAGTCGGCTATTTCAAAACATGTTTTTTTCTTTTAAATGGAGGCTCGACAAGCACCTACTCCTCCAAGCTTTAACCTTGAAAGAACAATTGTACAGGTGAATGGGCTTAGAGTCTGCACGACCCCCCGTATCCCACAAAGCAGGGGTTAGACAACATTACAATTGGTTTCAATTCGTTTGGACTGGTCAACACCATTACATGTCTAGCTTGGGGATTGAACACTGGAACTCGGTCTCAAAAGACCAAAGACTCAACCACTAGAACAAGGGGATGTGGACTCAACACATGTTTTTCTGGAGAAAGATCAAGCATCCTTTAACACATTGCTTAGCAACATCATCCGATTGCATGCAGTTCAATTAGCTCTAATCCCCTTGAGCATCAAGCAGCACTCCGTCTTAGAGCATCACATAGTGTTTTCAGTGCTCATTGTATAGAGTGCCACCTAGGAGTGGGAAGTTAGCACATGCCAGTGAGTGTAGGATTGAGGTGTGATACATCGTTCAACACATGGTGTGTATTAAATTTGGAGCATCAACATACATTGCATGTGTCGATACACAAGGTGTGATACATCGCTCAACACATGGTGTGTATTAAATTTGGAGCATCAACATACATTGCATGGCTAACTATGGAGCATGGACGGAGGATTGGATAAACTTGAGAATCGTCATCACGAGCATCTTACAACAAGAGGATCAAGGACATCCCATTGAATTACATGGGAGATTGAGGATCAAAGGATAAAGACTCCCTTGGAGAACCAAAAATCCTTGGAAATAGAAGAAGCTAAGATCGAAAATTATTGGAAAGGAGATTGAATAGGTGAGTTGCAAATACATCACTTTTTGGGTAAAAATTTCAGAGTGAGATAGGAGGATATTGAAGGGGACTCCCCATTGACCTTAAAGGGGAAGTTTAGGAACATTCCCATGGTATCTAAAAAGGTGCATTCACTCAGTTTTCTTATGCAACATGCACTTCTTAGGCCTTTTTGACTCTACAAAGCCTTTGACCTAAGAACCTAGGGAGTAGAACTCTTATCAAGAATTTTTCAGCGCACAAATATTGACCTCATCGAGTCTTCCAGGAATTCTTTTGAGTGAGTGACCCAGATTACATCAAAAATAGCATTGGGAAAAGAGAAAATTTGTATTGTGAGCATTAAAAACAATTGGGATAGTGCACTAGTTCACTTGAAAAATCATTGAAAGGGAAATAATGTGCACCATTTGAATAGCTCACCAGCATTGAAAAGGAAAAAGGGAACCGGTGCCGTTCTTTTGAGAGATCATTAGGGGGCCATTAGCATACTTTGAATATCTGAATTATTCGTTTGATGGTTTTATTTGAAGAACATTGCAAAGGAAATGCCATTTCATTAAAAAAAATTGTTTGACCATTTCTTCTTCTTCTTTTCATTTGAAAGTCTATCTGCACGCACACACGCCTCTCCCAAAAGCTTGAAATTCATTGGTTTTTTATCATTTGCATATGCATTTGACATCGGGAAAACTTTGTCACAACAAAAACCCATCAAAAGTCATCTTTTTTTTAAAAAGTAGTTTAAGAATACTTTTGAAGATATTTAGAAGAATATTTTTAGAAAATAGTTATTTTTAGAAGATAGTTATTTTTGTAAATAAAGCAAAAGTACGCGTGACCCTCATGTATCTTCTATTCAGTACATAATAAGAAATACCTATAAATACACATGCTCTGATAGAGTTGTCCATCAGAATATGTGGGAGAAGATTGTACCCAATCTGGTGTCATCTCTTGTCTCTTTTTATTCTCTGAGTACTTTTGTGTGATTTTGTTTTTGTACTATCTTCTGTGTTCGTGCGTCTGGATCCGAGTGTCAACAGTGGTATCAGAGCCAAGATGTCCACAGAGTTGATTTTCGTTTTCTTGTTTTCTTATCGTCATCTTCTTCACATCTATTTGCGTTTCCTTTC
This sequence comes from Ceratopteris richardii, assembly GCA_020310875.1. NCBI lineage: Eukaryota > Viridiplantae > Streptophyta > Polypodiopsida > Polypodiales > Pteridaceae > Ceratopteris > Ceratopteris richardii. The sequence continues at coordinate 11,132,118 of CM035413.1, read as the reverse complement.
ATCGTCGTCTTGGCGAGAGCCTGCGTTTGTTTTGGACAATGATTTCTTCATCCTCACGATTGTCATGAGGTCATGTGGAGATGCGGGAGTAGTGAGTCCATGTGAGCCCCAAGGTCTAAGGTGTCTCTCTCATAGAGGCTCAGAGAGAAGCCACATGCGCACGCAACGTCACACCCGAGAATTGCAGATTAGCATCGGCCAACCCTACGCTGTGAGCTCTGCCCGAGGCCATGATTGTTTTTCTTTTGCCCGCACATCAAAGGCCTGGCCGTTTCCCATCATGTGGCCGGATTTCTCAGTGTCGAACGTCGGACTTTGCATGTGTGAGGAGAGGAGGCCTCCATACATCAGACAGTGAATGTAACAAAGGTAGCAAGTTTCTCAGAATTAGCCAGTGCACACCTCTGTGTATCTTCTAAACGATCGAGTAGGCTAGAGTGCTGACTTTCACGTATGCTCTTGGTTAAGAGAGCTGGGAGCAGGTCCATATATAATGGATCTTCGTGTACCATGACATGTGGGATTAAGGGATTCTCCGGAATGAAGATTGCATAGAACAATATGGCTGAGGCTGCTTTGATTGTTTTATCTTTGTATATGGGATAAAGAAATTCTCTAGCGTGCCCCCGTGGCCGGGAAAAGACTACACAGAAGAAATTACATATGAATTCAAAGTTTTTTTGTTAGAATCTTGGCTAAGTCAACTCTCTTCACCTAATTGCCCATATCTTGAGCGTGCCATCTCCAAATTTGAAGATTTTTCTTGCTATGGATAGCCCTTTCAGAGCCCTTTCAATAGAGTGGGTGCAACATACTTTTTGGGCTTCAATTCCAACATCAAAATAACTTGGAGTTTACCCATTCATCTTCAATAACCCTTTTTCGAGCAATATCTTGAAGCACAACTAATTGGGAGGAACTTGGAATGCTATTTTGACAAAGGGTGGACCATCTTCAGCACCTACACACACTTGCAAATTATTTTTTGAACCTCCAGATAAGTCTCTTGTCAATTTATATGCATGATTTCTCTCTTTTTGCATCATATTTCATATAGGACATGCAAGTCTTGCATAGTACCTGAATTAGACATGTAGTTTCGACATGGGTTTGTCTTGTATGGTACATGTATTCTTCTTGTTGGACCAGGTAAGTATTTTCTCGCAAGTTTGCGAGGAGCTCGGGACTGATAGGTATGAATAACTTGACTAGAGATGATACAGGAGATCCCACAACCCCGGGATCGTAAGTATGAGAGAAGATACCTGGATTACAAGAGCTCCCTTCTGGGAGATGAACTAGATACAAGAAAGAACTCGACAAGATCTCGTACTACGAGATTACAAGAGGACAAGACAAGATGTTGTGGATACAAGACTAGACAGGACTGGAACAAGGAACAAGACAAGAACAGGAGCTGGAACAAGGAACAAGACAAGAACAGGAGCTGGAACTTGGAGAGTACTTACTTGGTGGTCACGACTCCTTGAGCTCCCAAGACTGGTATTGGCAAGACTGATTATGAATGTGGCTAACCCCTCCTTATATAGGTTTTCATGGGCGGTTCATGAAGGCGGTTACGAATTGATGATGTCATCGATTCGAAACATGAGCTCTGGATATCCGAATCAGGCAAGTAGACAGTCAGTCTTAGGGTTTTGGCACGTTTCGGACGCAACAGAAGCATTGGTTTCTCCTAATTCTGAACCAATCATGAGACACAAGGTTCACATGGAATCTAAGGTTCAGGATGGTTTCCTTTGCCCATGACAGTCACCACACAGAGGAGGGCTTAGAGTAGCCTGTTGCACTCCAAATAGCTTGAGAGTAGGCTAGGGTCGCGAGAAAGCTTGTGGGTGGACTTAGACTAGCCTCCAACCCACAAAAGCACATACACAAGATACTTCTTATATTTTTATTGGTACAAGAGGATGGGGCAATTAGTGCCAAAGGTAGTGCCAATTGTTGGAGTGTGGTACCCTTAAAATCCCTTTGGAAGATACAAATTATCCTTTTTTTAAATGGATACTTTGAGGATTGGAAGTGTCACATAAGATGCCCACAAGAAAGTTGATACCCTTACAAAATGCAAAGTATCTTTGCACTAGACCCCTTAGAGCTTTGATGTGTTTCAAAATGATGGCCAAAATAAAGGGTAAAAGCCCTTTAGATAGCACCACATTAAAATGTAATGTGTGTCGAATGGAAAGTACAATTTGACTTTGAAGAGAAGTGTTCACAAAGTAAGCTTAGTTTTGTTTTATTTTATCACTACGTAATATGAGTGGTGTATGATGGATACATTCAAAGCATAGCCCATTTTCGCCAAACGAAGTAAATTTGCCAAGAGAGTTAAGTCGATGGAAGGTGCTTTTGCCAATGTTGTGGGGCCATGAGCGACAACCAAGAGTGAATACAAAATATACATGATGAGTGATGATCCGTTTTGAGAAGCCAAGGTCGTATGATTTTGAAAAAAAAAACCCTTTGTTTTAAAACGAGAAGAAAATTCGAGCACATCCTACGACTCTATGACATGGAGACAACCATATAAGCAAATAATGCACACAATGGTTGACATCATGTATGATTTCAAAGAGCTCGATAAGTATCCAACTCTTTCAATCCTGTAGAAGCATATCTCATAGGATTAGGAGGTGTGGAAACCCCTTGCATGGGTGAGGTGGAACTTCCTCTCTCCATTCAAGATGTTCTCTTAACAGTTGAAGTGCTAGCGTGTCAAGACGAGGATCTCACTGAGCCTCTTGTCTTGGGTCAAGACTGGATCTATGATCATGCAGTCAACCTAAACCTAAGAAGTGGACTTCTTTAGGTCTATGTCAATCAGAACCATATTACACTTGAGTTAGAAAATGACGCACTCAAGGAACAAGGAAAGGCACAAACTCCTGGTCCTTCCAGGAGTACACATGAAGATGACGATGCTATTCTTGTCCAAAACTATGTGATGCAGAGGGATGATTGTCTCAACAAAGAAGTCAAGGATACGATGGAACTCCCTTCTTTTCCAAAGGCCATAGGGATGCAGCAACCAAAGGCAGATCAAATGCAAAAGAAGTAGATGACCTATGCTCGAAGGCAAAAGAAATCACGAAGCATAGTGTCTCAACCACCAAAACAAGTGTGGGTGCGGAAAGGTGACCAACCTATTGCGGTCCAGTCACAACCACTGGTTCAACTTCATATTAGTGATCAATGACAGGACACTAATAAGAAGTCTTTCAAAAAGTCTTCTACTAAAGTGAAGTCTATCTGGGTACCCAAGAAGTCAATGAAGGTTGACCCACAATCAAGATAAATTTGGGTGCCTAAGGCTTGCTAGAGGGCTCAAGTAGCCACCCATAAACCACACCATGTACGCCATGATTCACTCACTCAAACAGCTAATATCCACTCTTATTCAACACGCACAAACACATATTCGCCCATGAGCATGAGCAGAATCACTTGTAAATGGGTCCCTAAAAAGCCTCATTTCCAAGCAGACACTCTTATAAAGCCCTCCAGAGTCTCCACAAAGTCAAAACCGAAAACCATCCACTGTGTTTGGAAGCCCAAAGATTGTAATAAACCCCCCGACCCCCATTTGTAAATTCATCTTCACTTACTAACTGCATCATCCTCACACTACATCTTTCCATTTAGTTCATAGGACTATTCATTCACTAACTACACACACAATCACCGAGCACTCACATACCTACTAACCTATCACTAACCTCATGTTAATGTTGTAACGGGGATAAAAATTATTCTATCTTGTCCATTACAATGTTAACACATGCTTCTATATTCTCATAGAACCAACAAATAAGAAGTAACATGGCAGAAGCAAGAGGTACTAGTTCCCAGGCGGGGTCCAATGCCCAAATAGTGGACATTGAAACTCTCCTCCTCGAACCACAACTCACCGAGAGGCCTCAAGAACTCAGAGCAGTGCATGTACTTCCCATTCAGGACCCTCCGCAGGGACACACTTCTCAAGTAGGCAAACATGCACATTGGTTGAGCGATGTTGCAGGTCCATTGGGTGAGGGCACCTACTTTTGGGAAGTAGAAATTGAATTTAATGTCAAATGGGGAAGATACCATTTCTTTACCCGTGAATTCGAAAAGTATCATGATGCAAAAGTAATGAGATCTGTATAGACCAAAGCGGGCTTGGATAGCTACTTTAGGGCACTCTTACCTAAGCCTGATTTCTTGTGTTGCTCCTACCTGATCAGTACCATCACCCCTAACAGATTGATTTCCAAAAGAATGAAGCACAAAGATCTCAACAAACTAAAGGATATGGTAGCTATGGCATCGACCATCACCCTCCACCTACGCACGATCATGCAGCACTTCGCCTTTCCCGCTCAAGCATGCTTCACTATGCCACCAAAAAGAATCTGGTTTAGCTTGTACTTGACAGAGATAGAAAATCTCACAATCAATCTACCCCACTAGATCATAGATCAAATCCACTTAGCAGATCAGCACTGGAATAAGAAACATAAGAATGTGCTTCATGGATGCTGCACGCTAACAAGGAGGTGCTTAGCTTATGATGTGCCTATTCAAAGAGCATTGTGTGTGGTCCAGAGCTCAGGAATTTCACAGACGGCCATCAACAACAGGACCACCATCTAAAAAGATGAGAGGAGCAGTCCAGATACCATGTGCCCAAGCAAGGGGTGCCACCCTCACACCTGAGGTGACACCACCTCAAACACGATGTGTGCGTCCCTTTACTATTCGTTTACCTAGGCCAAGTGCAAAAGGACCCAGTCTTCTTTTCCCTCCGATTCCCTCTGAATTGGAGTTCCCACAGGGTTACACTCTGGATGATTTAACAGATGAAGAAATTGCCCGAATGATTAATGAGGCTAATCTGGAGACGGAAGAAGCTCAAACCCAAGGACCGCAACCAACCATAGGGGCTTCTGCTCCTACCCAACCTGAAGTAGTGGAAGTAGACGAATATGAAGAAGAGACTGAAGAGGAAGCAGATGAGGAATGCGACCACACTACAAGAAAAAGGGGGGCGTAGCGACGCCCCTGAATCGGGAAAAAAACGAAAACCGTCGCTTATGCGACGAAATCGTCGCATAAGCGACAGTAAAAATTTTGGATTTTTTTTTTTGGCTGAGCCTCGTCGCATAAGCGATGATAGCGTCGCATAAGCGACGCTAGACCCAAGCGTCGCTAGTAGCGTCGCTGCTTAGCGACGCACTTAACGACGTTGGCAAAATGCAGAGCGTCGCATATGCGACGCTCTGGAATGTAAAAAAAAAAATTTCAATTCTCCCGGCACATTTGTGCCGGGCATTGAACGCGAGGAAGAACACAAAGACCGAGAGAGAGAGAGAGAGAAAGAGCGCGCGCGAGAGGGAGAGAGAGAAGCGAGACTATTGATAGGTATGCGCACACACACTTACACACACACATATGTACACACACATATACACACATAGACACACACACACATACGCATAGACACACACACACACATACACACAAATACACACATAGACACACATACACAATGCATAATGCATACACATACACACATGCACACATAATGCATACACATGCACACACATATACATGCACACACACATACATATGTACACACACATATACACGCATAGACACACACACACATACGCATAGACACACACTCACATAATGCATACACATGCACACACATATACACATGCACACACATATACATGCACACACACATACACATGCATAATGCATACACATACACACATGCACACATAATGCATACACATGCACACACATATACACATGCACACACATATACACATGCACACACATATACATGCACACACACATACATATGTAAACACACATATACACGCATAGACACACACACACATACGCATAGACACACACACATACACACAAATACACACACATAGACACACATACACAATGCATAATGCATACACATACACACATGCACACATAATGCATACACATGCACACACATATACACATGCACACACATATACATGCACACACACATACATATGTACACACACATATACACGCATAGACACACACACACACACATACACATAGACACACACACATAATGCATACACATGCACACACATATACACATGCACACACATATACATGCACACACACATACACATGCATAATGCATACACATACACACATGCACACATAATGCATACACATGCACACACATATACACATGCACACACATATACACATGCACACACATGTACATGCACACACACATACACATGCACACACATACATATGTACACACACATATACACGCATAGACACACACACATACGCATAGACACACACACATACACACAAATACACACACATAGACACACATACACAATGCATAATGCATAGACATACACACATGCACACATAATGCATACACCTGCACACACATATACACATGCACACACATATACATGCACACACATAATGATGCATTCACACACATACACATGCATACACACATAGACACACATATACACTTACACATCCAAACATACACACTCATAGACACACATTCATACACACACACACATCCAAACATACACACTCATAGACACACACACATACACATAGACGCGCACACACATACACACACATAGACGCGCACACACATACACACACATAGACGCGCACACACATACACACATATATACACACACATACACATACACACATAATGATGCATCCACACACATACACATGCATACACACATAGACACACATATACACACACACACACATATGCATACATACACACACATAGAGAGACATACATACACATACACATACATGCATACACATACACACATAAACACATACACACACATAGACACATACACACATAAACACATACACACTCATAGGTACACACACATACACATAGACACACACACATATAGTATATACACACACATGCACACATAGACACATACACACATACACATGCATACACACACATACACATGCATACACACACATACACATGCATACACACATACAGACACATATACACACACATAAACACACATACACACACATACACACATACACACACATATATGCATACACACACATAGAGAGACATACACACATAAACACATACATGCATACATTTGCATACATAATGCATATGCATATGCATATAATGTACATACATACTTACATGCATACATAATGCACATGCATAGATACATACACACACACAGATACATACACACATAGACACATACACACACATGAACACATACATACTCAAAGATACACACACATACACATAGACACACACACATACACACACATACACACATAATGATGCATACACACACATACACATGCATACACACATACAGACACATGTACACACACATTCACACATACATTCACACACATTCACACACATATACATACATGCATACATATTGCATATGCATATGCATACATACATACTTACATGCATATGCATACACACACATATGCATACATACATACTTACATGCATATGCATACACATGCATATGCATATGAATACATAATGCATATGCATATGCATACATGATGCATATGCATATGCATACATGATGCATATGCATATGCATACATGATGCATATGCATATGCATACATGATGCATATGCATATGCATACATGATGCATATGCATACATGATGCATATGCATATGCATACATAATGCATATGCATATGCATACATAATGCATATGCATATGCATACATACATACTTACATGCATACATAATGCACATGCTTACATACACTGTCATAATGTATACACACACACATATACACATAGACACACACACACATAATTATGCATACACACACATACATATGCATACACACACATATGCATACATACATGCATACACATACACACACATAGATACATACATACACATAAATACATACACACTCATAGACACACACACATACACATAGACACACACACATATACACACACATACACACATAGACACATGCACACGTAATGATGCATACACACATACACATGCATACATAGACACACATAATAATGCATACACACACATACATATGCATACACACACATGCATACAAACATATACACACATATACACACACATGCATACACACATATACACACACATATATACACACACATATACACATATACACATACACATGCATACACACACACATGCATACACACATACAAACACATATACACACACACATACACACATAGATACATACACACGTAATGATGCATACACACATACACATGCATACATAGACACACATAATAATGCATACACACACATACATATGTATACACACACATACATATGCATACACATACATATGTATACATACATGCATACACATACACACATAGACACACAGACACACATAGATACATACATACACATAAACACATACACACTCATAAACACACACACGTACACATAGACACACACACATATACCCACACATACACACATAGACACATGCACATGTAATGATGCATACACACATACAAATGCATACATAGACACACATAATGATGCATACACACACATACATATGCATACACACACATATGCATACATACATGCATACACATACACACATAGATACATACACACACATAGATACATACATATACATAAACACATACACACTCATAGACACACACACATACACATAGACAACACACACATATACCTACACACATACACACATAATGATGCATACACACACATACACATGCATACACACACATACACGTATATATATTGATTTCTAACCATTTTGTTTTATATGTTAGGTATTATGGATCCCAGTAGAGAGAGAAAAGTGAAACTCACTCTCATAAAAAGTCTTATGAGAGCAAGAGTTCCGTCAGATACTCTAGGGGCCATAATGCGGGACTATGCAGAGATGTCCGATGAGGAGTTGGATTATACGATCCAGATGCTTACGCGATCAGACGAGGGCTCTTTTGCGGATCCACACGCAGGAAGAGAGCTATCTGCTCATAGGTATGTTTTTTTTCATAAATTTTTTTAATGATATTATAGCACATATTTTTATTTATTTCTATCTATCTATTTTCAGGACACCTATACCACCTCAAGCACGTGATAGCAGAGCAGAGATGTTGCCTATGAGGACATGCATATGCACGTTAGGACTAGAGTGCGACATAGAGCCAGAGGGGAATATTGTATACATAGGAAATGGATTGGAGTTCAAGAGGAGAATGCGTGCACTATGCGACTCTTACCTGCGCTTTATCCACTTACCGTGGAAGTAAGTAAAAGTTTTACATATAAATTGAAATATATATCTTATGTTTTATTTATATTATGTTTTTTATTTTTGTAGTGAGCATGATGAGAGGGATAAAAAGTACGCGCTTAGTTCACTTGAGACGGAGTTTGGGATAGGGTGGTCTCTTAAATGGTGTTTAAAAGAGATGCGGACACTTATGGCGCATCGTCGTGACAATGCACGGTATGTATGTATATGAGAGAGAGAGAGAGAGAGAGAGAGAGAGAGAGAGAGAGAGAGAGAGAGAGAGAGAGAGAGAGAGAGAGAGAGAGAGAGAGAGAGAGAGAGAGAGAGAGAGAGAGAGAGAGAGAGAGAGAGAGAGAGAGAGAGAGAGAGAGAGAGAGAGAGAGAGAGAGAGAGAGAGAGAGAGAGAGAGAGAGAGAGAGAGAGAGAGAGAGAGAGAGAGAGAGAACACTAATCTCGATATTAGGGTTTTGAGATTCCTAATTTAAAAACTCTAATTCAACCTTTTAGCCATATGTTTGAAGTATATGTACACCTTCGACGTCCTACTAGAGAGATGTCTCTCCTCCCAACCTTATGCCTCTATATATAGCTACTCGAATCAACGAGGATCATGATTCATAATATATGTAAAGATATATACACATCATGTAGATAGGATACATAAATATAAAATGGAGTAGATATATTATGCATCACACATACATGCCTAAATGCACACATAAATATATATATACATACTAACATATTTACATGTACATATTTACACATACATGTACATGCCTACATGCACACATAAACATATATATACATGCATACATATTTACATGTACATATTTACACATAGACACATATACATATATACATGTACACAATTATAAACACTTGCATATATTACGTACATGAATACATGAATATTTTACATAAATGCATATGCATATATACACATATGCATATTTAACACATGTATACATATATCACACACATGCAAACACATACATATACATGAAATACATATATATGCATACTAATATATGTATACATATAATACACATGAATACACACACATATGCATACATACATGATAAAAATTTACTCCTCGAAGATAAAGCTATATATAAAATAATTAGGCATACCCCCGAGCTTCATGTTCTAACTTAGAAGAACATGATTTCATCTCTCTAGTAGGATTCATCGTTATTCAAGTTAATAAAAAAAACCTATTATCTGATATCCATCCAGAAGCTTCAAGTTACTATCTAATCTGCTCATATGTTTTCATTATTGCCATCATTTTGGTAAGACATCAATATAGTCTCATCTTCATTATCCTTATTGATTTCATTTATTTCTTCTATTGTTAAATCTATGTTCTCATGAATCACATCATCTATTGGTGGATTAATATCTATTTCTGGTAATTCCTCTTCCTCATCAGTAGAATCAGCATGTAGAGAATTATCCTCTTCATCAAAAATATTAGTATCATTATCACGTATAATGAGTCTAATTTCTATTCCAAATGTTGATGTATCAGTATCTGATGCTGAATCATCAAGAGGACTTTCTTCAATCTCTCTAACAATAAAGTGTTCAAACAATGACCTACCTCTAGGTTGCACATGAATGACTTGCCACCAAGGATGAGCATCTGGGTTTTTATAAAAAAATGCTTGTTCAATATGCCTAGGAAGAATATATGGTTCTTTAGTAGATCGCATTACCTTGGAAGAATCAATTGCCCAAAACCCAGGTAATTCCTTTCTTATTGTAGAATTACTACCTTTATACTCCGCTCGATACCAGTCAACCTTCAAAATGACCTATCAAAATATATAACAACAAAAACGTCCCATTATTAGGTGCTTAAAGAAATAACTAACTCTAAAAAAATATATATAAACTTTTTTCTACCTGTTTGAATGTACGAAATGAAATTTCGTAGATACCAACAATAGTTCCTACGTAACCAAGTTGGCTATCTATAAGGTTCGTGTCTTTTGAGCTAGCACGTGATAGTTGCTTGAAACAAGCAACAATACTAGAATCCTCTGTTTTACGTAAAGAATCAATGGCTTTGATTCTAATATGCTGTCCAAAAGCCCACATATTAGTGAACATTCGAGCCTGCAAAATAAATTCAATTAGTAAATAGAAACTAACATATATATATGAAAAAAATAAAATATATATTTTAATAAAATTACCTTTTGTTCACAACCTATCATTAACTCTCTTTGCTCATCTGAGATTTCTTCATTATTTGCGTTGGCGCGTTGCAAACGACTATATAGCCAATCTGTGAAAGAAGGTATAACTGTAATCTCATTATTATTGAGATTACGTCTAGATCCTTTGTTTTTTTTCCTTTTACTTTGGAGACTTTGAAGTTCCTCGTACTCGCTAACGAATGCTTGCATGCATTCGCTATTATATGCTACAAAAGTAGAAACATCATTTTTTTCTTGAAATGTAAATAAGAATGGAACCCCCTTACTTGATAATACCTCATCTGTTATTTTTGAAGAAGAATCATTGGTCCATGCACGTGGAGCTTCTTCATGAAATCTTTCAAGGTACTCACTAACGTAATACATGCACTCTTTAAGCATCCAACCCTTTGCCATGGATCCTTCTGGTTTTGCTCTTTGTCGCACGTAACCTTTTAGTATTCCCATAAATCGCTCGACCCAAAACATCCATCGAGTGTTGACAACACCAGCAATCTCTATCTCATCTACAAGATGGACTAGTAAATGAACTTGAATATCAAAAAATGAAGTAGGAAGTTCTTTTACCATCAAACATAGTAGCTCTTTGCATTCACGTTTTTTTTTGTGGGATCGAATTTTTATCGATCTCTTTGGATGTAATCCACCTATACAAATCATAAAAAAATTGTAAAGAAGTTAATTAAAAAATAAAAGATATCCAATATTCATACATATTAAATATAAAAGTATCATAATTACCTTATAAGTGATCCAAGACGATAGATCACATCTCGTACTCCTTTCGTTGTACATCCATCGATAACCAAAGGTAAAATATGTTTCAAAAAGTTATGCCAGTCATGGGTCTTTAATCCAGATAAGCTCTTATCATCCATAGTAAACATGTTTTGAAACGATGCTCCATATCCTGTAGGAGTCTTGATCAATTGAATTCTATTGTTGATAGTCTGTATCCATAAGGTGCTCTTGGAGGTCTACGCCATCCATAATTCACTAATAGTTCATCACCAGCATGTAATGTAGTAATAGCATTGACAACTATGTATCTTGATACATCTCTACTCATGTATGGTGATTCATGACTATTTTCACGCTCCTCAAATGTGCAATTAGTCCTTGAACTATTATGTAACCCTCGACTACTATTTATTAAACTTGCTATATTTCCATGTGTGTAAGGTCTTCCATCAATATATAATCTTTCATTTTCTGCATGTAAAATCCTTCTACTAGTAAGAGATGCTGCGTTCAAGCATATTCCATAAGTACTCATGCTTTGAACATAACGTGAAAGTCGATGCCAATCTCCCCATCCATATATAGGACCACAAAATGACATAAGAGTGACTTCAGAGTTCGGAGGCACATACAAATCCTCTACAATAAAGAGACCACGACCAACATTAGTAATAGTGGATGGAGCAATCATATAGCGATTACCCCAAAAGTTGAAAACCTCTCCATCTAAAGGAAGTGGTCCTCTATTCCATCCTCCATATCTTCTTCTATCATATGTTTGTACTAAAGAACGATCACGAGCTGGCAATGGATAATCTCCAGCCGTTTCATTCTCTAAACCAGGAGGTAGAGGATTTCTAGAAACCTCTGCTTGTAATTGATGAACAGCAAGTCCATGACGTGTACGAGGTATATTAACATTATGAGAAAAATCATCATCATCATCATCATCGAGCAAGTATTCCTGTATATCAATAATAATTTGATTTTATACATGGTTTTTAAATAAAATAATGACATTAATATATATAGAAAATACATACCCAAGCATTATCACGTTGACTGGGTGATGGTGCATGCTCAAAAGTACCATACTCTGCCTCATGTTGAAAACATTCCAATCGTGGTCTTCGATACGTGCCATAACAAGAGTTACACCAACATATAATATGCTCTTGATAGTAAAATTCATCATAATTCCTATCGAAGGACACATGTGAAGTCGTTGCATGGGTAGGAGGTGGTGGAGTACCCTCTGATTGATCAAAATCTGCACATCATAAGAAACATAAAAAAAAAAAGTTATGTATCCATCAAATATAGTTAAAATTAAATATTTCATATACTTACAGTATAAAGTCGTTGCACGATGAGGAGACGGTGGTGGAGTTCCATCTGATTGATCAGAATCTACAAATAATGGTATTTGATATTAATAATTTGATTATCTACATAAATAAAAAATTCACATATACATATTTACACATACACACATATTCACATATACACATTTATACATACACACATATTCACATATACACAACTACATATTATTGTGGGATGAATGCATGTATTTTGTATGAATGAGTGTATATGCATGAATGTGTGTGTACGTATATATGTGGATATGTATATGTGTGTTTATGTTATATGTATGTATATGTGTATATATATACATATATGCATGCGTATATGTTTGCATGTATATGTGTATGTGGGTATGTGTATGTGTATGTGTATGTGTGTGTATATATGTGTATGTATATATGTGTATGTATTCTGACATTTTTTTCTGTTTGAGATTAAATTAACAGGAGATATTGTATGGTCGAAAAAAATAAGAGGCGAGCTAACATACCACCTGAGTCGTGGCAGTTTTTTCGTAGACAGCTACGTCTTCAGGAGTCATTTCCTCAGCAGAAGGTACACAAATTAATAGTTTATATTTATAATTTTTAGATATTTTAGTAATTTTTTAATTTAATTTATGTATTTTTTTCCTTGAATAAACAGGCTACTGCAAAGTAGAGAGTGGAGTCGGGCCACACATCGCACTTAGGCCAAATGGGCCATAATGGTTTTGTAGCTACGTTTGTAAGTATATGTGTTATTGTGAGTATATTTTTTATTTTAGTTAAAATGCAAGCAACTAATGTTTTTTATTTGTTTCATTGCAGCGAAAGGATTATGGCCGATATCCTACGAAACACGAGATCGAGTATGCTACACATTTTGGATATCGGCGTTTGAGCGAGTATATACAAGATCATCCTGATGCCTTTGTGAGTATTTTTAAATTTTATATAATTATTTTGTTGTTATGAATGTTTTAATTATTTTATTGATTTATGTTTGTTATATGTAATACAGGAGTATTATGGGGAGACAAATATGGATGAGGTGGAGAGACAAACATAGGAGGGACGATCTCGATCGTCACAGGGTGATCATGACGATGAGGATGAGGAAGATCAGGATGATCATGATATTGCTGATGATGATGATGATGATGATGATGATGATTAGGATTTTAGTTGATTATGACATTGGATTATATGTATTTACATTGATATATATATATATATATATATTTTTTATCTATATATTTTTCATTTCAGTTATGTTTTGAATTGTGTGTATGGTATTAAGTAATGAAGAGTTTTGTTCTATTGATTGTTATTATTGTTTATATTAAGCATGTGTTTTAATACTTTAATTATATAATTCATTCATATGTGTGTACCTAAGTGTATATGTATGTGTGTGTATATGTATGTATGTGCATGTGTATGTGTGTGTATATGTATGTATGTGCATGTGCATGTATAAGTGTATATGTGTGTATGAGTATGTGCATGTGCATGTGTATGTGTGTGTATATGTATATGCATGTATATGTATAACTCTATGTGTATGTGTGTGTATGTGCATGTATATGTGTATATGTGCATGTGTATGTGTGCGTATATGTATGTATATGCATGTGCATGTATAAGTGTATATGTATGTATCAATATGTGCATGTTCTTGTGTATGTGTGTGTATATGTATAACTCATGTGTATGTGTGTGTATGTGCATGTATATGTGTATATGTAGGTATATGCATGTGTGTGTGCATCTTCATCATGTATAAGTGTATGAGTGCATATCAATAAGTGTGAGTATGGTACAATAAGTGTGAGTATGGTATGTAATGAAAATAACACAATTCAAATGATCTACAAATAATAGAAATTGTACTTACAATTGTGATCCATAGTTTTTGCTTGGTTAGCTTCTTGAATAACCTGCAATAAAGAGAGAGAAGAGAGAGAGAGAGAGAGAGAGAGAGAGAGAGAGAGAGAGAGAGAGAGAGAGAGAGAGAGAGAGAGAGAGAGAGAGAGAGAGATCTAGAGAGAGAGAGAGAGCGAGATCTAGAGAGAGAGATCTAGAGAGAGAGAGATCTAGAGAGAGAGAGAGAGAGAATTCAAAGAGAGAAAGATGTAGAAAGAGAGAAACAAAGACAGAGGGAGACAATAACAGAGAGCTTAAGCAAAACAACAATTCTGCATATACTTGCTTCAGCTCGTAAGCGCAGCGCAATTGCGAACGTTGGAGAGCTCTTCGATCGGATGCGTGAAAATGCCGATTGTAGAGCCTCCAACATTTTAATTTTTGTCCGTCAACAGATCGTCGTGTAAGCGATGCT
This sequence comes from Ceratopteris richardii, assembly GCA_020310875.1. Taxonomy (NCBI): domain Eukaryota; kingdom Viridiplantae; phylum Streptophyta; class Polypodiopsida; order Polypodiales; family Pteridaceae; genus Ceratopteris; species Ceratopteris richardii. Next base: position 11,116,081 of record CM035413.1, on the reverse strand, counting down.
ATGCATCGTCGTATAAGCGACATTTCCTTAGCGTCGCTTATACGACGGTATAATCGTCGCTTATGCGACGCAAAAAAAGCGTCGCTTAAGCGACGCCTGTAACAAGCGTCGTTTAAGCGACGTTGTGCGTTGGCGTCGCAATACAGGTCGCAAATACTGTCGTTTTTTGCCTCGTATAATCGACGGTCCGCGCTCGACGGTAATTCCGACGCAAGTTGCAATTTTATAGCGACGAAATTCTGTCGCGTTAACCGTCGCTACACACCCGTATTCCTTGTAGTGCCAAGAGCACGAAGACACTTCAGAACTAGCAGATGCCCCAACTTATACTGCACATATAAAAAGATTTTATGAAACTATGAAAAAAGTACAGGAACATCACAAATTGTCACTGGAAACAAGGAAGATGCTAATAAGTCAGATGTTGGGAGAAGAAGGGGTTGACGACCAATTTATTGAGTCTTTGAACCTTCATGCAAACACACTTGGTCTAGATGAAGCCATTCATTCAGCTCTAGCCTACATTCATCGCTTTGAGAAATGAGTGCCTACCCATCCCCTTCGCTCCGAAAAGCAAATTCACATAGATGTATTGGCACGAGGAGATACCACACAGACGAAAGAACATCAGGGGGCACCACCATCACCAAAAAACTTGGAGGGGTTACCATGCCTACATCCACAACACTATTCATGAACATCACATCCACCCTGCCTTCCGTTCCCATTTACACAGTCACACACACTTTTGACACAATGGAGACATCACCAGCCACCGCACCACTCCCTCCCCACACACAACCACAATCTCCCATACCCCCTCCACCCACATCACCACTTGATTCCACTTCATTCACAATCCCCTTTACCTTCCCCATCCCCCATGCATCCTCTCCTTTCCCAATATTTTTAAATGTGAATAATGTGTTTTCTACATTACATCAATGTGTATATCAGCTGCAGAGCAAATATAAGACTCTAGAAGATGGCCATCATCAAATCACTACGGACCACCAGCAACTACAGAGGTGGCTTGCGACCATAGAAGAAGAAAACGCTGACTTGAATCAACGTTATACTATGCTTGAACACACCCACCATACCTTATTGGAAGCTCCCCAGCAATCCGAATCTTCTGAAGTTAAAAAATTGACAGCTTTACTTGAACTCTATTAGTTAGAGAATGTCAAAGTCCGGCGCAACCTGACATTATTATGGAAGCACATGGCCACGGTCCTAGAAGAAAATAAACGACTTCAAAAGAAGAACGAAGAAAACCTAGAGGCTGCGATGGAAGGCTCCCCTCATGAGATCGACCCAGAACAGTTTAAAGCATGTTGATATATTTAGGTAGTGATGTGTGTGAACATGCTAGGACCGCCGGGGCACTTTTTTCCCTCTTTAGGAGGTTTTTTCCCTCGGCTTGTATATATGCATATTGCCCTAAAGGGCTACTTATCTTTGTACATTCTCTAGTAATACATTCAATATTGTGTGTTGTGCTCCAAGCTTCTTCTCCTTCCTTGTGCTGTTTGCATGCTTCCGTAGACGTCTATCTCCAACAATTGGTATCAGAGCAGGTCGTTGCTTCATCTAGGGCGCCATCGACACTCCTCCGGTTGCAGTCTCAGAATTGCACGAATTTTGGTGAGCATACTGAGCATGTTTGCGAGATCAAAACAGCTTTGCTATGTGGTGTCGAAATCACGATTTGAGCTTGTTTCGGCCTCCAAACGCACTATCGCAGTGCTTGTGCAGGCTATTTCATCTTTTTGTGCCAAAGGTATATACCAGTTTCTGTTCGCCAGTATAAGCATCTCGAAGTCTGCTGCAGGTCTAATGGAATTTGTCTGGGCAATTTTGTTCAACTTTTTGAGATACAATCAATTTTTTGCATCAAGGTATTTTAGTCATCGGCCATGGCTAAAAGCAATGATGTATTCCGTATGTTGGCTGTTGAGGATAAGTTGGATGGTACCAACTACCCGTTATGGGCTTATATGATGTGACATGTGTTGGTTGCAAAAGGACTGTGGAACATAGTACAGGGTGTCGAAAAACGTCCTATCACACCTACAACTGTTACAACTGCAGGTACTGAAGCTGATGCAGAAGGTATCGAAGATGATGATATTTTGCATATTCCTGTTCGTGTTGCAGTTTTTGCTGCACCTATTGTAGAGCAGATTCGCTCGGATGGCAGAGATGCCCATGCACATGCATTGATAGCTTTGTCTGTCAAACGTGCCATTATTCCTCATATTTGCTCTTGCAAAACAGCTAAGGATGCTTGGGATACACTTACCACATTGTACCAAGCTAGGAATGAGGCTCGTGTTGCTTACCTCCGAAAACAGTTGGAGAGTGAGCATATGAATGAAGGTGATTCTATGGACAGTTTCCTAATGAAGATCAAAGACTTGAAGGAATAGTTGATTTCTGCTAATGAGGTTATACCAGATAGCTAACTTGTACAGACCGTTCTGAATGGTCTTCTTGATTCATATCAGAGTTTTGCTTCTACTCTTCGGTCGATGATGAAAGGTAATCCAAGCCTTATCATTTGAGGATTTAGTCTTTGTTCTATTGCAGGAAGATCAGTCTAGGCAGAATAGGTCCATTATGCGAGTTGCAGATCAAGCTTTCCTGGCTAGTCAGAAGGGCAAAGGAAAATGGAGCTCTTCAACTAGTAAGCAGAAATCTACTAGTTCTGCATATTCGAAGAAGGAAGATAAAGATGAGAAGAAATCAGAAAAGCAGAAATTGTTTTGTAAGTACTGTAAAGGGAATGATCATATCATAAAGAACTGTCCAAAATTGGTTGCTAAAGAGGCAAAGAAGAACGAGGTTGGAATGGTTGTTGCAGAGGCCTCTACACCAAAAATAGAGTGTGCTAATCTTGTGTAGGAAGAAGAATGGATGTTTACTACTTTCTGCAATTTTGACCCATCTCCTCATGAGCAGCGCATGTCTGCAGTAGACTCAGATGTTTGGTATTTTGATAGTGGGGCGACCAAACATATTACCTCGTAGCGTAGTTTCTTCTCTTCACTCGAGCCTGCCCCTACAGGGAATACTGTTACATGCACCAACAACTCCTCTTATCCTATTATGGGAGTTGGTAAGATCATTTTGACTACTACTAATGGTAGTTCTTTCACTTTGTCAGATGCTTTATTTATGTCAGGGATCAAGAAGAACATGTTATCAGTTTCTGCATTAGCCAAGATTGGTTTGGTTGTGAAATTTGTTGATGACAGATGTACAGTTCATGACCTGTCAAGTGGCGATGTGATTATTGCTTCTGGCATTTTATGTCGTGATCTGTATAAGCTCATAGACTATGAAAGATCTGTAAATGATTTGGCATGTGCAGTAAATGATTCTCAGGCTACATCAGATGCAAAGCTTTGACATGCACGCTCTGGTCATCTGAATTTTGCTAGTTTGCTATGCCTATAGAAATATGAAATGGTGTCCTCTTTGCCTAAACTTGAGGCACCTAGAAAACATGTTTTTGAAGACTGTATTTTGGGCAAAATGCAGCATTTGTCCTTTCCAAAAGATGGTTCAGTTCAGGCTACTCAGAAATTGCAGCTTGTACATAGTGATGTCTCTGGTCCTATGCAGACACTTTCTTTTGGAAATTATCTTTACTTCGTGACTTTCATTGATGATTTTTCCAGGCATGCATGGGTATATCCATTGAAGGCAAAGTCCAAAGTATTCATGTGCTTCAAACAGTTTTTGGTTTTGGCTGAAAATCTGTCAGCATGTAAAATGGGCACCCTCTGTTCTGATTGAGCGAGGAATATATGTATTTTGATTTTAATGCATTTTTGGCTGAACGTGGGATAAAACACCAGTGTACAGTGCCGTATACACCTCAACAGAATGGAGTTACTGAACAAAAGAACAAGTCACTCATGGAGATGGCGAGGTGTATGGTCAAGAGTTAGGCTTTACCACATAGTTTCTGGCTTGAGGCTGTAATGTGTGCAACATATGTACTAAACATGTGTCCCACTAAAGCGCGGAAGTCTATCACTCCATATGAGGCTTGGCATGACCGCAAGCCATCTGTTGCTCATCTGCGTGTTTTTGGTTGTTTGGCATATGCATTAGTGCCTGAACAACATCACAGAAAATTAGATGATAAAGCAGTAAAATGTATTTTTCTTGGGTACGGTTTTGAAAGTAAAGCCTATTGTCTATATCATCCACAGACTAAACGCATTGTGGTTAGCCGTGATGTTGTGTTTGTGGAAGATGCTATTCAGCCATTGCTTTCATGTACTAAGGAGACATCTGTTAGCTCCAAAGACATGTATGATACTTTGCTGCCTCTTTTTACAAGCGGATAGTCTAATGTTGGTCCTAATGAGGCAACTTCTCAGCCTTTGCAGGTTTCATGTGATGATGCAGATCATTCCATTTCTAATGCAGATTTACATGATGCACTTATTGATGAGAGAGTTGATATTGCGCAGGAAAGAACTATGCCAAAATGGCTGGTGCAGACCTTGCGTGACAACAAATTAGAGGCACCTCTATCATATCGTACTCGAGCATGCTCTCATAGTGCCTCTTTTGCATCAGATTGCTATGCTATGGCTGCATCTAGTCTCTGTGATGAGACGAGCCTGTTTCATTTGATGAAGCACAAAATTCATAAAATTGGATGGTTGCTATGCAATCTGAATATGATGCAATAATGAAGAATGGTACTTGGTCTTTATGTGACTTGCCTCATGGAAAGAAGTCCATTAGCACTAAGTGGGTATACAAGCTGAAGCGTAAACCTGATGGTACAATTGGTAGGTATAAGGCTAGGCTTGTTGCAAAGGGTTATGCACAGGAAAGAGGCATTGATTTTGATGAGAGCTTTGCACCTACATGCCGTATGACTACTGTTCGGAGCATCTGTGCACTTGCAGCCCATCATGGTTGGAATGTATATCAATTGGACATTAAAACTACATTTCTGAATGGTGACTTGCATGAAGAAGTGTATGTTTTTCAGCCCCGTGGCTTTGTGTAGAAAGGGCATGAAAACTAGGTGTGCAGGCTAAAGAAGGCATTATATGGTTTAAAGCAAGCACCACATGCTTGGTATGAGAAGATACATGCATATTTGATTGCACATGGTTTTGAGAACAGTCCAATTGAAAGCACTTTATATGTTAAGTGTGCTAATGATGGGCTTCTGATCATTGTTGTCTATGTTGACGACATGCTGCTCACTGGTCTTATTGAGAACCATATTGCTTATTTTAAAGCTGATTTGCATGCCTCATTTGAGATATCTGATTTGGGGCATTTGCATCACTATTTGGGCATTCAATTTATGCAAGTTGATGGTGGAATGGCTTTGTGTCAAACAAAATGTATTGACACATTATTGCAACGTTTTGGCCTTGAAGATTGTAAGCCTATTGCCACTCCTATGGAGACAGGTTTACGTTTGAGTCTTCATGATGTTGGAGATGCATTTGATGTTGTTCATTATCCCCAAGTTGTTGGATGCTTGATTTACTTATGCATTACTCAGCCAGATATTCAGTTTGCTATGTCACATATGAGCAGGTTTATACATTGGCCAGGAGTCAAGCATTGGCAGGCAGTTAAGCACATCTTTCACTATTTGAGTTGTACTCGGCTACTTGGTTGTTTTATCCCAAGGGGGGATCACTACCGCCAGATTTGCATGCTTTTTCTGACTCTGATTGGGCTGATTGCTATGACACTCGTGTGTCCGCTAGTGGCTTTTGCTTCATGCTTGGTAGCTCATGTATATCTTGGTTGAGCAAGAAGCAACCTACTGTGGCCACTTCCAGTTGTGAGGCTAAGTATAGGGCAACTTTCACAGCGACTGTTGAGTGTGTGTGGCTCAAATGCCTTGTGGCTGATTTGGGTGTTGGTCAGACTTCTACCACCACCATCTTCACTGACAGTCAGAGCGCATTGGCAGTTGCGAGGAACCCTGTGTTCCATGATCGCACTAAGCACATTGAGGTGCATTATCACTATGTCAGGGAGAGTTTCTCTGTTGGGGAGATCAGCTTGGCATATGTGCCCACGTAGGAGAACATTGCAGACCTTTTTACGAAGGATCTGCCTAGGGAGAAGTTTGAAGCTTTCCGCAAAGCTTGGGCTTACTTCCTTTTGTGGAGTGATTTCCACATAGCTTGGCACTTCCTTATACATGAGTGCCAACTCCTTGTTCACCGCATCACTCCCAAGGGGGATTTGTTGATATATTTAGGTAGTGATGTATGTGAACACACTAGGACCTCCGGGGCACTTTTTTCCCTCTTTAGGAGGTTTTTTTCCCCGGCTTGTATATACGCCTATTGCCCTAATGGGCTAATTATCTTTGTACATTCTCTAGTAATACATTCAGTATTGTGTGTTGTGCTCCAAGCTTCTTCTCCTTCCTTGTGCTGTTCGCGTGCTTCTGTAGACGTCTATCTCCAACAAAGCACTCCCTTCAGAGACGATGAAAACAATCTTGGAAAGCTATGCTGATCTGTTGGAAGCACATGATGATATGGAAAAAGAATGAGATTCACTGCGCCAAAATCTAAGGGAGCAAGAAGAACAACCCAAGGTCATAGAGTCGACATCGACTTCAGAGGAGGTAAAGGTGCTAAAAGAGCAGGCTGAAGAATCGCAAAGGAAGCTACTTGATTATGAAAGAAAACCCTCCCTAATTATCGAACTAGAAACAGACGAACTGGTGCCCATCGAAGGGGATGAGTTGTATGAGGAACCCTATGTTCCTATGCCTATGTTGGGTGGCCAGTGAACATGGGAAGGAATGGACACCCTTGAAGTCGAAGCACCAGAATGGCTTCAGAAACTCGAAAAGACCGCCAAAACCCATGGAGATCGTATCACAATACAAATTCAATCAATGGCTAAACTGGAGGACACTATTATAAATTGCAAGTACTTGCGGCACATTTCACATCACCGCTGGATAGGCACACACAATGCTCAAGACGTGCCTTACTGTGTGCTCTTAACCGATTGCAAATGCAGAGATTCAACGAAGATGTGGCAAAGCCTCGACTTTCGCCACTCAATTTGGTCCCGATGATCTACTTGAACGTGGTAAAGAAGGGTCAACCTTCCAACCCACCTAGAAGATTCATCTTCTTGAAACCTATCTAGAAATGGTTTGTACATGGAATAACATGCCACTATTTATCAAGTACAATCCATGTTATGTTCCGATCCTTTGAAGACACATGTGGCCTGAGTTTTCCATCGCTGTGAAGAACGTCAAAGGCTGTGAAAATTGGTTGAATTATGTTTATCTAGCACCTCCACAAGGACATGCCTTGGTTGCATATATGATTTCAACCATCCGTCACTTGAGTCTTAGACTACGGAACACCCCTGATGTGATGGCACAAATGTGTATGAAGATATTTGAATTAATGCTGGTCACATTCATAACATTCAAAATCATTAAAGACCAATATTTCTCAGGAGTCGGCTTCACCGCAGGTAACCTAGACTTGGTGTATGACATGAGCACAAACCCCTCAATTAATATAATATATGCCTGGCATGCAAGAATAAAGTACCTCCCAACATGCTACAAAAAAACTTTCGAGGAGATGTTCGTCATAGGGTTCTGGGAATACCACTATGAAATATTCATACCCAAACCCTCACATCTCCTCTAACTATTCGCTGTGGAGAGAACCTTACACTTGGATCAATTGCGGTTGCCACATCGGGACATTCCAGGGCCAGTAGATTGCGATGCTTTATTAACATACTTAGCAAGGGGGCTGCGACTGGAAGAACATCACCTAGCTTCAGATGTGGTTGAATACTATGTCAAACGCTCAGCTAGACAAGGGTCTGTCAGAGACAACAAATGCGAGAGAGGGGGGGTGTTGATAGTCAAGGTCACATACAAGCAGCGAAGCGCATCAATGAAGTGGATGCACAAGAAGAAGGAACATGTAGGGAGCTCCAAGAAGCACATGTCAAATTTTAGAAGAAATCCCTATAATAATAGTGATCTTTATCACTAAAAACCATTGTAAATACCATTTTCTATTTTTACAACTCCAGTTTGTTCAAGCCAAGGAGTCCTTGAGCTTGAGGAGTATTAGAAGTATCATCCTACCAATTTTCATAATTTTTAGACTCCATTTGGGCTCCCAAAGAAGCCTTGGAACCTAATTTTTAACTAGGCCAGACACTAGGTCTGGACAGGTCCAAAACTACTCAAAAAACTATAAAAAGGGCTCGAGAGCTCATTTTTGGGGTTAACTTGTTGTAGATTTTAGCTTTGTAAGGGAGTTCCTTTGTAATCAACGATCTTCCATTGTTCCACTCTTTACTCTTACCTTGTGCACATGTGTGTGTATGTGTGTGTATGCTTGTGTGATTTCACTCATGCACTTGTGCCATCACTTGCTCTTGGTCTTCATACCAGTCCTCACGTCTCCACAGATTGACAATTATGAGGTGAATCTCCTCACATTGGTATTGCCATTGTGCTAGAGTGACACCAAATTTGGTGCCCTTGCCAGAGAGAGAGCTTGGAGGACGAGCGTGTGATGGTAAGACGTAGAGTAGCAATGTTGGAAGGTAAAAAAATCACCATTTTCAGTTCAGTTTCTGAGTTTTCCTTCTTCTTCATCTTCATCATCATCACCATCTTCTCTCGTCTTCATATTCTCTGATTTTTTCCATTTTTGGCTGTACATTCACCTCGTTTTTCACTTGTGGATGTGAACAACAAGCATAGAGGTTGTTCAAGGCTAAAACACTGAAGAATCGCTCTTGAAAAACTCCCAAAAAAACACCAAAATCTGGGCAACAATATCATAGAGTGACAAGACTTGCGTATGGTATCGCGAGTGGAATATCGCAAGTTTGGAGGGGGTTTTGCATCTACAGCTGATAGAGTGACAAGGAGAACATAAGGTACACATATCTACCAAAATCTTTGAGTTTGGACTCCAAAAACTCCGAGTATCGTGTCCGGTTGAGATTTGGTATCACGATACCAGAACTCCCATGTATCACGATACTTGTCGAGGTATTGTATCGTGCACACCCACTTGAGGTATCACGATACCATTCTAGTATCATATCGTCAAGTGCTGGTATCGCGATCACGGTCGCCTCGGTGGTATCGTATCACGATAGTCACAATATCGTATCATCGATCGAGTGGTATCGTATCACCAACTCAGTATCGTATGGCCTCCTATTTTGGTATCGTCTCGTTGATCGAGCGGTATTGTATCGCGTGCCTATTCTAGTATCATATCTTACAAAAAAGTGGTATCGTATCGTCCATAGAACCAGTATCGTATCGTGAGAGTTCTAGTATCGTATCATGTAAAGTTTTGGTATCGTATCGCTTGTCACCTTGGTATCATATCGTGAGCAATTTGGTATCGTATCGTGTCGGTTCAGTGGTATCGTATCATGAGGTTGGTATCATATCGTGCAAGACAGAGGTAACACATATCGTGACCACTCCCAATATCGTATCATGCAAGTTGGTATCACCTTGGTGGTATCGCATCGTCTAAAGGTGGTATTATCTATAGTGGTATCGTGTAAAACAAAGGTATCGTATCATGAAAATTTGGCATCGTATCGCCTGTCATAAGGTACTCCCAGAGAGATCTTGTTTCCCTATTTTAAACCCCAGAACCCTGAACTAGCATAACTTTCTCATACGAAATCTGTTTGGAGTGATTTTGGGTTCGTTTGAAAGCTCGTGTTGAGTTCTACATGGATTATTAGATATAGTATTTTGAAGTTGACCCTCAGGTTGGACTTGGAAGAAAGGGGTTCCATAAGGTTTTGAGCAATTCAAAGGACAATTTTGGACTTGTAGGCAAGGCTTATGAACCTAAGATCAAGTAGACACTTAGGAAGAGATAGATAAAGTACCAAATCATCTAAGGCTAGTGCCAAACACACCACCAAGTCAGGGACTCAAAACTCAATGGTTAGCACTACGTGTTGAGTTCACAGACGAGGGAGTGAGCAATGTCATTTAACTGGGAGAGACTCTTGGCTTCTGAAGACATGCATAGTACGGTACCTAGGGAAGGTTTTATGTCCATAGTGGAAGGGGAATATCAGATGTCTCTTCAATATGTATCCACTAACTTGCAAGGAATACCCATCTACCTTGATGGTCTACACAATTTAGTAGCCAGAATGATAAACACTACAGAATCTGAAATAGTTCCAAGTATGAAGGAGGAGTTTACATGGACAAGATGGACCAGATATATGTAGTAATCGAAAACCTAGATCAAATTAATGAAAGAGGAGAGGTAGAGGGACAAGGAACTTCTGGGAGAACCAATAGTGGAGATACGGTGACTACCCATAGGGGAAAGTCAGTAATAACTCAAGTATTTCAAGAGGACAAGATACCCCAAAATGACTATCTTAATGGATGTGTACTTGGTACATGGATCATACCTACTCCTACGAACTGATTCATTGACACAAGAAGAAAGCATCAGTCCAACAACTATATACGAGTTAAGGGATTAGGAAAATCCTTCTAGAGTTACCTACCTAGACCAAAATCAAAGGATATAATGGCCTATGGATGAAGTGGAGAGGTCTGGATTAAAGTACATGGGTTTGCCCATATTCCCTCATCGAGATCAGGTAGCTACCTCACAAAACCCATTCCAGACTCAACAAAGAACGGAAAATGTGATGTCAGGACAAACGAGCCAATTTAGTATACCCAACATACCAGAGGAGCAATTCACCGTGCCAAGAATTAACGCAAACATCCAAACGAAGCAGGGAATGGGAAATATGAATAGAACCACTTTTAGGGTAGAACCACCCAAAGGTTTAGGAGCTGGAATACACCCAGTAAAACCTGCTATTCCCATCATAATTTGATCACTAGAGCCCGACAAAAGATTAAGACCAATCCAATTGGCCAAATGTATGCGGCATCGTTACGATGGCACAAGAGAGCCTTATGACCACATTGCAGAATTCAAGCAGGTGTTGCGAGCGGAGCAAGTGGATGACTTTTTCATGCAATATGAATCCTTTGGGATAACCCTCACAGGAATAGCCTTAACTTGGTTTCAATCCTTGGATCCAAATTGCTTTGGCCATATCAAAAAATTCTTCTAAGAATTTATTGGGGAATTCACTAAGCGAGGGATCAAGCACAATTCGTCATCTTTACTACATAGTTTCAAACAAGCTCCGAATGAGACAGTAAAAAATGCAGCACGAAGATTTAATTAATATGTAACTCAATGCCCTGTGACAGAGAGAGCTTCTCAGCAAAAAATGATATCCCTATTTTTAGAAGGTCTAACCAATGGAACATTGAGAATCTTAGTATACGTAAAACGATTGCAAACCCTAAGTGATTGTCTTCAAGAGTGCATAGATTTGGAAGACAACTTAGCTGAGGATCTCAAAACCACACAAGATCCTACCAAATCAGAGGATACAAGGAGCAATGAGACTTCTAGTTCGATTTATGTGGAGGAAGTGGTAGAGTTAGTGGCCAAGAAATTAGGGGTATAAGGACAAAGGAACTACTAGAACTCTTCCTTGAGAGTGCCAATGTTAGGAAGTTACACACTTTGTGGTGGAGATCATCCATCTCATGTCTGCACTAGAGAAGGATTAGGGTTATCACAACCTTATCTCTATAATAGAAAACCAACTCAAGAGCCTAACATGTACTCTTATAGTGAGCCGAAGTACATCAACTACAACATCGAAAACTATCCAATGAATAGACAACCACGACCATTTGTACCACCCCAAGGTAGATCATACGGGTACCCTCCTAGAGAACAAGGGAGAGAAGTTCCTAGGTGTAATCCATGTCGAGGACCACAAGGAGTAACTAGACCGTATGAACATGGAGGATATAGCCAACCCCAACCTATACCAGGACAACAACCACCCCACCCACTAGCTCTGATACAAGGGCAAAACATCATGATACAAGTTGTTTGTCTTGAGTGTGGCAAAGTGATGGAGAGTGTTAATCTCCAAAAGAACAACCTACTCTTGAATTTAGAACACCTCTATATCAAGAGTAAGTCAAAACCTTCACCAATTTAAGAGATCAATGACGAAATATCAATTTCTTGACTAAATTGTGAAGAAGGAAATTATTCAGAAAGTTTGCTGCATAGATCTTGCTCATTGAATGAGTAAATGTGTAAAGTTTTTGATGAAACTTTGCACAAGGTGTCGCCTAAAGATTGCACACCTTCTCCAAGTCAAATTACTTCAAAAGGTTCAGTAGATCTTGAGAAATCTACTTACCAAGTCAGCTATGTCTAAATCTGCACTTCTGAGAAGTCGATTTGCACACCCCTAAATTCTTAACTTTAATTCTCTCAGTATAGAACCCGTTTAAGCAAATTCTTCTAGCCACTAGTAGCTTACCTTCCAACTTAAAGATTAAGTGCTTACTTGCACAAAACTTTAAACTGTGGAGTGAGAAATGATCAAATCATTAAGATCGAAATTTGCGCCTGTTTCAGGAACCAATGAGTACTTTCTCACATGTAAATGTTCCTACACACAATTCTCTTAGCCTGATCACAATTAGACTCTCAAACTCTAGCCATAGATTGATTAACTATGGACTTAGATATCTCCAAAAGGAATTCACAAAAGATCTATCACACAGGGAGAAAACACAGAAATATCGGGTGCAATTTTTCCTTCTATTTCTCAGAAGTTTACAACTTCAACTCACTTCTCATATGTCTAATGACACTTACAACTTATCAATATACTATTCTCATGATCTCCTATTGTCTCCCCCCTTTGCCCCGACATTTTTTCCAAGTATTTATAGGCAAATATGTACAAGTTTATGACTATTCAAAACTCTAAGTGATCTATGTCTTCACTAATGTACATATGTGTACAAATCATTCATCCTGTGAATGTGTCCATCTTCTTTGCTTCAAGAATTGTTCTTATCTCCATTCTTTGTCCTTCAAATCTACAATTGATGATTGGTCTGCACCAACAGCTCCCCCTCAATCATCAATTGAGGTTTCTCTTATTTTCTTTATACCTGCCATGTCTTTAAACTTCTGTAGCTTTGGTCCATCCAAGCTCTTTGTAAGCATATCAGCTATCTGTTCTTTTGTTGAAGTATGTATGACTTCAATCTCCTTATCCATCACCTTCTCTCTTAGAAAGTGATACTGTATCTCAATGTGTTTAGTCCTAGCATGAAAAACAGGATTAGCAGCTAGATATAATGAACTCATGTTATCACCATAAATGATAGGTATGCTCTATATAGTGTGAAAACTCTTCATGAGAGTCTTAAGCCAAATCACTTCTTTTGCAGCTTCAACCATGCCTTTGTACTCTGCTTCTGTAGATGACAAAGCAACTGTATGTTGCTTCTTTGAGCACCAAGAGATTAACTTATCTCCCACATAACACATGTATCCATAGGTTGACCTTCTATCATCTGGATTACCTGCCCAATCTGCATCACTATAGATCTTGATATTTGTATCTGATGTAAAACCATAATACAATCCTTCTTTGAGTGTACCCTTAATGTACCTCAACACTCTTTGACCTGCAATCCAATGCTCTTTCCTAGGACAATGCATAAATTGAGACAAAACCCCTACTGCATATGATAAATCAGGTCTAGTTAAAGTAGCATAGATAAGACTACCAACCAAACTCTGATATTGTCTCATGTCTTTGAATTCTTCACCTCCAAATTTACTCAATTTGTGATTCACCTCCATTGGTGTAGGTGCTACCCTGCAATCATCCATTTTAAACTTGATTAACAAGTTTCTCAAATACCTTTCTTGAGTCACATACACTCCATGTTGAGTGTATGAAATCTCCATGCCCAAGAAGTATGACAAGTCTCCCAAATCATTGATTTTGAACTCTTTCTCCATTTGCTTCTTTAAGCATTGAATGCCTTTCTCATCTGTACCTGTAAGTATGATATCATCAACATATATGCACATGTAAATAAACCCATCATCACTTGCTTTGACAAGCAAGCTACTATCTGCTTTAGACACCTGAAATCCAAGTTCTTTCAAGAACTTTACAAGTCTATAATTCCATGCCCTTGGGGCCTGCTTCAAGCCATACAAAGCTCTCTTGAGCTTGCACACATGATCTGGATACCTTTTATCTCTGAACCCTTGAGGTTGCTCCATGAACACATCATCTGAAATATAACCATTCAAAAAAGCATTTTTCACATCTAATTGACACAATTTCCAACCTTTACATGCAGCAATTGCTATAAGTGTCCTGATGGTTGTCATCTTTGCTACAGGACTATAAGTCTCATCATAGTCAACACCATATGTCTGAGAAAAACCTTTGACAACAAGTCTAGCTTTGTACCTAGACACACTTCCATCTGCAAATCTTTTTGTCTTATAAACCCACTTACATCCAATGATCTTCTGACTATTTGGCTTTGGAACCAAATCCCATGTTTGATTCTCCAACAATGCATCATATTCTTCCTGCATAGCTTTCTCCCATTTTTCTTTACCTTTTGCCTCTTCATATGTAGAAGGGTCTTCATCTGCTTTAATCATGTAAGCATAATCTTTGGTAGCCAAAAATGAAGTATCATAGCTATACCTTGTAGGTTGCCATTTGTTCCTTGTAGACCTCCTAAGTTCTCCACTTCTTGAGGTTTCTGGTTCTTCATATTCAGGATCAAATCTTGGTGTTTCTTCAACTTCACCCTGCACTTCATTATTCTCTTCTTCATCAATTATTTGAGCCTTTGACTTACCTTTCCTTTGGCTCACAATCTCTTCATCATCTGTATTAATATTGATAGTACCTGCATACCAAGTACCTTGCTCATCAAATGTAACATCTTTTGATACAAGAAAATGTTTTGTGGATGGATTCCACAACCTGTATCCCATCTGCTTATCATCATAACCAATAAACACATATTTTTCAGCTTTAGGTTCCAATTTGTGCCTTAATTGTGATGGCACATATGCATAGGCCAAACATCCAAATATTTTGCAATGGTCTAGTGTAGGTCTCTTACCCCACCATGCCTCATAAGGTGTCATTCCCTGCAAAGCTTTACAAGGTAGCCTATTGACCAAATAAGTAGCTGTATTTACAGCCTCAGCCCACAAATAATTTGGGCAATTTTTCTCCTTCATCATGGACCTTGCAAACTCAACAAGAGTTCTATTTCTCCTTTCTGCTACACCATTTTGTTGAGGAGAGTACCTACAAGTAACTTCCCTTTTTATACCTGCATCCCACAAGTAATCACTGAACTCATTAGAAAAATACTCTCCCCCTCCATCCGACCTTAGTCTTTTCAACTTATGTCCTGTAATTCTCTCTACATACATATGATAATGTTTGAAAGTATTGAATACTTCTGACTTATCTTTGATCACATAAATAGTGATCCATCTAGTAGCATCATCAACATAAATCACATAATACCTTGACCCATTTATACTGAAATCCTTTGATGGTCCCCACACATCTGTATGTACCAACTCAAGCTTCTCTGAGTACATAAAACCATGCTTGGAATAGGAATGCTTATGAGCCTTACCTAATTGACATGCCTCACATCTGTATGTCATATGTTGACCTGCAACATTAGGCAAACCAAGCACTGAACCATTGTTAATCATGTCTTTAATACCTCTTTCATTGAAATGTCCAAGCCTCTTGTGCCAAAGATCTAACTCAGAGATCTTATGTCCTCCATATGTGAACATGGCATGACCAATATTACCTTGAATCTTCAATGTGAACAATCTTCCTTCTTTCTTCCCTGAAACAATTTGTTTATACCCATTGCTAGGGTCTTCCACAAACACTCCTTCATTAGTGAACCTTACTTCATAACCTTTTTCCACAATTTGTCCTACACTTATCAAATTCTTAGGAATTGTAGGAACATACAAGACCTTACTCAATAAGGTGCTACCATCCTTGGCCTTCACTGATCCAATTGACTTCACATTGTGCTTTGTGTTGTCACCTGTTTGAACAACATGATTAGATACCTTATTCTCCAAATCAGTCATCAAGGCTATATTACCACTCAGGTGATTGCTACACCCTGAATCAATGTAGAAGACTCTTTGATCTTCACTCTGCCTTTCACAAGTTGCATTCATTATCAATGTTGAATCTTCCTTTTGATCTGAAGCATAATTGTAGTAGGTGTTGTTATATTGTTGACTTTGGAAACCTCTACCTGCATTTCTTCCAAAGTAACCCCTACTACCTCTGCCTCTGAAATTACCTCTTTGATTTCTGCCTCCTCTTCCTCTTGAATTATAGTTCTGATTATATCCACCATTACGCTGATTATTATGCCAACAATCATTAGCTAAATGATTTGTCTTACCACAAATCCAGCATGCTTTGGCTCCATCTTTGTTGTTCCTGCCTCTTCCTCTACCTTTGCCACCTCCTCTACCTCTTAGGAAGTTGGCTTGACTAGTTGTACCTTCATCTTCACCTGCTTGTTGCTTTCCTTTGTTAGCTTTCTTCTTGTCCTTTGAGTACATTGCATGACCTGTACTTTTGTCACCATCTCCTTTAACATCCTGATCAAATGTTAGCATATGACCTAGCAACTGATTTAAATCAGGAGTGAAATGATCAAGTGATAATTCTGTAGACAAAATAAATGGCTTCCATTTGTCATCACCTCTTAAACCTGTAAGGATTTGCCTTACCAATTTATCTTCCTCAATGTCTTCATCAATAGCTCCTAAAGCATCTGCAATATCTTTCATTCTTGTCACATAGTCTGAAATGGATTGAGAAGCCTTCTTCTTAAAGGTGGTAAACTCTGCCCATAAGGATGCCTTTCTTGACTTAGTAGTATTCTGGAAATGCTCCTCCAA
The DNA here is from genome assembly GCA_020310875.1 of Ceratopteris richardii. Classification (NCBI taxonomy): domain Eukaryota; kingdom Viridiplantae; phylum Streptophyta; class Polypodiopsida; order Polypodiales; family Pteridaceae; genus Ceratopteris; species Ceratopteris richardii. Next base: position 11,099,147 of record CM035413.1, on the reverse strand, counting down.
AGCATTCCAAATATCAGTTGCACTTTCAAGACCTCGAATATGAGGTAACAAGTAATCATTGACAGCCATATAGATAATGCTCCTAGCTTGAGCATCTTTCTTCATCCAATTTTTCAAATCTGCTAACTCTTCCCTAGTTGGAACACTAGGATCTCTGAACTGTGGCTTCTCTTCTTCTCCTGTGATGTAAGCTATTAAATCTTTGCTCATAAGATGAGCTTCCATCCTCATTGACCATGCAGGATAGTTTTCCCTATCCAATTTCTCTATCTGTAGAGAATCTCCCATCTTGTGTCCACCTGTGTATTGAAATCTTCAAGCTTTATGAATAATATATGTACCTTTACTTCAAATTAGAGTCCTTTTGTGTTTCTTGATGTCGTATGGTCTCCTCCTCAAGCTTTGCCTTCAAGCTTTCACCTTTTAGTTCTTCAGTTGTTGAATTTCTTAAATCTGCAGCAGTCGGGATCCTCCTTTCCTTGATTTTGATGTTTCTTGCTCTGATACCACTGATGGAGAGTGTTAATCTCCAAAAGAACAACCTACTCTTGAATTTAGAACACCTCTATATCAAGAGTAAGTCAAAACCTTCACCAATTTAAGAGATCAATGACCAAATATCAATTTCTTGACTAAATTGTGAAGAAGGAAATTATTCAGAAAGTCTGTTGCATAGATCTTGCTCATTGACTCAGTAAATGTGTAAAGTTTTTGATGAAACTTTGCACAAGGTGCTGCCTAAAGATTGCGCACCTTCTCCAAGTCAAATTACTTCAAAAGGTTCAGTAGATCTTGAGAAATCTACTTACCAAGTCAGCTATGTCTAAATCTGCACTTCTGAGAAGTCGATTTGCACACCCCTAACTTCTTAACTTTAATTCTCTCAGTATAGAACCCGTTTAAGCAAATGCTTCTATCCACTAGTAGCTTACCTTCCAACTTAAAGATTAAGTGCTTACTTGCACAAAACTTTAAACTGTGGAGTGAGAAATGATCAAATCATTAAGATCAAAATTTGCGCCTGTTTCAGGAACCAATGAGTACTTTCTCACATGTAAATGTTCCTACACACAATTCTCTTAGCCTGATCACAATTAGACTCTCAAACTCTAGCCATAGATTGATTAACTATGGACTTAGATATCTCCAAAAGGAATTCACAAAAGATCTATCACACAGGGAGAAAACACAGAAATATCGGGCACAATTTTTCCTTCTATTTCTCAGAAGTTTACAACTGAGTGATAGAGAGATTTCAACTCACTTCTCATATGTCTAATGACACTTACAACTTATCAATATACTATTCTCATGATCTCCTATTGTCTCCCCCCTTTGCCCTGACATTTTTTCCAAGTATTTATAGGCAAATATGTACAAGTTTATGACTATTCAAAACTCTAAGTGATCTATGTCTTCACTAATGTACATATGTGTACAAATCATTCATCCTGTGAATGTGTCCATCTTCTTTGCTTCAAGAATTGTTCTTATCTCCATTCTTTGTCCTTCAAATCTACAATTGATGATTGGTCTGCACCAACAGCTCCCCCTCAATCATCAATTGAGGTTTCTCTTATTTTCTTTATACCTGCCATGTCTTTAAACTTCTGTAGCTTTGGTCCATCCAAGCTCTTTGTAAGCATATCAGCTATCTGATCTTTTGTTGAAGTATGTATGACTTCAATCTCCTTATCCATCACCTTCTCTCTTAGAAAGTGATACTATATCTCAATGTGTTTAGTCCTGGCATGAAAAACAGGATTAGCAGCTAGATATAATGAACTCATGTTATCACCATAAATGATAGGTATGCTCTGTATAGTGTCAAAACTCTTCATGAGAGTCTTAAGCCAAATCACTTCTTTTGCAGCTTCAACCATGCCTTTGTACTCTGCTTCTGTAGATGACAAAGCAACTGTATGTTGCTTCTTTGAGCACCAAGAGATTAACTTATCTCCCACATAACACATGTATCCATAGGTTGACCTTCTATCATCTGGATTACCTGCCCAATCTGCATCACTATAGATCTTGATATTTGTATCTGATGTAAAACCATAATACAATCCTTCTTTGAGTGTACCCTTAATGTACCTCAACACTCTTTGAACTGCAATCCAATGCTCTTTCCTAGGACAATGCATAAATTGAGACAAAACCCCTACTGCATATGATAAATCAGGTCTAGTTAAAGTAGCATAGATAAGACTACCAACCAAACTCTGATATTGTCTCATGTCTTTGAATTCTTCACCTCCAAATTTACTCAATTTGTGATTCACCTCCATTGGTGTAGGTGCTACCCTGCAATCATCCATTTTAAACTTGATTAACAAGTTTCTCAAATACCTTTCTTGAGTCACATACACTCCATGTTGAGTGTATGAAATCTCCATGCCCAAGAAGTATGACAAGTCTCCCAAATCACTGATTTTGAACTCTTTCTCCATTTGCTTCTTTAAGCATTGAATGCCTTTCTCATCTGTACCTATAAGTATGATATCATCAACACATATGCACATGTAAATAAACCCATCATCACTTGCTTTGACAAGCAAGCTACTATCTGCTTTAGACACCTGAAATCCAAGTTCTTTCAAGAACTTTACAAGTCTATAATTCCATGCCCTTGGGGCCTGCTTCAAGCCATACAAAGCTCTCTTGAGCTTGCACACATGATCTGGATACTTTTTATCTCTGAACCCTTGAGGTTGCTCCATGAACACATCATCTGAAATATAACCATTCAAAAAAGCATTTTTCACATCTAATTGACACAATTTCCAACCTTTACATGCAGCAATTGCTATAAGTGTCTTGATGGTTGTCATCTTTGCTACAGGACTATAAGTCTCATCATAGTCAACACCATATGTCTGAGCAAAACCTTTGACAACAAGTCTAGCTTTGTACCTAGACACACTTCCATCTGCAAATCTTTTTGTCTTATAAACCCACTTACATCCAATGATCTTCTGACTATTTGGATTTGGAACCAAATCCCATGTTTGATTCTCCAACAATGCATCATATTCTTCCTGCATAGCTTTCTCCCATTTTTCTTTACCTTTTGCCTCTTCATATGTAGAAGGGTCTTCATCTGCTTTAATCATGTAAGCATAATCTTTGGTAGCCAAAAATGAAGTATCATAGCTATACCTTGTAGGTTGCCATTTGTTCCTTGTAGACCTCCTAAGTTCTCCACTTCTTGAGGTTTCTGGTTCTTCATATTCAGGATCAAATCTTGGTGTTTCTTCAACTTCACCCTGCACTTCATTATTCTCTTCTTCATCAATTATTTGAACCTTTGAATTACCTTTCCTTTGGCTCACAATCTCTTCATCATCTGTATTAATATTGATAGTACCTGCATACCAAGTACCTTGCTCATCAAATGTAACATCTTTTGATACAAGAAAGTGTTTTGTGGATGGATTCCACAACCTATATCCCATCTGCTTATCATCATAACCAATAAACACATATTTTTCAGCTTTAGGTTCCAATTTGTGCCTTAATTTTGATGGCACATATGCATAGGCCAAACATCCAAATATTTTGCAATGGTCTAGTGTAGGTCTCTTACCCCACCATGCCTCATAAGGTGTCATTCCCTGCAAAGCTTTACAAGGTAGCCTATTGACCAAATAAGTAGCTGTATTTACAGCCTCAGCCCACAAATAATTTGGGCAATTTTTCTCCTTCATCATGGACCTTGCAAACTCAACAAGAGTTCTATTTCTCCTTTCTGCTACACCATTTTGTTGAGGAGAGTACCTACAAGTAACTTCCCTTTTTATACCTGCATCCCACAAGTAATCACTGAACTCATTAGAAAAATACTCTCCCCCTCCATCCGACCTTAGTCTTTTCAACTTATGTCCTGTAATTCTCTCTGCATACATATGATAATGTTTGAAAGTATTGAATACTTCTGACTTATCTTTGATCACATAAATAGTGATCCATCTAGTAGCATCATCAACATAAATCACATAATACCTTGACCCATTTATACTGAAATCTTTGGATGGTCCCCACACATCTGTATGTACCAACTCAAGCTTCTGTGAGTACATAAAACCATGCTTGGAATAGGAATGCTTATGAGCCTTACCTAATTGACATGCCTCACATCTGTATGTCATATGTTGACCTGCAACATTAGGCAAACCAAGCACTGAACCATTGTTAATCATGTCTTTAATACCTCTTTCATTGAAATGTCCAAGCCTCTTGTGCCAAAGATCTAACTCAGAGATCTTATGTCCTCCATATGTGAACATGGCATGACCAATATTACCTTGAATCTTCAATGTGAACAATCTTCCTTCTTTCTTCCCTGAAACAATTTGTTTATACCCATTGCTAGGGTCTTCCACAAACACTCCTTCATTAGTGAACCTTACTTCATAACCTTTTTCCACAATTTGTCCTACACTTATCAAATTCTTAGGAATTGTAGGAACATACAAGACCTTACTCAATAAGGTGCTACCATCCTTGGCCTTCACTGATCCAATTGACTTCACATTGTGCTTTGTGTTGTCACCTGTTTGAACAACATGATTAGATACCTTATTCTCCAAATCAGTCATCAAGGCTATATTACCACTCAGGTGATTGCTACACCCTGAATCAATGTAGAAGACTCTTTGATCTTCACTCTGCCTTTCACAAGTTGCATTCATTATCAATGTTGAATCTTCCTTTTGATCTGAAGCATAATTGTAGTAGGTGTTGTTATATTGTTGACTTTGGAAACCTCTACCTGCATTTCTTCCAAAGTAACCCCTACTACCTCTGCCTCTGAAATTACCTCTTTGATTTCTGCCTCCTCTTCCTCTTGAATTATAGTTCTGATTATATCCACCATTACTCTGATTATTATGCCAACAATCATTAGCTAAATGATTTGTCTTACCACAAATCCAGCATGCTTTGGCTCCATCTTTGTTGTTCCTGCCTCTTCCTCTACCTTTGCCACCTCCTCTACCTCTTAGGAAGTTGGCTTGACTAGTTGTACCTTCATCTTCACCTGCTTGTTGCTTTCCTTTGTTAGCTTTCTTCTTGTCCTTTGAGTACATTGCATGACCTGTACTTTTGTCACCATCTCCTTTAACATCCTGCTCAAATGTTAGCATATGACCTAGCAACTGATTTAAATCAGGAGTGAAATGATCAAGTGATAATTCTGTAGACAAAATAAATGGCTTCCATTTGTCATCACCTCTTAAACCTGTAAGGATTTGCCTTACCAATTTATCCTCCTCAATGTCTTCATCAACAGCTCCTAAAGCATCTGCAATATCTTTCATTCTTGTCACATAGTCTGAAATGGATTGAGAAGCCTTCTTCTTAAAGGTGGTAAACTCTGCCCATAAGGATGCCTTTCTTGACTTAGTAGTATTCTGGAAATGCTCCTCCAAAGCATTCCAAATATCAGTTGCACTTTCAAGACCTCGAATATGAGGTAACAAGTAATCATTGACAGCCATATAGATAATGCTCCTAGCTTGAGCATCTTTCTTCATAGAAAACACAGAAATATCGGGCGCAATTTTTCCTTCTATTTCTCAGAAGTTTACAACTGAGTGAGAGAGAGATTTCAACTCACTTCTCATATGTCTAATGACACTTACAACTTATCAATATACTATTCTCATGATCTCCTATTGTCTCCCCCCTTTGCCCCGACATTTTTTCCAAGTATTTATAGGCAAATATGTACAAGTTTATGACTATTCAAAACTCTAAGTGATCTATGTCTTCACTAATGTACATATGTGTACAAATCATTCATCCTGTGAATGTGTCCATCTTCTTTGCTTCAAGAATTGTTCTTATTTCCATTATTTGTCCTTCAAATCTACAATTGATGATTGGTCTGCACCAACACAAAGAACAACCCTTGAGAGATTGCCCCAGACATCCCTCTAGTGCGCCAAAGGTTACACCCATTAATGTAGTAGGCTTAGTATGGGATTCAAGTTCCAATAGCGATAATGTGGCTCCTATAAATGCAGTTACTAGGGCACAAGCCTTACAAAAAGCTAAACTAGATGAGCAATCAGAGCCAAGTGAGAGTAAGAGAAAAACAAGAACATAGAAGGATACTAGAGAGAAGGCCAATCGTAAGTGGACCAAAAAGTTATTCAAACTAGAAGAAAGCCTGAAAGATGCAAAAACAAAAATAGAAGATATTGCCTCTCAAAAACACTCGCATTCTGAAACTCCATCCACACCACCTCATCCCCAACCTCATCCCCACCCACCAAGCATTGTAAATAAGCCACAACCAGGGTCTGTTCTTACAGATCCAACCCCAGATGTTCAAGGCATACCAGGCTCGACTTCAAGAAGGGCCAACACTTGCAAACCTAGACAAGAGCTACCCGAGAGCACATTTAGAGATTGAACGGACAAAAATGTGCATAAAAATGGTGGAAATAGCCCAAGCTATGTTCAAGGCCAATCAATCATTCAATCAGACAAATGCTATTACACCCGGTTTGCACTTCCAAGGCTTATTAGACAGATTAGAGCAATTGGTAAATAAACCACAAGTTTCTTTACCTCCACATGCTCAACCACCTATTGAAAAAGAAAGCTCATCACCAAAGAAAGTCTATGTTCCCGACTCCATAGATGAGGGAGAACCTCTTTCAATTCAACAACACTCTCAAAAGTTCTTGTGGGAAATACGAGAAGAGAAATGGGCCAAGGAGACAGATAAACCCCCTCCTATTCTAAAGATTGATGATCTTCATGATCAATTTCCACAAGACATTTCATCTATATATGGAGACCAAGTAGAGCAACAAGAGGAAGGAAGTTCAGGATTCGAATCCAATTGTTTACACGAGTTGCCACAGTTCAGAGGCCCATGGGAATCTAAATTTCTCCAGATCAGAGCTCCCACAATATTGATAAGAAACGAAGACTCGGTGGTTCCAAGAAACACTGATGTCGTGAAGAACACTAAGGTTCAATGTCACCTCATTGTAGAAGAGTTGTTCAAAGCAAAACTAGAGCTATGGAATCATGTCAACGATCAGGTTCCAGAACTTGATTCCAATGTGCCAAAAGCAAGCCCTAAAGAGAAAGTACCGGAGATACCTCTAGACAAAATAGGGGACATGAGCAAAGGTGAAGAAGGTAATACTTATCTTCCAATCACCTACCAAGGTTACACAACCAAAGCAATGATAGATTCAGGTGCTAGTGTTGCTATTGCGACCACTTCCTTGTGGAAGTGATGGGGTAAACCTGCATTAAGACCAACTAGAATGAAGCTTCAGATGGCTGACGGCCATGTGGAAAGACCTCTAGGATTGCTAGAAGGGATAACTCTAACCACTTGTGGTGTAGAGTTTGAGCACACCTTTGCTATATGTGACTTTGGTAAAACTAATACCTACGAAATGATCCTAGGAAGACCCTTCCTATGACAACTGCAAGTTGTACAAGATTGGGGAACCAATTCCTTGTACTTGGAGCGCTTAGGGGTCTCAACCAAGGTCAATTTGAAGGATTACACCTTCAGAGATGTACCACCCCTACAGTGGAATCAATCTTTGTGCATTCTAAAAGTTCATTTGATACATCCTGGATGCATGAAGACACTCATTTGTGGATGTGCAAGGTCACAAAGGAAGAGGAAAAACACTTAAAGGCAAGAGAAAAAGGAACTTCTTAAGGAGATAGACCAATTAGAGACCCGGCCTATACACCGATGATCTTTCCGGATGAGGAATTTGAGCCTCATGGTTGGGCTGAAATCTTAGCCACTATGGACATTGCGGCCAATGAAGAACAGTGGACACCTCATTGTGATGAGGAGGGTTATGATATTTTAGTGTTCATGTGTCAGCCCTTGCTAAAAGAATGTGATGTCATAGAAGAAGGAGAAAATGACGATGATCTAGAGTCCATTGTAATGGATAGTTGCTTTGACTTAGAGGAGCACTATCTAGAAGATATAGGAGTATTTACCCAAAAGGAAGAAGAACCTCTCACAAGCATTAAAACTGTAAATTCAAAGGATGGAAGTGAAGGAGGACAAAATAAAAAGAAGAGAAAAGCTATGAAACAATAAGAGGAGGAATCATTATTCGAAGTGCCAGAAAATTTCAAGAAAGATGAAGTTGAGGACTGAAAAATTTTGGTACGAATGCCTAAGAGAGAGGCCACCACAGGGGAAGCATATGATAACAAAGAAAAAACCAAAAAAATCACAGTCACCATTGAAGAGAACAAAGAGAGATGTACGTACATAGGAGATGACCTAAGTAAAGAAGAGGAAGTAGAGTTGGTAGCCTTATTAAGGGAATATAGGGACGTGTTTGCATGGCACTATAGAGATATGAAGGGAGTAGATCCAAAAATTTTCTCTCATACGATCCCCATGACCGCTGATGCTAAACCCACCAAGCAAAAGCCCTACACATATAATGACACTTATGCAGCTAAAATAAACGAAGAAATCGACAAGCTGATTGAAGCTGGATTTATCTATGAGGTTGAGCACACTGAATGGGTGGCCCCCATTGTAGTGGTGCCCAAGAAGAATGGGAAGTTGCGAGTGTGCATTAACCTTAAAAAAGTTAATACTACTACGATTAGAGATAGTTATCTGCTTCCAATCATGGACCATTTATTAGAGCGTGTTGTAGGCAAGGAAGTGTATAGTTTCCTTGATGGATTCTCGAGCTACAACCAAGTAGTCATCGCCCCAGAAGATCAACATAAAACAACCTTTGTCGTAGAGTGGGGAGTCTTTGCATTTTGTGTGATGCCATTTGGGCTCACCAATGCACCTACAACATTCCAAAGACTCATGTGCCATGTCTTCAAAGAGTTTTTGCGAAAGAGCTTAGAAGTATATGTGGATGATTTATGTGCGCATTCCCAACAAAGGAGATGTCACATCCCCAAGCTTAGATAGATCTTCAACAACTGTAGAGACTATCGAGTGTGTATGAACCCAGAAAAGTGTGTGTTCATGGTACGTCAAGGTAAAATCTTAGGTCATATGAATGGAATATCAACAGATGAGGACAAAGTAAAAGCCATAACGGAGCTACCGAGGCCAAGGAATGTTAAAGAGATACAAGCCTTTATGGGCCATTGTGGATATTACCATAGGTTTATTCACATGTATGCAATTATAGCTAAGCCTCTTTATGCCTTGTTGATAAATTCTGAGTGGAACGACGAATGCGAGAAGTCCTTCAATGAGCTGAAGAGACGCTTGTGCACAACCGCAATACTGAACACTCCTGATTGGACTAAACCATTCCATGTCCATGTGGATGCATCCAATTATGCAATAGGATGTGTGCTAGCTCAGCCAACTGGTGAAGGGAATTTAGATTTGCCTATAGCCTATGCTAGTGGGCAATTGAATGCAGCTTAACAAAACTATACTACAACCGAAAGAGAAGGCTTAGGCATGGTATATGCTGTGAAGAAGTTTAGACACTATCTATTGGCCAACAAGTTCAAATTTTTCACTGATCATCAAGCTTTACTATACTCAGTTGATAAACCTTGCAATACAGGATGTCTAGTAAGATGGTTCCTCTTACTAATGGAATATGACTTTGAAGTGGTTGTTAGGAAAGGTAAGAACCACCTTAGGGCAAATCATCTTTCTCGCATCGCTTCAGGGGAGTCACCGTAAGGAGTGTTTGATGAATTTCCCGATGCTTATTTGTTCAATCTAGAAGTTGTTCCTAAATGGGAAAATAATTTGGTACCAGTCCTAACCTTTGGACCTGCAAATAAGAATATGAAGATGAACAAAGATGAAATCGTACGATCACAAAACTATCAAATATTGGTAGGAAGCATGTATAAACAAGGTACGGAAGGTGTTTTAGCTTGTTGTGTTGAGGACGACGAACATAGTAGTTGGTTGCAACAAGCCCATGAAGGATTTCTAGGAAACCACTATTCTAAACAACGAACATTGCAGAATCTAAAACGTTTAGGAGTGTATTGACCTAGTATGGATAAATAAATTCATGAGTGTATCAAGAATAGTCCAATGTACAAAGAGAGACCCCTAGTGGAGCATGCAGCTCTTTATCACGTATCATTAATTCCAAATTGGAGTGCTCCATTGGTAGAATTCATGAGATCAAGAACATTACCCAATCAGGCTAGTCTAGCAAGGAAACGAAGCATGGAGCAAGAAGCCCAAGAGTACTCCCTCATAGGAGATAACCTATACCGAAGAGGCAAAGATGGTTACTTAAGATTGTGCGTTCATGAATCAAACTATTTGAAAATCTTAGAAACTGCCCATAGCAGTGTTGCAGGCAGACATTTTGGTCCTGACCGAGTAATTAAGACTATTCTATTCTTAGGACTTTGGTGGCCCACTCTTCATATGGATGCACATACCTATGTGAAGAAATGTGACACATGCCAACGTGCCCAGTACCCAATTAGAAAAGATGAGATGCCTTTGAGGCCAATGATGTGTTGGAGCAAGTCTATGACAAGCCTAAGTATTGGCTTGAGTCCCACAAAGTCATAGAAGAAGCCTTAAAATGAAGACAATGTAAAGTTCACTTGTGAACTACCTCTTGTAACTTTTGAAGACTTTACTTAATGTAAAAGTGAAAGAATCTTAAGTGGTTGAGTCCACTTGATCAAAAAGGGAAAGAAGAGCCACGAATTTGTGATTTGTGGTAGATAGAGAATCAAATCAATCACTAATTGATTGTAGAGTGATTGAGGGAAGTTAACCTCCCAAAATCAACTATAAATACATGGTAGTCTTAGTCGTGGTTATGTAAAGACCTCCAAGAGCTGAGCTTTATGCCATATCAAGGTGTGATTCCAAGGCACACATATGTATGAGTAAGAATACAATCAATATACTTTCATTTTCATGATCATTTGAGTTCATATTTCCATGTTCTTGTGAAGTGTACTACTCATTGCCATATCTCTTAGTTTTCTCAGTCAGATTGCAGAGATGGTTTCTCTGAGCTTGCTGCATCATTTTCAGCAATTTAACTTGGTAAAGTTAGCTCTATAAGTCTACTATATGCTCACCAATTTTCATTTTATTTGGGTGTTTCAATCTTCAGTTATGTTCAGCTGAAGTTAATCTTGTCAGTTCATTTTCACTTCTCTGTCAGGTACCCGACTTTTTTACTCATCTTGTGAGAGTTGTTTCTCAGTGTGTAGTTACCCAAATTCAATGATTTAAAGCTTGTTTGATTCAGCATACTGTCTAGTATAAGTACAAATTTAGAGGTAACTACTCAGCTTGGTCATTAAGGATGGAATCTTATCTCCAAGGTAGAAGTTTATATGGTTACGTGGTTGGAGATGAAGTTATGCCAAGTTTCAAGAACAAAAGTCAACCAACACAAGAAGAGCAAGAAAGATTGAGCACATGGTGCTCCAAGGATGCACTTGCAACGTCTTATCTCCTCAACTCTATCTCATATTTTTTGTTGCCTCACATTAGAAATTGTAAGACATCTCAGGAAGTGTGGGATGCACTTGAAGCTTTCTTTTCTTCAAGTACTAAAGCTAGGAAGCATCAACTATGGCTAGATTTCACAACTCTCAAGAAGGCTCCCAAACAAAATGTGACTGATTTTGTCACAAAGCTCAAGGACATAGCAGATCAGTTGGGAAGCATGGGAGAGGTAATAGATGAAGAGAAAATTGTGAGGCAGGTCATCAGTGGCTTGAAGATAGATGACAAGTGGGAAGCATTCACCACAGCTATGGATTTGTACATGGACATGCATGTACCTGATTTCAATACACTCATTGGACATCTACTTACCCAAAAGGCAAAGCTTATAAAAAATGGAGAAAGCTCTAAAGATAATCAATCTTCAGCTTTATACACTGATAAAAGCAAGTCCAAAGATAACAAAGGAAAGGCAAAGAAAGTGGATGATGAAGCAGGTACATATCAAGCTAACTATGCAAGTAGAGGAAGACATGGCATAGGTAGAGGAAGAGGAGGTAGAAAAGGCAGGGGGAGATCCCAAGACTCCAACCCATGTTCTATTTGTGGACTAACTAATCATACAACTGAAAATTGCTTTAGGAATTCCAGGAATCAAAGAGGAAGAGGATACAATAGAGGAAGTTATGGCTACTCAAGAGGAAGGTTCAACAATTATCATGGCAGCTAAAACAACTACAATCATTCAAACTATCAAGGATGCTACAATGGAAGGAGAGACTTCAATAGCTACACAGAAGACTCAAACAAAGAGGATACATTATTGATCATGAACATGGCTATGCCACAAGGTAAATCTGATGAGCATGTTTTCTACATAGATTCAGGCTGTTCAAATCATGTGGCAGGAAATGTGGCACTCCTATCATATTTAGAAGATCCAAGGAATAAGCATGAGGTACAAACAGAAGATGATACAAGACACCTTGTGGAGAAAATAGGAAATGTCAAAGCACCTGATGGAAACATCAACCTACTCAGTAAGGTACTCTATGTCCCTACCATTACAAAAAATTTGATAAGTGTTGGGCAGATAGTAGAGAAAGGGTTGCAAGTCAAGTTCAAAAAGCAGGAGAATTTGTTGAGGATCCAAGTCAAGGATTTAGAAGAATTGCAAAAGGTGAAAAGACAGGTAGATTGTTCACACTTGAATTACAAGACACTAGAAACATTGCTTTCTTTAATTATGGTAGTCAGACACTCACAAAATTGGAAGTATGGCACAAAAGGTTAGCACATATTGGTGAAAGGTCATTAAAATAAATTTGCAGGGACCAAGGTGTACTTGGACTCCCTAATTTGTCAAAACAACATATGATTTATAAGTGTAGTGCATGTCAATTTGGAAAGTCTTACAGGTTACCATTTATGAAGAAAGGTTATATGCATGGAGATCACTTGGAGTTGGTCCATACAGATGTATGGGGACCTAGCAAGGAAGCTTCAATATATGGATCAAGGTATTATGTCTCCTTTATTGATGATTGCAGCAGATGGACTATCCTATTCTTTATGAAACACAAAGATGAAGTTTTTTCATGTTTCAAAAGATATTTGGCTCTTGTGGAGAATCAAACAAGGAATTGATTATGAGGAGACCTTCTCTCCTGTGGCACAGATGCCTACTATTAGGGTTTTGCTTAGTATTGCCTCTTCCAAGAATTGGAAGATACTTCAACTAGATGTAAAGAATGCATTGTTGAATGGTTGGATAACAGAAGAGGTATATATGGCACAACCACTTGGTTTTGAGAATCAAGTTTACCCTGATTATGTGTGTAAACTTAACAAAGCATTGTATGGTCTCAAGCAAGCTCCAAGAGCTTGGAATTTCAGGCTTATTTCATTCTTGCAGGACAAAGGCTTTCAACCAAGCAAGGCAGATCCTTCACTCTTTATTAAAAAGAGTAATTCTGAGATCATCTACCTATGTGTATATGTAGATGATATTATATTGACAGGAAATGATGTAGATGGTATGAAGAAGATCAAAGATCAGATGAGAGAAGAGTTCAAGATAAGTGATTCGGGTTCACTTACCTACTTCATAGGTTTGGAAGTTGTCTACAAAGATCATGGTTTGTTTCTCACACAAAGAAAGTACATTAAGGACATGTTGGAAAAATTCAAGATGCAAGATTGTAAGATTGCAGGTAATCCAATGGAGGTCAATCACAAATTGAGCTCACATGAAGGTGAAATCATAGAGGACATCACATCATATAGTGGGTAGTCTCAACTATGCCACATTGACAAGAGTAGATATATTTTACAGTGTGAGTGTGCTAAGTTAATTTATGCACACACCAAGGAAACCACATATGGATGCTGCCAAAAGGATTCTCAAGTATCTCAAAGGAACCATAAATGAAGGACTTTATTATCCTTATGTATTTGATTTAGGTTTGAAGCTATTTTTTGATGCAGATTGGGCTGGCTCCAAGGAAGATAGAAGGAGCACTTCAGGTTATCTTTCCTTTGCAGGTTCAAAGCTTATTTCATGGTCATCCAAGAAGAAACCCACAGTTGCTCTCTCCTCTCCTGAATCTGAATATAGAGGTCTTGCCATAGCTACACAAGAAGCTATGTGGATGAAGACATTATTCAAAGATCTTGGATTGGAGTTTGGAACTCCAACTGTTTTTGGTGACAATATAAGTTCTATTCATTTGGCTGCTAATCCGATTTTTCATGCAAGGACTAAAAATATTCAAGTTCATTATCACTATGTATGAGAGAAGGTTCTAAGCAAAGAGTATCATATGTGTCCACTCATCAACAATGTGCATATATTCTAACCAAAGCATTGGATGGTACAAAGCTTTGCAAATTCAAGGCTATGATTGGTTTGCAGGTAATCTTGGAAGATTGAAGAACTCAAGCATACTTGGCTTGAGGGGGAGCTATTGGAGCAAGTCTATGAAAAGCCTAAGTATTGGCTTGAGTCCCACAAAGTCATAGAAGAAGCCTTAAAATGAAGACAATGTAAAGTTCACTTATGAACTACCTCTTGTAACTTTTGAAGACTTTACTTAATGTAAAAGTGAAAGAATCTTAAGTGGTTGAGTCCACTTGATCAAAAAGGGAAAGAGGAGCCACGAATTTGTGATTTTTGGTAGATAGAGAATCAAATCAATCACTAATTGATTGGAGAGTGATCGAGGGAAGTTAGCCTCCCAAAATCAACTATAAATACATGGTAGTCTTAGTAGTGGTTATGTGAAGACCTCCAAGAGCTGAGCTTTATGCCATATCAAGGTGTGATTCCAAGGCACACATATGTATCAGTAAGTCCATCGTATTTTACAATCAATATGCTTTCATTTTCATGATCATTTGAGTTCATATTTCCATGTTCTTGTGAAGTGTACTACTCACTGCCATATCTCTGAGTTTTCTCAGTCAGATTTCAGAGATGGTTTCTCTGAGCTTGGTGCATCATTTTCAGTGATTTAACTTGCTAAAGTTAGCTCTATACGTCTACTATATGCTCACCAATTTTCATTTTATTTGGGTGTTTCAATCTTTAGTTATGTTCAGTTGAAGTCAACCCTATCTGTTCATTTTCACTTCTCTATCAGGTACTCAACTTTTTTACTCATCTTGTCAGAGCTATTTCTCAGTGCGTACTTACCCAAATTCAATGATTTAATTAAGCTTGTTTGTTTCAGTATACTGTCTAGTATAAGTACAAATTTTCATAATCATTGGATTCTTAAATCTTGAGTTATGTTCATTTTTCTGCTCACTGGTCTCATTACTATAGAAGCCCGTGAAAATTGGGATGATGTCATCACTTGCCAAACATCATTCTCAGTGTGTGGTTCATTATTTTTTATGAGATTACTCTTGAAGTTAGCTCTTTAAGTTAACTAGACTTCCTCAAAAGGAATTAAGCTAATTACTATTGTGCTCAGAGAATTATGCAAAACACTGGACAGGTGTATGAACCAAAATAGCAAGTTCTTCACCTCTGAGCTAACTTCAACTTATCTGTTTTGATCTATCTTTTTGAGAGTGATCTTCCAAGATACATAGGGTGTCTAATACATCCATTGGCAAGCTAAAAGGGCCCACCATATACTCCTAGAGTTCATTTGGCTGGTGTAGATCAAGGATTTTGCAACACCTCTTCATCTTCAAGCACATACCTATCCATCTCTTCACATGATGGGAGGACGTGCATTCTCGAAGTGGGGCATATACCTTGTAGGCCCCATAAACCCTCCAGCTAGAAACTCCCATGCAGAGTACATTATTGTAGCCACCGAATACCTTACAAAGTGGGTAGAAGTAAAAGCCACAATGAACAATGATGCTCAAACAACGACAAAGTTCTTATTTGACGATGTGTTCATGAGATATGGATTACCAATAGAGTTAGTAAGTGAAAGAGGAACACACTTCTTGAATGAAGTCATTGAAAATATCCTCCAAGAGTTCTTGTGATACATAAGAAGTCTGGCCCCCATGATCCACAAGCTAACGGACAAGCCGAGAGCACAAATAAGATCCTATGTAATGTATTGACCAAATTAGTAAATAATAAGCGCTTTAATTGGGATAAACAGCTTCATCATGCTGCTTGGGCCTATCAAGTTGCCTATAAAATGGTACTCAATGCCACCCCATTTCAGATGGTCTTCAGACAGAATGTTGTGCTACCTTTGGACTTCCTAATCCCAACTTTAAAAGTAGCACAAGAGCATGAATGGAATGGACACGAGTTATCCTCTAGAATCTTTGATCTAGAATGATTAGGTGAGACAAGGCTACGAGTGGCTGTAGGCATCTATGCTACAAAGAAAAGGCAAAAAGCATACTTCGATGCACATATCAAAGATAAAGGACTAAAAGAGGGAGACCTAGTGTTGGTTTATACCCTAAAGCAGCATGCCTGTAAATTGGAAAAAAGGGGATACAGACCCATGATCATTAATAGAATTTCCACTAGCGGTGCAGTTCAATTGGCCACACTAGAAGGTGATATCAGTGGATGTCGAGTCAAGTTGTATCAAGAACCTCTTACAGAGGATATGCTAAAGAGACTCAACACTGCTAAGGAGCGAAAAGAAGAAGAGTTTAGGGTTAGAGAAGAAGTGCAGGCAGAGGCTAGAGAACACATTAGGATAAATAAGTTAAGATGCCTAGGCCTAGATGTCAATCTTGAGGCCTCAAGATACCACATGGCCATGTGTCAAACATCAAGTGCAATTGTTGCTCAGATAATTGATCGACGTCCCTTTGTGACCATAGCGGTAGGACAAGGGAAGAATGCAAGAAGTGTGAGAGCATTGATTGACTCAGGTGCAACAACTAGTGCAGTTAGAATTTCATACTGCCAAGCCGTGCAATTGAACATCAAGCCCATAGAGGCCTATCTCATAGGTTTGGGAGGTGTGGAAACCCCTTGTTTGGGTGAGGTGAAACTTCCCATCTACCTTCAAGATGTTTCAATAAAATTCAAAATGCTAGTGTGTCACGATGAGGACCTTATAGAGCCACTTGTCTTGGGTCAAGATTGGATTTACGACCATGCAGTCAACTTGAACCTAAGAAGTCAACTTCTTCAAGTTTGGGTACAGAAACAATGCATTACATTAGAATTAGACAATTGCATGCTCACAAATCTAGAGGTCACACATTCTCTTAGTTCTTTCGAAACTAATCTTTGCAAAGAAAATGCTGTGTGTGTCAATAGCCCTACGAAGCGAAAGGACTCAATCATGGAAGCACACGCTCAAAGGCCAACAAACCTCTCTTCTCCTTCACAGACTAATGCAAGCATAGCTCAACCAAAGAGGCAATCTAAAAGGACATCTACTATATTAACTAGACAGATGGAATTCAAGAAGAAAGAAGCTCAAGGCATGAAGCAGATTTGGGTACGAAAAGGAGAACAACCATCAGCTTTGCCACAACCATTCCCATTGAGGCAAGCCAACCATGTTAAAAGACGCACCAAGAAACGAGGACCATCTCAATCCTATGGTCTTTGACAGATTTAGGTACAAAAGCAATAGATGAAGGCCGACCATAATAACGTACAAATTTGGGTGCCAAAGAAATTAGCCATAGCTCAACAAGGGTGAGTACAAATGTGGGTACCCAAGGCACTCTTACATGCACAAAACAATATGATCTCCTTCACGAGAAAAATCTCAGGAAAGAAACCATGGAGAAGCAAGAGTCGAAACCATGGACCGAGACCAACTGAAGACAAATTCATCTCCTCATCGGTAATAAAAAGACAACCAAAAAGGGTATGGGTGTGGAAGCCAAAAGTACCAGTAGCTTCCATAGAGCCAAAGAGCCAAGCACGCTGGATACCAAAATTCAGAAACCACCCAAAGATAAAGAGCACAGAGCTTATGTCTATAGGGCCAAATACTATCTTGAAATGGATCCATATAAGAAGGATTACATCATTTCAAGATCCACTGGCTACCTCCAACAAAGACTGCATCAACATCCACTAGCAACATTGAAAGCCTTGACGTGCAACAACCATGTGCCTTTGGCACAACCTCGTCTTTTCCACCATGTCACATGTGACACATCTGACATATGTAAAATATTTTATTGATGCTAACACCTTTTTTTCTTGTTTTATTCCATTGTTAAAAGAGAGAGAGAGAGAGAGCACACAAAAAAAGAAACAAAAAAAAAAGGGGGAACCATCAACAAGGACATCCATCACCAAGGACATCCATCACCAAGGACATCCATCAATAACGGAAGACAAGCTCATGGTCAATCACCATGATGGAAGTACAACACGAAGAGTTGAAGATCGACGGAACGTTCACCATGGTAAGAATTGTATGCTTCAACAACAACATAACCATGATCGATTAGGAAGCCTCTTCGTCGGCATATCCTTGAGCACTTAGCTCAATACCCAACTTCTTGCACCATAATTCTTCCAATGCATTTCCCAAGTATGCATGCATAGGGCTACATTACAAGGCCATGCACAAGGCACATTCTTCTTCCAACCCATGCACTAATGCACTTACCCATCAGTCATTATGGGTCACGAGTACTTGGTATGGAAGCTAGGGAAGCCATCTTTGGAAGAACGAGGGGACATCACAGTGGCAACAAAAAGGACCAGGCAACAATCCACCACGAGATTGCTCATAATCAACATTGACAACCTCTTTTGAGTAGCTCACAATTTTTGAAAGCTCACAAAGACACCATCAAGCTGAAATACAAGGAAGAAGTCCATACAAAGGTAGCAATGACAAAATGATGAACCAAACAACTACCCAAGCTACAATTGGAAGATGGACCGCTCTTGTGGATACATGATGGACACTATCTCTCCACACACTACATGGAACAACCACTACAACAAGGGTCTGTCTGGGATGACATACTCTAGAGGGGGGGAGTGTTGACAGTCAAGGTCACACACAAGCAGCGAAGCGCATCAATGAAGTGGACACACAAGAAGAAGGAACATGTAGGGAGCTCCAAGAAGCACATGTCAAATTTTCAGAAGAAATCCCTATAAAAATAGTGATCTTTATCACTAAAAACCATTGTAAATACCATTTTCTATTTTTACAACTCCATTTTGTTCAAGACAAGGAGTCCTTGAGCTTGAGGAGTATTAGAAGTATCATCCTACCAATTTTCATATTTTTTAGACTCCATTTGAGCCCCCAAATAAGCCTTGGAACCTAATTATTAACTAGGCCGGACAATAGGTCTGGACAGGGCCAAAACTACTCAAAAAACTATAAAAGGGGCTGGAGAGCTCATTTTTGGGGTTAACTTGTTGTAGATTTCAGCTTTGTAAGAGAGTTCCTTTGTAATCAAAGAGCTTCCATTGTTCGAGTCTTTGCTCTTACCTTGTGCGCATGTGTGTGTATGTGTGTGTATGCTTGTGTGCTTTCACTCATGCACTTGTGCCATCACTTGATCTTGGTCTTCATACTAGTCCTTATGTCTCCACAGATTGACAATTACGAGGTGAATCTCCTCACGTTGGTACTTGCCATTGTGCTAGAGTGACACCAGGGGAGGTGTTTGTAGCAGCCAAGGCACCCAAGGACCCACAAGACAAGGAAGCCAAGGAAGGGAGTCAGAGCAAGGAACAAGCAGGCAAAGTAGTCAATGCAGATCTGGCAGATAGGCCCTATAATTTTTCCATGAAACAATATTTCCCAAATAGTGATCTTAGTCACTTCACATCATTGTAAATACCATTTTTTTATTATTCATACTCCATTTTGTGCAAGCCGAGGAGTCCTCGAGCTTGAGGAGTATCAGTAGTATTTATGTACCAATTTTCATAATTTTCTGAGCTCTTTTGAGCCTCCAAATTAGCATAGGAACCTAATTTTTAACTAGGCCAGACACTAAGTCTGGACAGGACCAAAACTAATAAAAAACTATAAAAAGAGCTAGAGAGCTCATTTTTTAGGTTCGCTGGTTGTAGATTTGAACTTGTATAAGAACTCTTTTGCAATAGAAGTTACTCCATTGTCTCTCTCTTTGTTCTTGCCTTGTGTGCACATGTGTGTGTATGTGTGTGCAAGTTTGTGTGCTTCTCACTCACAGACTTGTGCCATCACTTGTTCGAGGTCTTCATACCATCCTCACGTCTTCTCGGATTGACATTAAAGGAGGTTCTACTCATCACTGAGCTACAAGCCTACAAGTTTATGACAACCATGTGCTCGAGAGATGACTCTCCTCCCAACCAAATGCCTCTATATATAGCTCTCTCCAGGGGACTGCCTTCTTGGGCAGGTGGATACTAACCATCCATGTGTCAGCCATGTAACTGCATGTGCACCAAGTGTCCTAGTTAACTCGAGTTAACTCAAGTGGATGCTTCTAGAAGGCTCTAGATCTCTTTGGGCAAAATACTCTCCCCATGTAGCCCATGGGGATTGAGCCCAAGACCTCCTCCTTTACACCCATGAGACTTAACTACTAGGATAAGTGGATTACTTGGTTACAAGAGTAAATGACCTTCTAGTAAGTCTAGACTTGAGATCTTTGTTCATACACATGGGTGACCAAGCGGTGTCTGTTTGAACCGATCGGAACCTTAGATCATAGACTTACTTTATTATATTCTTTCCCCTTGGAAAATATTTTCATCCTCAAAAATAGAGCTATATAACTACTTAAGGCAACCCTCGAGCCCCATGTTCTAAAACTGCAAGAACATGGTCATGTTCTAGAATTGGAAGAACATGTCTCATCTCTATGGTGGCATCCCTGCCCAAATGATTCAAAACACTATTTCCCTTTGCACTTTGATAAATTGGTCAAAGTACAAAGTAGTGAATGAATAATAAGGGTGGATCTAAAAGCATCCATGGCCAATTCACAATTTTTACTAGGTGTGATATGGGCACAAACATGTGAACTAGGTGGGTTCAAATTACTAGTCTATTTTTGGGCATGATTGGTGCATGGACTTAGTAACGAAGGCAGGATTCTTATCCCTTGCAAGACTTTGAGAACTCTTGATTCACTTGCATTTGGTTTGGACAACTTGAAGTTTTGTGGTCTCAAACATCTAACTTGGATGTTTGTACAATGGTTTACTCATATCCAACAGTTACTTGATTTTTTCACCCAACTAGAGGACTACTTTGTGCAAATGAGTTTAAAAATTCTATGTAAATTACCGGAGAAAGTCTACCATTTACTTTGAGTCAACCATACTATAACTTGACCAATTCAAATTCAAAATGAAAATTTTCCAACTAAGGACACTTTTCTCAAAGACTTGAGCTAGAATTTCTTTAGGAATTATCAATCTGATGAGCAATTCCTAACTTCTCTATTCTAGAGTATACTTGACTCTAGAAATTCATTTAGATTTATGCTAAATAATTTGAAGAAAACTCAAATGAATAAGTCAATCTTGGACTTAACATCTTTTGAAGATTGAAAAAGTTCTTGTTCAGAACATCTATCTAGGATCTTTAATTTAGTTACCTGGTTCTAACCAGCTAACCCTTGACTTTTGTGAAAAGAACCAGATACTATATCTGAGTCAAACCCAAAAGATTCAGAAAGCGGAAAGAAAGAGCTAAAACTCTGTTCATTCAATTCAAACTTCGAAGATATGTAAACTTCCTATGAGTCAAAGTCTAGATGACTCAAGACTTTAACTTCTCAAAGATCTGTTTCAACAGGATTTTGAAGCATCTTTTCTATCTTTAAGAGAAATAAGATGGATTCTCAAAAAGATTTAGAGCAAATCTAAAACATCATCCAACCACAAGATACTAATGTGGTAACCAACATTAGTGTGTCAACCCACTAAGGTTCTATTGATGATTTTTTACTCAAGTAATGCTTCACTTGAGAGTTCCTGACTATATTCAATCTTTATGACTCCTTTTTGGGAGTGCAATTCTTGTGCATTTCTTCAAGTCAAAGGATTGAATTTACCAAGTTACACTAGGAAATTTTTTCTTGACTTAGTCTATTCCTCAGTTGAAAGGAGCTTTTCAATATCAAAATCCACTTCTTCAAAAATTTATCAAATATTTCTGAATCAACAACACTTTATCTTGAAGTGTTCCAAGAAGATCTTGGAAGTTACTTACTTCATATCATCTGTTTCCTTTATCTTGAAGTACCTTGAGATACTACTATTATCTTCCTTGAATTTAAACTCCTTCTTTGAAGTTTTAATTCCCTTGCAGATCAAACCTAACTTCAAGATCCAATCTAGAACTAAAAGATAATTATCATCCACGGTCTGATGTCCCACACCATCTTTCCTACATCAATCTCAGTATAAAATCTAGTGTCCCATACCACCCTATTTTATATTCACATTGATGTGTGAGTGATACTTATCCTAAAGTCTAAACATCTCTTGATAGAGTACCTTCTTACTTCAATTCTTTAGGAGAATTTTGAAGTTTCAGGTATTACATCTAACTAGATTTTCTCGGTTTTGATCCCTTCACATGATCATTTCACGATCTTGTGCTTTCCTTTGGGAACTTGAAATAATTTGTGATGGAACATCCATTCCTCTTTACTAGCATTTTCAAATGAAAACTAATTAGAACTCCAAGTACTTGAATTTTCACAATTTCAAGCTCAATTGGTTTATTCTTGACCAATTTGTAGTGACAAGGGCTTTTGACTTCTTGTCTTTAGATTCCTTTCTTACTGATGCTTTAGGTACCTACCCTGGCCAAGACTTTACAGGAATCTCTCTACTGCATAAGTCTAAGCATCCACTCATGCTTTCTAGATTTGTACCAAAATCCCTTTAAGGATAGGCAAACATTATGTTTTACCTTCCATAGACTTAAGTACCATATTCACGATTGCAGACTACATTCTTGGAATTTCTTCACTGTGTTTAGACTTAGAACAGCTTACTCTTTTCACACTTTTCCATTGGATAAATGGAACCTGAGTGAATAATTCCTAAAAGGAATTTTATTGCCAATACTTGGGAAAACTTTAGAGTAGTTCTAATAGCACGTTCTTGGACAATCATAGTCAAGCTTAATCAAGTTTGGTTGACCTTGCCACAAGAATAAATACTAAGTCTTTATTGTTAAGATCTTATAAACTAGCAAAAGCCTCTTCGCTTACCCATGGGCTTTTTAGAGATCTTTCCCTCAACTTAAGTCCAAACATACACTGATGCCTCTCAAATTCCAAAGCGAACATTAGAAAAGCAAAAAGAAAGAACCAAAACTCTATCAAGTGTGTGGCCCCACTAAGGTTCTATTGATGAGTTTTTACTCAAGTAAAAACTCAATCTTTATGAGTTCATGCCTATATTCAATCTTTATGATTCCTTATTGGGAGTGCAATAGGGAATTCACCAAGTTACACTAGGTTCTTTTTGCTTGACTTAGTCAGTCTATTCCTTAGTTGAAAGGAGCTTTTCAATATCAAAATCCACTTCTTCATAAATTTATCAAATATTTCTGAACCAAAAACACTTTTAGTGTTCCAAGAAGATCTTGGAAGTTACTTACTTCATATCTTCTATTTCTATCTTGAAGTACCTTGAGACACTACTATTATCCTCCTTGAATTTAAACTCCTTCTTTGAAGCTTTAATTCCCTTGAGGATCAAACCTAACTTCAAGATCTAATCTAGGACTAAAAGATAATTATCATCCATGGTATGATGTCCCATACCATCTTTCTTACATCAATCTGAGTATAAAATCTGGTGTCCCATACCACCCTATTTTATATTCACATTGATGTGTGAGTGATACTTATCCTAAAGTCTAAGCATCTCTTGATAGAGTACCTTCTTACTTCAATTCTTTACAAGAATTTGGAAGTTTCAGGTATTACCTCTAACTAGATTTTCTTGGTTTTGATCCCTTCACATGATCATTTCACAATCTTGTGCTTTCCTTTGGGATCTTGAAATACTTTTTGATAGAACATCCATTCCTCTTTACTAGGGTTTTCAAATAAAAACAAATAAGAATTCCAAGTACTTGAATTTTCATAGATTCAAGCTCAATTGGTTTATTTTTTACCAATTTGTAGTGACAAGAGCTTTTGCCTTCTTGTCTTTATATTCCTTTCTTATTGATGCTTTAGGTACCTACCTTGGCCATGACTTTACACGAATCTCTCTACTGCATAATTCTAAGCATCCACTCATGCTTTCTAGATTTGTACCAAAATCCCTTTAAGAATAGGCAAACATTATGTTTTACCTTCCACAGACTTAAGTACCATCTTCACAGTTGCAGAGTACATTCTTGGAATTTCTTCACTCTATTCAGACTTGGAACAATTTACTCTTTTCATGCTTTTCCATTGGATAAATGGAACTTGAGGGAATAATTCCCAAAAGTAACTTTATTGCCAATTCTTGGGCAAACTTTAGAGTAGCTCCAATCACACTTTCTTGGACAATCATAGTCAAGCTTGATCGACTCTGGTTGACCTCAGAGCAGAATAAAGACTTAGTCTTTATTGTTAAGATCTCTTAAAATAACAAAAGCCTCTTCATTTGCCCATGGGAATTTTAGAGATCTTTCTTGCAACTTAAGTCCATGCATATACTGATGCCTCTCAGATTCCAAAGCTAAGATTCAGAAAGCAGAAAGAAAGAACTAAAACTCTGTTCAACCAATTCAAATGTCAAAGATACGTAAACATTATGAGTCAAAGTCAGATGACTTAGGACTTTAACTTCTCAAAGATCTGTTTCAATAGGGTATTGAAGCTTTTTTTCTATCTTTAAGAGAAATAAGTTGGATTCTCAAAAAGATTCAGAGAAAATCTAAAACATCATCCAACATTAAGATACTAGTGTGCTAACCAACATCAGTGTGCTGATCCACTAAGGTTCTTTTGATAAGTTTTTACTCAAGTAATGCTTCACTTGAGACTAAGTTCATGCCTATATTCAATCTTTATGACTCCTTACTAGGAGTGCAATTCTTGTTTATTTGTCAATTCAAAGGATTGAATTTACCAAGTTACACTAGGAAATTTTTGCTTGACTTAGTCAGTCTATTCCTTAGTTGAAAGGAGCTTTTCAATATCAAAATCCACTTCTTCATAAATTTATCAAATATTTCTGAATCACCAACACTTTATCTTGAAGTGTTCCAAGAAGATCTTGGAAATTACTTACTTCATATCTTCTGTTTCCTTTATCTTGAAGTACCTTGAGATACTACTATTATCCTCCTTGAATTTAAACTCCTTCTTTGAAGTTTTAATTCCCTTGAGGATCAAGCCTAACTTCAAGATCCAATCTAGGACTAAAAGATAATTATTGTCCATGGTCCAATGTCCCATACCATCTTTCCTACATCAATTTTATTATAAAATTTGGTGTCCCATACCACCCTATTTTATATTCAGATTGATGTGTGAGTGATACTTATCCTAAAATCTAAACATCTCTTGATAGAGTACCTTCTTACTTCAGTTCTTTACGAGAATTTTGAAGTTTCAAGTATTACCTATAACTAGATTTTCTTGGTTTTGATTGCTTCATATGATCGTTTCACGATCTTGTGCTTTGTTTTGGGAACTTAAAATACTTTTTAATGGAACATCCATTCCTCCTTATTAGGGTTTTTCAAATGAAAACCAATCAAAATTCCAAGTACTTGAATTTTCACAGATTCAAGCTCAATTGGTTTATTCTTGACCAATTTGTAATGACAAGATCTTTTGACTTCTTGTCTTTAGATTCCTTTCTTACTGATTTAGGTACCTACCTTGGCGAGGACTTTACAAGAATCTCTCTACTGCATAAGTCTAAGCATCCACTCATGCTTTCTGGATTTGTACCAAAATCCTGTTAAGGATAGGCAAACATTATGTTTTACCTTCCACAGACTTAAGTTCCATCTTCACAGTTGCAGAGTACATTCTTGCAATTTCTTCACTCTATTCAACCTCAGAACAGCGTACTCTTTTCACACTTTTTCATTGGATAAATTGAGCCAGAGTGAATAATTACCAAAAGGAATTATATTTCCAATACTTGAGCAAACTTTAGAGTAACTCCAATTGCACATTCTTGGACAACCATAGCCAAGCTTCATCAGGTCTAGTTGACCTTGCAACAAGAATAAAGACTTAAACTATCAAAAACCTCTTCGATTACCCATGAGATTTTTAGAGATATTTCCCTCAACTTAAGTCCAAGCATACACTAATGTCTCTCATATTCCAAAGCTAAGAATCTTTGATACACTTTTAGGTTATATCAATATTTGGACTTAAGTACCAATATGAGTGGTTTGGGAATTGTTAGGAACTACTTTCTATTAAACTTACTTGAAAGATTCTAGTCTCACATCAAGGGAAATTTTTTCTTTCAAGAACTTTCGATTCCCACCAAGGAATCAAGTAATACTAAGCCAATTATTCATCTTGGAATCTTTTGCTTTATTAGAATAATCTTTTTTAAAAGAAATTTTGACTTTTGGACAAACAATAAAACTTTAAATCTTGGTCTTGTCTAAAAGATATTCCTTTTTAACCAATGAAATAGTTAACCAGACTATTTCCTTTATTGGCTTATCTTTAGAAAGTAACTTGATTCCCAGAGATTACTTTGACATGTCTTTTAGGAAATATATTGATTCCCAAAGATTGATTTGACTTGGATTTCTTCTTTACGCCTAATTAGCCTAAACAAAACTAAGCATAATTTTCTCATCCTCATAAAAGTGTTTAATAAAGTTTCCATACTTTTTGAAAACTTTACATCTTGAATAGAGATGCAATCATGGAACCAAACACCCAACTATTGAACACTAAAGTTCAAATGATGCTAAAGTTACTTCTTTGATTTTCATTACTCTTCAAGATGAAATCAAAGAAACAACTTCAAAAGTTTCATGATTTTTTACAAATGTGGAACATATCAACTATCCTTTGAACTTGATAGTTCAATTGATTTAAGTTCCATTTGTTTTTATTTGTTTCTTATCATGTCTTGGGATAGAATCAGATAAAACTTCCAAAGGAAACTTTATCAACCTACTTGGATGCATGATTTTGCAAATCTAGCTAATGATTACATCTAAGCTTGTCATTAGGATTCTCTAAGTTTTCTCCTAAACTTAGAGTCATCATGGAAATTTTGAAGTAGCCCTATTTTCTTGCCATTCCAGTGAGCAAGAAAAAATGAAAACTTAACTTTCGAACGGCCTACTTTTCCTAATCAAAACTCCTAATTTGTGATACCTAAGTATCACACTTGAGAAAAAAAAATTAGCTACTTGAGTTGCATGGTAGCCAAGAGCCTTGCAACTACCTAGTTTTCTATTTTCCCTAGCTATCTAAGTCGAGTTAGAAAAAGGAGGTAACGAAAGTAAGTATTCAATTACTTAACAAACAATCATGCATATGCAAATATCTATTCTTGCATGCAAATATCTGTTCTTGCATGCAAATGCCTGTTCTTGCATGCAAATGCATGTGAGTGCATGCATGTGTTGGCATTCTCCTTTCATGCACCAAAATTATATCAAGCGAGTCTTGAGATTGATAATGCATGTTCCCAATCATCCATGCACAAACATTCTACTTGCTAGCTTTTTAAAAAGATATAACCGTTCATGTGCATAAACTTGAGCATTAACTATCTTTTTCAAGCAAGAAAAAACGTGTTTTGTGCATGAAAACATTCTTTGAAAAGGATAAATGCACCAACATTATTTCATAGATGCACGCCTATGCTTGATAAGTGCTTCCATACTTCGATGCTCTCCTACTTTGCTTTCATTAAATTGCATACGATGCTTTCAAAATTGAAGATTCCTTCCCTACTTCAATGATAATAGCAATGCATTCTATATGAAAGCATAGACTAAAACAAATATTAAAATGTAAACATGGACTTGTAAAGTTCTTAGCTCTCAATTAAGCTACATCCTTCCATTGATCCTCAGGAAGCGCGATTCTTCATCTTGGTTAGCTTCAGTCTCCATACTTTAAAGAATCAATGCTTGCAACATCTACCACAGATGCATGTCCTCCAACTACATGGTCTTTGTATGATACACCAAACTCCTCAATGGACGTACAATGGAGAAGATGATGCAGATTTAGTTCTCATTCAAATTTGGTAAAGGATCTTAGTAGAGAACTTAAGAAAATGTAAAAAACTAAGCTTCTCAGCTCGAGATTAGCATAGATTATGCATAATCAGAACACATCTATAATACTGCAAAGAACTCAAACATCAAAATCTTTTTACTTTCGTGTTTAAGCACTCCTATGTGTTCGAAGATGGACGTGGATCATTGAGCATTGGATTTTTTGATGTCCAAAATTTCATGTAATATTGGTGTAGAAGAACGATTTGATTGCAGAGATAGATGTTAAAAAACTTATGCATGAATCTCAAATTGGGAACACGTCTGCTCTTGTGGATAGATGAGAGACCTCTTGCCTTGACATTGCATCCTGTGATGGACGACGATATACTTTTTGAAACCCCTTCAGTGTTGGAGAAACAATCACTAATTGGACATATATTTGAAGGTCAAAGCTTTAGAAGAAAACCACATGCCTATGTGAAGGGACAAATTCACGAGTGTATTATACTTGTAAAGTTAGTTCACTTTAGTTCTAGAATTTTTTTAAAAGTCATGAGATAGAGAAAATCTATATAAGTTAGTTTGTATCAGCTGACGCGATGAGGAAGACAATGAGAGAGTGATCTAGAACTCATTTTGTATGACTGAGAATAGTCGGGCTTCTCTATGTGAGAAAGCACCTGTGTATTTGTGAGGTTTCATAGTTATGGAAAGAGTTTATTAAAGTTCTCTGTATAAATCTTCTTCTTCCATCTCTAGTGTTTGTCTTCTATGTAATGATTTGAAAAGTTCAAGTTTTCCAAGCAAGTCGATGCCTGGCATCGAATGTATGTTGAAAGGTTGAGTTTTATGCGGGAAGTCAATGCCTGGCATCGAATCCTAGCTGCTAAGTCCTTATCTTTATACCTGACTTTTATCTACTGATAAATCTTCTTGAAAAGATGAAGTTTGTGGATCAACTCGATGCCTGGCATCGAGTTTCAGCATAAAGTCGATGCGTGGCATCGACTTCTAGCATAAAAGTGGTCTTGTTCATGTGTGTGTTCAAGGGGGTAATTTTGGTGCTGAAAAAGTGGCAGAAAAAGCTCAAAGTTGATGCCCGGCATCGACTTTTGGTTGCAAGTCGATGCTAGGCATCAAATTTTCATTTTTATACACTCAGAATTACTAAAGGAGGCAAAATTTCTAGTTTTGGCAAGTCATACAGGTCATCTTGTGAAGGCCATAACTTGAGTTTTAGAGATCCGTTTCTTGCATATGATAGCTTCTTGGAAATCTCTACTCTTCTAGTTTCGTTCAATAAAATATCTTGGAGAAATAATATTTGAACTAAGAGAAATTAGCAAAATACTGAGGGTATGTCATTTTAGTGACTGGAAAAATCTGAAGAAGTAAAGTTCTTGGTTTTGGCTATCATTTCTCAAAGTTTTGAGTGGCAATGAGTTAATGGTGACCATAGAAGTGTTCTAGTGTCACATTAATTCATTTCTTGTGGTGTTTCGTACATTAACAAGTGGTATCAGAGCAGAAAGGTTCTAAAGAGCAGAAAGCGGCAAAGGTACGAGAAGTTTTGGAAAGTTTTCCATTAAAGTTTGAAAGGTGAAGCATTTGAAGACACAAGGCATCAAAAGGTTACTTCAAAAGTATTCTCATACACAAAGAACTCCAAAAGGTATTATCCTTTATCCTTTAACCTCACAGGTTGTAGCAGAAGGAAAGGAGTATGGCAAATCATATCTCCATTGACAAACTGGACAGAGATAATTATCCCGCATGGGTAATGAGAATGGAAGCCTTACTTATGAGTAAGGATCTCATGATATATGTTACAGATGAAGAAGAGAAGACAGTATTTGAAGATGAAAGCCGACCAAAGAAAGAAGAACTTGATGCTTTAAAGCATTGGTAGAAGAAGGATGCAAGTGCAAAAACTATATTTACAATACAATCTCTGATCATTTGCTACCACACATCAGAGGATTGGAATCATCTGAAGATATATGGAATGCATTGGAGTATCATTTCCAAAGCACTACTAAAGCACGGAAAGCAAGTCTATGGTTAGAGTTTACAACATTCAAGAAAAAGCCAAGTCAAAATATTAGTGATTATGTCACTAAGATGAAGGATCTAGCAACTAGTCTTGGATCCATAGATGAAGATGTTGAAGATCACAGATTGATTGCTCAACTACTTGCAGGTTTGAGAAGGGATGAAAGGTGGAAACCTTTTGTCTTATCAACAGAACTTTCATTAAATCATTATGTTCCAGATTTGAATCAATTACTTGGTTTGATGCTGCAGAATGGTGCAGAATACAAAGATATGATGGTGCAGAATACAAAGATATGAGGAAGTATCAATCTCTTGTGGGTAGTTTGATTTATGCTACACTAACAAGACCTGATCTTAGTTATGTAGTGGGACTTTTGTCACAATTCATGCATTGTCCAAAGGACCCACATTGGATTGCAGGTCAAAGAGTTCTCAGATATATCAAAGGAACTATAAAGGAAGGATTATATTATCCTTTTACATCAGATTTGAATTTGAGAGCCTACAGTGACTCAGATTGGGCAGGTAACCAGGATGACAGAAGATCAACTCATGGTTACATGATATACATTGGTGATAAGCTTGTAAGTTGGTGTTCAAAGAAACAACATACAGTAGCATTATCATCAACTGAAGCTGAGTACAAAGGACTTGTGGAAGCAGCTAAGGAGGTCATATGGATGCAGACACTATTCAAAAGCTTGGGCATTGATCAAGGTATACCTACAATACATGGAGATAATATGATTTCACTTTATCCTGCAACAAATCCAGTATTTCATGCAAGAATAAAACATATATAGATACATTATCATTTCCTGAGAGAAAAGGTAATAAAGAAAGAGATTAAAGTAGAGTACATTTCTACTAAAGATCAGATAGCAGACATAATGACAAAGAGCTTGGATGGTGTGAAGACTAGTAGATTCAAAAGCATGGCAGGAGTAAAAGAAAAAGAAGATGATATGAAGAAACAGAGAAAGTCAATTAGTGATTGAGGGGGAGCTGTTGGAGAAACAATCACTAATTGGACATATATTTGAAGGTCAAAGCTTTAGAAGAAAACCACATGCCTATGTGAAGGGACGAATTCACAAGTGTATTATACTTGTAAAGTTAGTTCACTTTAGTTCTAGAAGTTTTTTAAAAGTCACGAGATAGAGAAAATCTATATAAGTTAGTTTGTATCAACTGACGCGATGAGGAAGACAATGAGAGAGTGAGCTAGAACTCATTTTGTATGACTGAGAATAGTCGGGCTTCTCTGTGTGAGAAAGCACCTGTGTATTTGTGAGGTTTCATAGTTATGGAAAGAGTTTATTAAAGTTCTCTGTATAAATCTTCTTCTTCCATCTCCAGTGTTTGTCTTCTATGTAATGATTTGAAAAGTTCAAGTTTTCCAAGCAAGTCGATGCCTGGCATCGAATGTATGTTGAAAGGTTGAGTTTTATGCAGGAAGTCAATGTCTGGCATCGAATCCTAGCTGCTAAGTCCTTATCTTCATATTTGACTTTTATCTACTGATGAATCTTCTTGAAAAGATGAAGTTTGTGGATCAACTCGATGCCTGGCATCGAGTTTCAGCATAAAGTCGATGTCTGGCATCGACTTCTAGCATAAAAGTGGTATTGTTCATGTGTGTGTTCAAAGGGGTAATTCTGGTGCTGAAAAAGTGGCAGAAAAGCTCAAAGTCGATGCCCAGCATCGACTTTTGGTTGCAAGTTGATGCTAGGCATCGAATTTTCATTTTTAGACACTCAGAATTACTAAAGAAGGCAAAATTTCCAGTTTTGGCAAGTCATACAAGGTCATCTTGTGAAGGCCATAACTTGAGTTTTAGTGATTTGTTTCTTACATATCATAGCTTGTTGGAAAGCTCTACTCTTCTAGTTTTATCCACTAAAAGATCTTGGAGAAATAATATTTGAGCTAAGAGAAATTAGCAAAATACTAAAGGTATGTCATTTCAGTGACTGGAAAAATCTGAAGAAGTAAAGTTCTTGGTTTTGGCTATCATTTCTCAAAGTTTTGAGTGGCAATGAGTTAATGGTGACCATAGAAGTGTTCTAGTGTCACAATAATTCATTTCTTGTGGTGTTTCATACATCAACATTCAAGAGATCTTGAGAATGTCTACTGCTCTGCCTATAGAGATGGGGTTGCACAATGCTCATCATGACCGGATAATGTTATGCTTGCACAATATTAAAGTGTACATAATGGTTAACAAATTGAAACTTATTTCCTGCTACATTTCATATTGAAATTCGATTTATTGAAGTTATGTTGAATATTCAGAGAACTTGAGTATGCATGAGCATGAACGAAAGTCTTGCACATTTAAATCTGTCAATTGGACATTATCCATGAAAATAGAAGATTTTTTTCTTTTTGTATATCATGTGCTAAATGTGTTTATATAGTATGAATATACATTTTTTTAAATCAACTCTAAAACCAAAAATAAAGTTGTAGCGCTACATGGAAGTAATACGACAGAGAATATGACGAAGAATAGTGTGAAGATATATTTTTAAGTGATTTGCGAAATAAAACTCTCGTTTAGCAACTTCCATATCAACTTTGATGATGTGTTTTCTAATTATTCTTCTCGAATCTTTATTACACACCTGAATTGCTAGAAATCACCCTGCGTGAGCCAATGAACTTTGCGGTTGACTTGATCCACCAACAAAGTGTTCCACATACTTCCAACAACGTGGAAGTAACAACAATGAAAAAGTTTTGATACTCTGAAGTAAGCTATTTTATAGGCTCTAATACTCAAAGTGGTGGATCCACAGAAAACGGATACTGATGCTAGCGGCATAGCCATAGGAGTAGTTTTGAGTCAAGATGGTAGGCCAATCACTTTTGAAAGTAAAAAGTTGAGTACTGCACAACCCAATTGGCCACTACATGAATAGGAATTGTATGTTGTGGTGCATGCTCTTAAATTCTAGAGACACTATCTTTATGGTACAGATTTCAAGGTATACACACATCACCATACACTGAACTACTTTTGTAGTCAGCCAGATCTTCAAGGCAGACATGCTCCTTAGGCTAAGCTCATGCATTAGGGGAAAAAATGAACCCTGAATGGGCCTTTTAGATTAAGAGGTGATTAGTGATGGACCAATCAGAAGAGGGTGGTGGCCATAGTCTAGTCCCTAAATCACATAGCCTAGGCATAGGCTTCCCTTGTTTTTTTGTAGTCAAAGAAGAGAAAACCACCTAGAGTTGGTGGTTTTACACATTTGGATGGTTTTGAAAGCCTCGAAAATGACTTTGGGCCCTTGGATTGGTTAGAAGATCCAACGCTTGAGGATTGATTGCAAAAGTCAAGGCGCCTTTGGATTTAGACCCTTGGATCACCTTGATATCCAATGGATGAGATTGAATACATCCTCAAAAAGGCACCTTTGTTTCTGGGCCGTTGGATGTGTCCAGGATCTAACGGTTGACATGATAAGGATAAATTTGAAATGCGCATACGATCTGGACCATTAGATCTCCAGTTGATCTAAGGGTTGACAATGGTTGCCATGATTACAAGGTGCCTTTTCACCTCGCCCCTTGGATCTGACATAGATTGAACGACTTCGAGTGCATCCGGATGTGAAATCAGCCCCAAACGCGGGCGTCCCTTAGATATCAAGCGGATCCAACGGCTCTAAAGACCCACAAAAATGTGAATCAGCCCCAAATGCGGGGATGCATTGGATTGGGCCTCATCCAATGGCCCAAAAGTTTGCAGAACTCTACTGATCCATCAACGACGCTGTCCCTACTCGCACGTATTGTCAGAGACTCTCTCTCTTGCTTTCCATCGACTTTGAATGTAGACCATTGATTTCAAGCATCTGAAGGCTATAAATTATCCGATTTAAGAATTCAAGTTGATAAGAGTATCAAATATTATTTTATTTGAGAAAACCACTAGTGGTTTACTATGGCCCCTTAATCTCACTGAATTAGCTTTTTAATCCCTAAAAATTAGGAATCCTTACAAGGCCCATGCAGGGCTCATTTTTTCCCCCAATGGCAAGAGTTTCACATGAAAATCCTATATAGAAGAGGCAAAGAGAATGTTGTAGTTGATGTGTTATCATGAATAGTATATCAAATGAGCTTTATCGTCCTAGAAAGCTCATTGCTTCAAGAAATAAAGCAAGCACATGTGCAAGATCCACACTTTTTATAGATCATTAGAGTCATCGATGATGAATTTATTATAGGATATGAGAAATTTTTAAAATTTTCTTCCCTTTGTAAGGCAAACAAGTCAAGTTCGTATTCCAATTTCTCAATGAAGAACGGAATAGTTGCTCAATATCTACACCACTTGATCCAAACATCAAGTTTGCACTGGAGGATTCATCATCACTTGTGGATGTTCATATTTATCGACAGCTTGTTGAATCATTACTCTTCGTTGCCAACACTAGACTAGATATTGTCTATGCAATTAGTATACCCAGTTAGTTTGCATATCAATCTTGTCAGACTCACTAGGATGCTGCTCAGAGACTACTTCAATACCTTGCCCTCACCCAACATCATGGTCTTTGGTATAGAGGGGTGCTAGTGCAATTAAAACCAACATACTTGGTTGATTAGCTCATACTTGACTTATTGACATAACTTATGCAAGGCTTCATATGATCAATCTCTTGTAAGTTCTTCACATTCACCTTTGTACAAGTGGTACACATCCATGTAGAGTTAGGAAGCTCTAAAATCATGACTCATTTGGTTTTTGAGTGATGAGGGACTCTATCCTATACTTTAGGAGTCACTTTTTAGGTAGATCTTTGAAATTGAATTCAAATTTTGGCTCCAAGTTCAACTATAAGAAGAGGATCAAAAAGACATGCATGCATCTCGAGCCTATGAGATCACTTTGAGTGAGATTCATTGTGAACTGAGAGCTAAACTCATAGCTCATTCCCCTCTCACACATTGAGCAATGTATGATTTCCAATGACATTGTATTTGTATATGATTTAATAGATATATGATCATTACATTCTCATTTCACTTCTCTATTATAACTCCATCAGAATAGTGATCTTCTCATACCTTGTTTTCAGTGCATGATTGATCATTTGTCATGATTTAAAGCATGGTACATTCAACTACTATCTAGTACATGAGCTACAAAATTTCATTAGCATTGCTTCTCTAGATCACGAGATATTAACTCATCTTTGCTCACTGGTCTATTGACTGTTGAACCCCAAAATTATCGGGATGATCTTATGATTTTCTAAACATCTTTCTCGGTGTATATTCCATCATTTGAAATCACTCATGATTGAGAGTGTACTAAGATAATTAAGACTCTGAAAAGGAATTAATCCAATTTCTGCAGTGTTCAGAGAACTATTCAAAACATTGAACAAGTATAGGAACAAAAATATTAAGTCTTTTGTTCTTGGATCAACTCCAACCTATCTGTTTTGATCCATTGATTAGTGGATCATGTCCCAAGCAACATATATGATTATTTATTATCATTATCTAGTTAAAGAGGCCCACTATACTCTCCAACAATCATTCTTAGAAGGTGTGAAGCAAGATCAAGCAACACACTTCATCTCTGAAGACTATCCATCATCTCCTCCAAGAGTGGTATCAGAGCAACAACAAGCAAGATGGGAGATCGATTTCCATTCTTTGTTGACAAATTGGACAGAAATAGCTACTCACCATGGTCACTAAGGATGCAAACTTACCTTCAATGGAGAAGTCTATATGGATACATCTCAGGAGATGAAGAAATGTCAATCTTCAGGACCAAGCATCAATCTACAATGGAAGAGCAAGAAAGGCTGACCACATGGTGTACAAAGGATGCTCTTGCTAGGTCTTATCTATGTAATGAAATTTTTGATTTCTTGTTACTGCATATTAGGAATTGCAAGACCTCCCAAAAGACTTGGGAAGTACTGTCAGCATATTTCTCCTCAAATATAAGAGCTAGGAAGAATCAGTTATGGATGGAATTTACAACTCTAAAGAAACAACCAAAGCAAGGAGTGGCTGATTATGTAACCAAGATGAAAGATGTGGCTAATTAGCTTGCAAGCATTGACGACGAGATAGAAGAAGAACACATAATAAGGCATATCATTAATGGCATCAAAGCTAATGACAAGTGGGAGCCATTCACCACAGCAATGGAACTCTACATGGATATAAAAATACCTAACCTCTAACACATTGATGGGGAAACTCTTCATCCATGATACAAAGCTCAATAAGAATGGTGACAACTCTAAAGGTAACCAATCTTTTGCCCTTTATACATATAAGAATAAAGCTAAGGATAAAGGTAAAATCAAGAAGAATGAAGAAGCAGTTAGTACCTCTCAAGCTAATTATGAAGGAAGAGGAAGAGGTTGTGGAGAATGAGTTCTCCTATGCACAACGGAAGTGTGTAGTGAGCCCTTGTATGTCCAGCACTTGGACAAACATCTGCACCTTAGATAGCTTGCTGCTCTCAATACAAAACTCAAATGGACTTGAGACTTTAGTCAATCAAAGTAGACAAAGAGAGCTTTCTAACAAGCTATAAATGACTTAATTTGGACAAGTTTTGGTTAGGAAACACAACTGTCAAAGATGAACTACCTATTCACACAGGTATGCTGAAGAACTGAGCTTCACTCTCGGACTGATAGCTCTCTGAATATATATCCTTTGAGAAAGATATTTAGTACAGGGAAAGTAGACACAAGTAGCTTTCCAACAAGCTAAAAATCAAGTAATTTGGATGAGTTTTGATCAGGAAACTCAACTCACCAAGATAGACCACCTGCACACATAAGTACACTATAAAACTGGACTTTACTATCTGATAGATATCTCACAGAATATAAATGATCTCAATGAGATATTTGAGACAGTGAAAGTAGATGCCAAGATCTTTCCAACAAGACAAAAATCATGCAATTTGGATATGTTTTGGTCAGGAAATTTAACCGACCAAAATAGACTACCTATCTACACAAGTATACTGAAAAACTGGACTTCACTATTTCACTGATATCTCACAGTCTACATAAGCTTTCAAAGAGATATTTGATATGCAGAAAGTACACGAGATAAGCTTCCAATGAGTGCTTAAATGCACAAAATGGTTACATATGCACTGAGATATGAGCTCTGCAACAGAGCTATGTACAAACTAATGTGCGGCTGGAAGGAGTCTAAGGGAAAGCCAAAATGACAAAATGGCTAGATCCGACTACTGGGAGCTCTTGCCTCTTTCTCTCTCTGTTTTGAATATGCTCCCACTTCACTTTTATAACCAATGAGCATGTGAAGAAGTTTGTGCCTTCTTCTTAACTCACCACTTTCTCCACTACATGCTACTAACTACAAGGCAAGATATTGTATCTCTTACTCATCATGAATTTTGACTAGACTTTTTCTTTTATTATTTTTTCATTTTTTCCTCCACTTTTTCTTTATCTTTATATTTGGTAAATTTATCCAAGCATGGCTCATATGAAAATGAGCTTGTACATTTATCTTCAACACTCCCCCTCAAGCTCATTTGGGAATTATCTTCGTCCATGTCCTTCAAATTTATCGCGTCCTTGAAACCTTTGAGTTTAGAAGCATCCAATAACTTTGTAAACATATCTGCAACCTGCTCTTTGGTTCTGATGAACTTTACCTCCACATCTTTGCTTAGCACCTTCTCCCTTACATAGTGGTAGTGGACCTCTATGTGCTTGCTCCTTGCATGAAACATAGGATTGCTTGCCAAGTAGATACTTGACATGTTATCACCATATATAGGGATGGTTCCAACTTGCACTCCAAGATCAGCCAAAAGCTTTTTAATCCACATTGCTTCACATGTGGCAAATGCTAGTCCTCTATATTCAGCCTCCATGGATGAAAGTGCAACAGTTGGTTGTTTCTTTGAGCTCCACGTGATAGGTTTGCTTCCTATCATGAACACATAACCTGAGGTTGATCTTCTATCTTCCTTTGAGCCTGCCCAATCAGCATCACTAAAGCCTTTGACCTGCAGTTCTTCATCAAACTTATAAAACAAAGCATGATTAACTGTATGCTTTATGTATCTCAACACTCTCTTGGCTGAATTTAAGTGTTCACTTGTCGGGGCTTGCATAAACTGAGAAAGTACACCGACAACATAAGATAAATCAGGTCTTGTAATGTTTGCATAGATCAATGATCCTACAATGCTTCTGTATGTCGTAACATCTTCCAATGGTTCTCCATCATTTGAACAAAGCTTTGTATTTGTGTCCATGGGTTGAGTGAGTGGTTTGCATTCACTCATTCCAAATCTGAAAAGAACATCCAACAAGTACTTCCTTTGCATCAAGTAGATGCCACTCTTTCCATAAACAACTTCAATTCCTAAACAATATTTCAACTCTCCAAGATCTGAAATTTTAAACTCTTTACCAAGCTTCCTTTTGATATCTTTAATCCCTATAACATCATTTCCTGTTATGATGAGGTCATCGACATATATGCAAATATATACCTCTCTATTTTCTTCCTTCTTCATGTACAATGAAGGATCTGCACTACTTGGGTTGTATCCACACTTAGTTAGATACTCTACCAATCTTTGATTCCATGCTCTTGGTGCTTGCTTCAAGCCATGAAGTGCCTTCTTCAACCTGCAAACAAAATCTGGATGGTTTTCATCTTCAAATCCAACCGGTTGACTCATGTATACCTCTTCTTGTAGTTCTCCATTGAGAAAGGCATTTTTGATGTCGAGTTGATATAATGGCCATCTCCTTGAAGCACCAATTGCTATTAAGGTTCGGATAGTTCCCATCTTTGCAACAGGGTTGAAAAATTCATCATAATCTATACCTTGTGTTTGTTTAAATCCTTTGGCAACTAATCTAGCTTTATATCTAGCTAGAGAACCATCAGCATTCCTCTTTACTTTAAACACCCATTTGTTTGGAACAATCTTCATACCTTCTTTCTTTGGCACTAGCTCCCATGTGTGATTATCTTTGAGAGCTTTGATCTCCTCTTTCATAGCTTGCTTCCATTCCTTTTGTGTACAAGCTTCTTCATATGTCTCAGGCTCTTTGTCTTTGATAACCTGCATCATGTATGCAAAATGTGTCGCCATAAAACTATCATAACTCAACCTTTGAGTTGGATACCTTGTCCTTGAAGATCTTCTTTCATTGCCTTTATAAAGTTGCTTCTTTAACCTATTGAACTTTACCATCGGAGTGATCACCTCTTCATATTCTTCTTCACTTGCATCTTCCTCACTGTTTGGAGTAGCACTTGCCTCTTTGGCTCTACTATGAGCTGAATTTGGAGACAAAGAATGAATCCCCCTCCATGTTGAACATTCTTCATTTGATGTAGATGCCTCTGGACCTGAAGCCTTTGTGCTTGATTGTTGAACTTCTCTTTGATTTGTTCCTGCATAATCATCACACTCTTCTTCAAGAATCTTTTCCTTTCCTTTATCTTCATACCATGGTCTTAGTTCATCAAAGACCACATCTCGCGAGACTCTTAATTCCTTTGTTCTAGGGTTGTAACACTTGTATCCTTTTTGCTCCGTTGAGTAGCCGATGAAAATGCATTTTTCTGACCTTGGTTCCATCTTTGTTCTAACTTCTTGTGGAATGTGAACAAAGCAAACACATCCAAACACTTTGAGGTGTGTAAGATCAGGTTTCTTACCGGAATATACCTCTTCTGGAGTCAAGTGATGTATTCCTGATGTTGTGCACCTATTCATCAAGTAAATGGCGGTTGTGGTAGCTTCAGCCCAATAGTACAATGGTACCTTCATCTCGTTTAGCATGCATCTTGCAATTTCAGCAATTTGCCTATTTTTCCTCTCAGCTACTCCATTTTGTTGTGGTGTGTACCTACAAGTGAATTGCCTTTTGATTCCATTCTCTTGTAGAAAATCTGAAAATTCTTTGGAGAAGTATTCTCCTCCACCATCGGACCTTAAGGTTTTGATAGACCTTCCTGTTTCCTTTTCAACTTCAACTTTGAATCTTTTGAATATAGAAAACACCTCTGATTTTTGCTTCATACAAAACAGCCATACCTTTCTTGAGTGATCATCAATGAAGGTGACAAAAAACCTATTACCAGCCATTGATGCCTCTTGAGTTGGTCCCCATACATCTGTATGTATCAAGTCCAAGACATTTGGAGCCACATAATTGCTCCTCTTGAATGGCTGCCTCGTTTGCTTTCCTAGTTGACAAGCTTCACATAACTCATGTAGTCCAATGCTATTAAATTTTGGAAGACCTCTTACCACTTCATGTTTCGTCATGTCCTTCAGCTTTGGAATGTTGATGTGTCCTATTCTTTTGTGCCATAAGTCCAGCTCTGAAATCTTCTTGTTCCCACATTGAATGTACATGACCTTTCCATGTGGATGTTGGACATCCAAAGTGAACATCCTTCCTTCTCTTCTACCTCGAGCAATGACCTTGAAGCCTTCCTTTGGATTCTTTATGAAGCACCCATTCTCATTGAATATGACATGATAACCCTTCTCTACCATTTGTCCTACTGAAATCAAGTTCTTTGAAATTGTAGGAACATGAAGAACATTAGATAGTACCTTTGCTCTACTTTTATCTCCAAGCCTTATATCTCCAATGTGTTCAATCATGTGTTGAGTATCATCACCTGTTTCAACACATCCTTTGCCACTTGGTACCTGTAGATTAGTGAACAAACTTCCTTGGCATGACATATGGTTACTACAACCTGAATCAATGTACCATTTTTTGTCATCTTCACAAGATCTTCTATACTCATGTCTCATTGCAAGTAGTGTGTCCTTGCTTCCTTCACTTGAGGTGCTTGCATAGTTGCTTTGGTTCCTTTGATTGCCTCCATTTTGTCTTCCATTCTTCAGCCAACAATCACTAGCATAGTGTCCTACTTTACCACAATGATAGCATGTTATACCTTTATGAGAATTGTAAGAGCTTCGGCCTCTTCCTCTACTTCTACCTCGACCTCTTCCTTGTGCGTTGGCATTTGATGCATCCTTGTTGTCTTCCGAACTGTTTTGGTTGTAGTTGGAGTGGTTATAACCTCTTCCTTTTCCTCTTGAGCCTCCTCTTGAATTTCTTCCTTTACCTCGGCCTGCATATAACATTTGGTTGTGGCTGTCCTTTCCTTTGAGACCACCAAAGCTAAGCTCTTCTGTGACAAGATGAGGGATTAGTTGTTCAAAACCTGGATATACATCTTTCAAGTTAATGGAAGTTATAAAAGGCTTCCATCTTTCATCATCTCTCAAGCCATTGAGAGTATAACACACAAGATCTTCGTCTTCAACCGTTGTCCCAATAGAAGCTAAAGCATCGCTTAGCTCCTTAATCTTCAAAGTATATTCAGCTATGGATTGACTCGAACTTTTCTTGATTGTGTTCAACTCATTCTTGAGTTGAAGTTTCCTAGCTTTGGTATTTGTTGAATACATCCTTTCAAGAGCTTCCCAAGCATCCTTATCTTTCTCTAAATGTTGAATATGACCTACCATGGCATTAGTAATGACTTGCGAAATGAGGAACATGACTCTCCTATTCCTCTCCTCCCATTCTTTTGCTTGCCTCCTTTGGACTTCGGTGGCCATAGCTTGATTGATTTGAGGTTGAGCATCATCGCCGCTCACAATACCCCATAAGCCTTTGCCCATTAGGTAGTTGGTCATTCTAAACCTCCACACGGGATAGTTATCCTTGTCCAACTTCTCTACTTGTTGACCCAAGTCAGCCATTGAAGAGTATCAAAGACTTTGAGAGTTACCTCGAATAGTTATAGTACTTTTGCTCTTGCGTTTGTGAAGCTCCTCCTTGTTTTATAGCTCCTCTTTTGCTTTTCTTTATCTCCAGCTCTGTTGATGAAGCTTCAACACCAAGTTTGCTCTGATACCAACTGTGGAGAATGAGTTCTCCTATGCGCAACGGAAGTGTGTAGTGAGCCCTTGTATGTCCAGCACTTGGACAAACATCTGCACCTTGAATAGCTTGCTGCTCTCAATACAAAACTCAAATGGACTTGAGACTTTAGTCAATAAAAGTAGACAAAGAGAGCTTTCTAACAAGCTATAAATGACTTAATTTGGACAAGTTTTGATTAGGAAACACAACTGTCAAAGATGAACTACCTATCCACACAGGTATGCTGAAGAACTGAGCTTCACTCTCGGACTGATAGCTCTCTGAATATATATCCTTTGAGAAAGATATTTAGTACAGGGAAAGTAGACACAAGTAGCTTTCCAACAAGCTAAAAATCAAGTAATTTGGATGAGTGTTGATCAGGAAACTCAACTCACCAAGATAGACCACCTGCACACATAAGTACACTATAAAACTGGACTTTACTATCTGATAGATATCTCACAGAATATAAATGATCTCAATGAGATATTTGAGACAGTGAAAGTAGATGCCACGATCTTTCCAACAAGACAAAAATCACGCAATTTGGATATGTTTTGGTCAGGAAATTTAACCGACCAAAATAGACTACCTATCTACACAGGTATACTGAAAAACTGGACTTCACTATTTCACTGATATCTCACAGACTACATAAACTTTCAAAGAGATATTTGATATACAGAAAGTACACGAGATAAGCTTTCCAATGAGTGCTTAAACGCACAAAATGGTTACATATGCACTGAGATATGAGCTCTGCAACAGAGCTATGTACAAACTGACGTGCGGCTGGAAGGAGTCTAAGGGAAAGCCAAAATGACAAAATGGCTAGATCCGACTACTGGGAGCTCTTGCCTCTTTCTCTCCTTGTTTTGAATGTGCTCCCACTTCACTTTTATAACCAATGAGCATGTGAAGAAGTTTGTGCCTTCTTCTTAACTCACCACTTTCTCCACTACATGCTACTAACTACAAGGCAAGATATTGTATCTCTTACTCATCATGAATTTTGACTAGACTTTTTCTTTTATTATTTTTTCATTTTTTCCTCCACTTTTTCTTTATCTTTATATTTGGTAAATTTATCCAAGCATGGCTCATATGAAAATGAGCTTGTACATTTATCTTCAACAGAGGTGCTAGAGGAAGGGGAAGAGGAGGAAAGTAAGGCAGGGGGAGATCCTACAAAAATTCACCTTGCAAGATTTGTGGTCTTACCAAGCACACCACAAAAGAATGCTTCAAGAATACAAGGAATCAAAGGGTAAGATACCTTTATGCAAGATTTGCCACATGAGAACGGATTTCTTGATCTCAATAAGGGGGTGCCAAATCGACATGAACTTGAGTTCCCATCGAAGTTTGGTCTAAGAAAGGCACCACACCTTGTTAAGAGTGTGATGAACATCTAAGTTTTCTTTGAAGTTGGGAATTCTGGATAGTTTCTTACCATTGCTCCATTTGAGGCCCTCTAGGCAAGGAAGATCTTGTCCGCAGAGAAGGCGGGTAGTTGAGTGGTCCCAGACTGAACACCTGTTTTGAAGAAGAGTCCATTCTTCGAAAGAAATTCTATGTCTTGGGTCTAAGTCTTCAAACCTAATCCACTCGTCGGTCTCTTGTTTCCAGAGCTGTTTCCACTGTTTGTACCCCTTGTTCCATAGTCGCTTAGCCGTTTTAAGGTTCCAAGACTCCACCTCCCTTAAGCCGCTGATCGGGAACCAGATAGAGTCATTTTGTCTTATCCCAGCAGCCCACTTCCACTCATCACTGACTTTGATGAATTGTTTGTCTTTGTTCCAACTCTTCCATAAGGAACACACGAGGCTAGATCCTTTAGGGGACACCGGGTGGGGGGAGAACAAAAGCGTGAGGATCCCAATGTCCTTCCAGCCGGGAAGACCAACTAAGGAAAGGTCTTTGGAATTTCTAAAGATCAAATTAGCCCAGGAGGACTCTCTATTGCACCAAGCCTTGATAAACCACTTGGCCGCCAGCTTGTCCGCTAACCCAGTGATATCCAAAATACCCAAGCCCCCCGAGTCTTTTGAGCTAATACAAGTTTCCCATTTGATTTTGGGAATCCCCCTCCTATTGGCGTCCCCAGCCCATAGGAAATTTCTACAGATCCTTTCCACTTTGGCCAGTTCTTTCTCCTTAGGTCTCCAACACGAGATATAGTAAATATCGTAGAAAGCATAAATGTGTTGACAACCATAGCACGCCCTGCCAAGTTAGCTTGCATACCTTTCCGATGATTTAGTTTGCTATCCAGTTTGGATAGAATCTAGTTCCACCGTTGGTCCATCGAGATGTTAAAGCCCATTGGAATGCCGAGGAGACGGAAGACTTGACCGCTAGGGATAACTTGACACCCCTGATCAATCAACAGTTGGGGCAAAGGCCCGTGGATTGCTCTGAAAGCAGTTTTAGCATGGTTGATTTTTGAACCTGATGCCTTACAAAAGGTGTCGAGGCAGTTCCAAAACACCTCAATGCAGTTTTTGTCGTTAAGAACAAAGGCATTCATGTCATCGGCAAAGAGTCTAGCAATCATCTGGTCGTGACCAAGGGGAAGGGAGAGACCTTTGAGATTTCCAGCATCCAAGTGATACTTAAATAGGCAGCTGAGGCCATCCGAGGTGATATCGAAGAGTAATGGAGCCAGTGGGCAACCTTGCCTGATATATCTTTTTAAATGTATGGGTTCAGAGAGCTTACCGTTGATGTTTATTC
Source organism: Ceratopteris richardii (assembly GCA_020310875.1). Lineage (NCBI taxonomy): Eukaryota > Viridiplantae > Streptophyta > Polypodiopsida > Polypodiales > Pteridaceae > Ceratopteris > Ceratopteris richardii. Next base: position 11,054,322 of record CM035413.1, on the reverse strand, counting down.
TCGTTGAGGCATTTCCGAGTAGACTGGAAACCATCTTCGTGAACTTTTGGCTGCATCCAAGATCTTTTAGAGATTCAAGAATAAAGTCCCATTCCAATCTGTCATATCGCACGGTGGACTTGAACCCACAACGGAAACAAAAGTTAAGGCTCATCGATGATGCCTTGTATATACATAGTTCTGGCTAATTTAAACGTTCTAGAAATCTTTTGTTTTAAAGAATCCAGCATAAGCTTTAAGGTTTTAGGCTCTACTAATTGTGCGTCAATACGAACAGAACTTGTTGCAATCACTTGACTCATCAAAATTTTGGTCTGCGTCTGCAAAAATGCCTCCTGCAAGTAAAAATCATTTGCAAGAGCTGCATCACGGCTCAATCTCATATCTTCAATCTGTTTATCTATTCTGGATAAACGCTGTGCTTGATAACCGAGCTTCTTTTCTCTTCTCTCGAGTTCCTGAGCTTGATACTCAATAGTCTGATAGTAAGCATCTCTTTCCTTTCTTATCCCAGCTATCTCCTTCTGAAGTTGAATCATCAGACTGTTTTGTGTTTTTAGGGTAGAATTAGCCTGAAATAAATCAGCAGATACAGCCTGAAGTTCTGCAGTATTCTGCTTTGCTAAATTTGCCATCTCCTAACCTCTTTGCACTACTTCATCAAGCTGAAGTCGAGTTTCTTCCAATAAATTCCCAAGTGCCACGCGAGCGTCTTCTTTATCCTGTACTAACTCGAGCATTTAACAAATCATTTTTGGCCCTTAACTAAGCCAACGCTGCATCTCTTTGGGTAATCAAAGATTCCTGCTTCGCAATCTGTGCTTGAAGTTGCTGAATGTGTAATTGCAGAGTATGATTTTCGACTGTCATTGCATCTACTTCTTCCTATAATGGAATAATATCAGCTTCTAAGACATCGACTTTGTGTTGCAATTCTTGTCGGATATTGTCAGTAGCCATCTTCATTTGCCTGGGTAACTGCTGCGAGAACTGAATCAACATGCGGCCCATCGATTCTAATTCAGTAAACATGGGAATCGGAGGTAGAAGAGGAGGAAGTGGTTGGGATGAAGAGGCTGATAATAGGTGAGGGGAACGTGGTGGAGAATAATTGGGTGAAGAAGATGAGGTAGCAGGCTCTTCAGGAACAATAGGTTGAATAGGTACAATGGGCTCGACCGGAGTCATTGTTGGAGGAGTGGATATAAGAGTGTTGGGCACCAACACTATTCGGGGATTCTGCTGTGTAGTCGCTTCAATTCGGTCAATTACAGCATCGACCACAATAATTACTTCATTGACAATCTCAGCAACAATGGCTCGCACATCATCTTGGGTCTGTTGCTGAGAATCCTCCTTAGAAGAAATTGCTTCAGATTCGGTGGTGGACGCACTTTGTTCCTGTTGCTTATTTGGAGAAGATTGGGCGGAAGAATCGACATGGATAGAAGTTGCGGTGTCATGAAAGATTTCTTCTTCATTTATGGCATTGGAACCTTGCACTTGGCTCTCCAACGGGCTTATGCAGTTGCGTTTTCGACGAAGAAGTTGAAAAAGATCTTCATCCTCATCCTCGTCGTCTTCGAGCACTTGAACAGAGTCTTCATGGAACAAGATAGGAGCATTGGGAGGTGGTTGCGCGGCTTGGAGTACCGGAAAAAGAAAGGTAAGGATATGTGGTAAACGAGAGTGCGGAAGATCACCCTTATTAACGTGTTTAATGACCGTAACACATTCATGGTGAATGCACCGGAAATAAAAAGAGGCAAAATTGACAGGCTCACGAGAAGCCATGTCAATCATCAAATAAAATGGACGAAAAATCCCGTAAGTACATTTCTGTAAATTAAGGATAGCAACTAAGAATTGTAAGGTGGTCCGTTTAGGATCAGGGCGACAGAGAATGGTGTACTCATTCGATGAGTGCCATGGGAATAATTCGATCATGGTGGCTACCGGAAGGAGAGGACCATTCTCCAATCCTTCCATGGGCAAACGAAATGCTTCAGCGAATGACGCTAACGTGATTACTACATGAGACGGTAAACATGTAATCTACGCGTAAAAAGGGTGACACTCCACTGAATGCCAAGGCAATTCAATGAAGTTCAAAAGACCTCGGATGCGCAGAAACTCACTCACGTCCGGGGTGAGTCCTTCACGGAAGGTAGCAACGTTGGCTAATGCTTCCATGATGCGCACGCGAAAACTCAAAAATATAGAGAACACAGTAAACACAGAAAACATAGCGCACAGACACAATAGCGATTAACAGCGAAAAGAAAAAGATTAAGTAGACACTCGGCAATGTGAAGCGATCGAAAACTCTAATCATCGTGCGGTATGGAAATGATAACCTCCATAATTACGGCGTGCATGCATGAGCAGAATCAGTAACACAAGGCGGCGATTAATCATAATTAGATATCAAAACGAGGAAATTTACGGTCTATATTCAACCAAAGTACGGAAATAAAAAGAAAGTACGTGACACGCAGAAAAACGAGGGACATGTCAGCGGTGATTAGGCGGTACGTGATATGGGCGTAGCTTTGAACCATTGATTACTTTAGGAAGAGGAACTCCGATCAAGGTAGTCAACCAAAAAGTAGCTAGTCCCACTTGCTCACTAATCTGCTAAGGACCGAACCACCGTGTTTCCCTATTAACCCCACGGGATAGATGCGGAAATACACTCACGGTGTGCCTAAGATCACTTGAAACTGGCCTATTTGCACTCTACCAAGCCCAAACTCATATTCAAATGTAACCATAGAGGGAAAAATAGAAAAAACCCGAATGCCTATACAACCCGATAGCCATTCCCGAGATTGGCTCTTGGAAGCGCTCTCTCCCTCTTGCTGTCTTCTGTGGCATATGTAATTCAAAACACCTATACTTCATCTTCGTGGTTAAAAGGTTGTGGGTAATGGAGAGGAGAGATATGATTTGCTCAAACACTATTCCAACTACTGAACATGAGAGATATGGAGCTGAAGTTGGCTGCTTTGTTTTCGAGTGGTGTTCACTATTTGCGTTTCTCTTAGGAGGTTATGATGCTGCTTGTATCTCAAGATTCATTGGTTAAAGATTCGAGGAAAAGATAGCAACTAGAAGAGCATAAGGCAAGCTCCTCACCGGACCTCTATTACTCACTCCGTACATCCAAACTATGTGCCGCTACCCGTTAATTGCCCCTTGAAACCAACTTAGCACGCAAAAAAAATCAAGGTGTGTGCGCTATACAACTAATAAGCTCGCTTCTATATCCTTATGCTAACATGCACTTCCAACACTCAAATTTTCTATATCAAATCCTGGTCACAATGAATTATCCTCAGCCGGGCAATCCACAAAGTAAACTACAAGCACGTTTAGTGTCCACAAAACTTGATGTTTAATTGCACTATTTCATTTCAAGGTTTCTCGACCCATTGCTTATATGAACGCGGATATACAAGATAGCTACCGAAGATCATAGATTGTCATGCCTAAAACGACTTCATACAAATACAACACAAGGAGAGATATTCAACCCACAAAGAATGATATCAAGTTTTTCTTCCCCCCCCCAAATCTCCGGGACTAGATTCGATGAAAAATAAACATACTTCTCATGATTATCGTTAACAGCAGGTACATGTAATCGTGCAAAATAAACGATAACACTGTCCATCCAACAAATTTACACTCCCTTTTTTTTGAAAAATTTTGCTTCGTACTGCTGACTCCCATAGACAAGTTACCACCATATATCATGCATGGATGCGCCCAAATCACAAAGTCGTTGTTGAAATCATCCAACTCATATGCAGAAATTTCCTTGCCACATTCATATTCAAGTACATAGATGGCAGACCATAATGTATAGTATATTCGGACCAGAGCCAATGTCACATATGCATGCAATCAATAATTTTGCTAAATCACGGAATTTCCCCCCTTGCAATTGAAAAGTATATTACCGGTTCTTCCTGAGAGGGAGCGAGATTCTGCAGTATGCAACTCGTAGAATCCACCTTCTCCTTACTGAACTGAGGAAAATGCATTGAAGATCCACCGAAGTTATGACAGTTTTGATGAATTAGCTATGGTTACTGCACGAGCGGGAGACTTGAACTATACTTCCTTCGACACTGATACATCACTGGATGCATTCCACATACCAATCTCCCTCTTCCCCTACGAGTCTCCCTCCCCTATCCCCACACACTTACACTCATATACTATGTATCCCTTGCAGACACGTTCTCCTATTCCCAGAAGTAGAGTTATAATTCACAGCCATTAATCTGACTCGTGAAAGATGACAAAAATTTTCAGTTCTACAAGATTTAGTCCGTAGGGAAACAAGATTGGGACCTGACATTACGTTAAACAAAAACAATGCTCATAAAGATCCAGACAACTACTATCCACAAGGGGTATAGTAGACAAGCCAGTCCGGCATTTGCTGCGCTTTCATCTATATGCGGTGAAGAAAGTAGGATAGTGACTAACACACAAGAGCATAAATCAAATGTACCTCTCCCTCTCTTTCTCGGGGACCAGAGAGACTTCCTTCTTCGCTATGAATGGCTCCACCTTCCTGATGTGGTGGTTGGTAGTAGTTCCAATCCCGGTCCATAAAGAGAAATCTCTAATACCCCGATACTTCCATCAATCACTCCAACAGAAAAACCCGATCTTCAGCCCTTCGCGAGCAAAAGAGTTGTACTCCTTCTCCGACATCTGCTCGTTATGAGTATTCGAAAAACCAAAAGAAATTGGAATCATGCCCGAGTGTTGCTGCCAGCACTTTCCTAAATTTCCTTCTGCCCACTGCTGAACCTATTCCTTGAGTGGCCTTCAGCAAATAGAACTGAGAGATAGCATTGCACAACATCTCCCGAAGTGGCTCCGAACCCTCCCCATTTTCATCCTCAGAGCTTGTTGTCCCCAAAAAACGAAGAAAAAAACTCAGAGATAATCTTCCTCCCAAAAGTACTTTTTCTTTCCAGGCCGCCTCTCGTTCTCCCCAAATACCTGGACAACCACACGCTCGTTGTCCTCCACAATACCTGCTCTCTGCCCTTGATCAAGATGATCTACTCAAAAAGCGAAAAACCCCCTTTCCTAACACACAGCGGCTGCCAAAAAAACGGAAAACAGGCCCTACCTTGACTTCTCCTCTGAGTAATCTCCAGGCTCCAAGACAACAAGTCGGTTTCTTTTCAGATCCACGAACTCCCTTCCGCACACACTCCGAACAGCTCATTCCCTTTTTTCTGCCACCACTCATCCCTTTTTTCACAGCTTGCCAAGAAAAACCGTTTTTGTTTTTTTTTTTTCTCTGACTCCGCCAAAGTCCGTTGCTGCAGCCGCTTGAGATACAATCTTCCCAACTTCAGTGGAGCCCGGCCTCGTACAAAAGCTTGCCAGCTAGACAAGTCTAGCAACCAGGTCACAATCTACCAAAATATGATCGACGAGTAACTTTCTATTGCTGTCAATGCATGATACAATGATGTTCCCCACATGATGATGTAGCGAGTTATTGAAAGGGCAGTCAAAAAATAATTTAACGATTTGTTGAATGGCACCCATCCTAACCAATTCTTGCCTGACTGTCTCACTATTTGCCCGAATCAACACAGAAAGGAACTCTATTATCTTTAAACGATGAGTCCCTAATGGGGAATGCAGCTCCCCATAAGTAGTAGGCAATGACTTTTCATCCCCCCCCTACATCAAGTAGCTGCAGCAAGTCCCCCAGCTTTTGCAGCATACCATCGATGGTCTGAAGATTTGCAGTCACCTGGGAATCAGCAGCTTGTTGTAGTCGACCCATTTCGCCCATCACATATTTCTTGGGTTCCAGAATTGAGATGCATACGCTTAAACAATGAACCAAAGCAGATTGAGAATGTGGTTCTTCTGATGCATAATGAAACAGCTTTGCGATGACACTGGGACTAGCAAGTTTTGCAGCAATCTTTGATTGGGACAGCCCAGAAATAATGGTAAGAGTACTAGCAGCATTTGCATGTTCTTCTGAGCCATTATGAGGGCTTAGCTTATCCATTACTAATTCAAGAATGTCTGTTTCAGAAATCCAATCTTCATTATGAAGACGCATTGTATTATCTGCTTCAACAAGTCGGACTACTACCTCCATAATAGATGTTATTGAGATCAAATCCACAAATTTTTTCAGCGTTGTTTTGCGTTCCTTCAGATATCGCATGACACCCTTAGGCTTTCTTCCAAGAAGAGTAATGACCACCTTGCTAAAATATCCAGCCACTAAGACCCCATGTGAACGATCTGGTTCTAGGAAGCAATGCTTTGGACTTCGAGTTTGTCAAAAACACTCTGCAATATGAACATCCTTTCTGACCAAGAAGTCATCGGGTAGCCCCAAATACTTCCCATCAATCATCGAATCACTCTTCAAGTGCCTAAAATCAAACATATATTCTACACAAAAAAAGCATATTAGTGCATAAAAATCAACCAGCTCATGAGCTAACATACTCCCCTCTTCTTATTTGCGAAGTCGTCCTCGACGAGCCATTCTTGCTGCAATAAAATCCAAACAACCATGAACATGTCAATTTACAATTGGTTCGCATACCTTTTCATCGAGCCATCATTCCAAGTGGACCTGCACTCATTGAAGCTATTAGTGATCAAAAAAATCATTCATGAATACATACACATCAGTCACTTCCAAATGATCCAAGAACATGCACATATATGCAACTCCCATTTCAACATACATCAAATTGCTCATGCATACCATTATGGACATAGTCTCAACCAAAATAACACATGCATACCTTCCATGTTTTACACATGCAACTATCATTGCCAAAAAAACAGAAACGGAAATATCGAAATAACAACAACAACTTAAATGAATTCAACAGGAGATGCAACATACCCAAAATGCATACCCCTTTTTTTGACCTACTATTCGCTATGTACACATATTCCATGAACAGACACTCTCGAAGAATCCCCATCGTCGTCCCACAAAAACCATCGAGATTCGAGTACAAGTCGAGACCGGTATAAAACACCTTGGAGTGTCCCACACTCTTGAAAATCCTCGGATAGAGCACACAAATTGTAAAGCAAACCCGTTGTATTACCTCGCTAAAGCCTCATCCATAAGTACATATAGAGTCTCCGTGCCTTCAAGAATATTGATTCAAAGTGAGCTGATCTGTCACAAGCCATCACATACCAATCACACAAGCAAATAACGTTCCCTTCTAGGCAATCATCGCCCTCTCCTCTCTCTCTCTCCCCCTCAGGAGTGGGGAATAATTTCATAGGTAAATTTTATTTTAATCACACGTTGGCTTACATTGACATTGGATGCGATTCGTGGACCTGACCACCCGATCAGGTTGATTCCACCCATCTACCAATGCAATGCAGCGCACAACACACAAACACACAATGATAACACATAACATATATCAGCTAGCCCATAACGAAGCTGGATGCGGCTCATGGTCGTGACCGCCCGGCCACAATGGCTCCACTTACCTACCAACCCGTTATGGCGCATAGCTAAGACATAAACATATACATCCCAAGCCTATGGCGAAACTAGCTGCGGCTCGTGGTCCTAACCACCCGGCTAGGATAAATCCACCCACCTACTAGCCCACCATAGCGCATTGGTACGATCACAACAACACAAAATTATTTTTCTTTTCTTTCTCTTCGTTTTTTTTCTAGTTAATTAATTCACCCAAGTCCTAAGAATTAGGGAGAGGAAGAAAGGGACTTTCCCACTTTTCCCACACATGCATGCAAACATATACACTCTAGCCTTTGACAGATCAACCACCTCTTCACTCCATTCTCTCAATTACAGACACTACATATGTATTCATCGAGTTGACTTTTCACTAGGTAACTACAGCCGGCTATGCCTTGGTCCCTCGTATACCTATCCTTAGGTGTCCCAGAATGTGAGTCTCCGGGATGTCTGATGTAGCCTCACATCGTACTCGCATCCCGACAACTTCTCTAGGGCGAGTCACGCTCAACTTCAGGAGCTCCGTCATTACTTCCTATCGTTAACACATCTGCCCAAGCCCAAGTGACATCGTTTTCTTCGTTAGGCATTTCCCTCGAAGGGTCGAAATAGTAATATCGATCCCCCCCCCATCCTACATGTCGGGTCAGGTATTCTTCAAAACACTCAATATAAAACGCAACATCCAAACCCTGGTTTATAAAGCATACCAGCCAATGCACTTCCTCAACATCATATTCCGTCTCAAAGTCGTCGACATCTATGTCCATGCGGGCGAATGTTTGGTCCGAGAAATATATCCTTAGCTCGTACAAGTAGAGTTTCGTTATTTGATCTTCCATTTTGTTACTTAGCTCCTAACAGTCTCTGCATAACACAAAAAATATTAGAAGTCCAAAATTCTTGAGCTAGCACAGGATAATATTTATGACAACAAAAATCATAACTAACATATGTGCATATATATATATATATATAACTATACATGTATGTACAAGGAGTCTACTACGTCCTTCCGTTGGATGTCATCTGGCTTCTCCCGTGTTAATATCACTTGAAATATGGTTTAACTCGAAGCGCGTTAACCTTCACGGGAGCACATTCTTCACCTAAATCTTGAATTTGCATGGAACCATTGGAGTTGAGTTCCACCACCTTAAACGGTCCTGCCCATCTTGTCTGTAACTTCCCCGGGAATTTATAATATTTACTATCATAGACTAGTACCAAATCCCCTTCTTGAATCGCATAGGTCTTGAGATTCTTATCATGCCTCTTTACGTCTTCTCTGAATAGCTTCCAGACTTTGCTGTGCAATGAGTCTCTTTTCTTCTAGCTTGACCAGTTGTACGTACCTCTCCTTTAATGACTCTTCCTCTCCCAGCCTGGCCTCGATGGCTACTCTTAATGTCGGAACTTCTTTTTCGATGGGAAAGATGGCTTCCTCGCCATATACTAGGGAGAACGGGGTACTCTTAGTCGTCACTCGGTAGGATATTCGATATGCCCACAAGGCTTCCAAAAGTCTCTCATCCCAGTCTCTCCTATGCACAACTACTGTCTTTGTTAGAATCTGTTCAAGAAATTTGTTGGTGATCTCCACTTGTCCATTCGCTCTCGAGTAATATGGAGTGATTTTCCTATGTTTGATTTTACATAATTCCATTAATTCTTCGATCAGTTCGTTGACAAAGTGCGTTCCTCTATCACTTACTATTTCCAACGGGCATCCAAATCGAGTGATAATTTGTTCGTACAAAAATTTAGCAACATCAACAGCTCGATCAGTCTTCAGAGCTTTAGCTTCTACCCACTTGGTAACATAGTCAGTACAGACCAAGATATACCTATTAGACCGACGTCTTGAGGGAGGATCAATAGGCCCCACAAAATCAATTCCCCATTTCTCAAACGGCTTAAGATCCAGCACCGACGTAAGAGGAGCAGCATGTGCTAATGTGGGTTTGCCCATTCGTTGGCATTTGTCGCATTTCTTACAATATGTGTGCGAGTCTTTGAACAACGTTGGCCACCAATACCCAGCCAATAAAATCTTTCTTTCCGTCAATTCACCAGCAAAATGTCCACCGCAGGGTTCATCATGTAATGCTCTCAACACTAGGGTTGCTTCTTCTTCCTCGAGACACCTCCGATAAATGCTTTCATGTACAAAATATCGATAGAGCTGCCCACCAATGATGCTATGGTGCTTCCCCAATGCTAACAGTTTTTGCTTCTCTCTCTTGCTTGCTCCTGTCGGATATTTAGTGGTGCACAAGAAATTCACCAAGTCGGCATACCAAGGTACTTTAGCATCAACCTAGAATAGATCACCTTTAGCATCAACCTGGAATAGATGCCCATCAGGAGCATCGTCGAGCACACCAGAGATTGGATCCTCATTAACAATTCGAGATAATTGGTCAACCAATATGTGCGCTTTGCCTGGTCTGGTTACCATTGTGAACTGAAGTTCTTGAAGGTTCACTCAGGATTTCACGAATCATGCACCACAGCGTCTCCAATGACCGCAATCGCCCAGACAGACAGTCTAGCGATTCCGCTCGTAGTCACCAGAGAGTCACTGCCATGTCTTTTCATTGATTGATAAAAAGATACAACACTTCGCTACGACCTTTCGGTTCGTGCAGTATAGGAAAAATATGAAATTACAATATGCCAATCTGGCGACCTTACACTGTGTTAAAAATGTGTTTCCGTCACAGGCACTTTTAAGTTCTTTCGGGTTCTTGGGAGTGGTAGGGGTCTGATAAATTAGAGGCCCTGTAACTTAATTTTCCCAATTAACTTATCCGATCAACAGTACGTTAATGTTCAATATCGAATCCTTTATACAGCTTACTATCAAAATTTTGGTTAGACTTTTCATAGTACACAACGCAGGAGTTATTCAACACCGTTGCATAGACTTATTATCGACCACTTAACAGTACTGAGTTAATCACAAATCAATGTAATTAAACAAAGTAAGAGTTAACTTTACTCAGGATTTCACGAATCATGCACCACAGTGTCTCCAATGACCGCAATCGCCCAGACAAACAGTCTGACGATTCCGCTCGTCGTCATCGGAGAGTCACTGCCATGTCTTTTCATTGATTGATAAAAAGATACAACACTTCGCTACGACCTTTCGGTTTGTGCGGTATAGGAAAAATATGAAATTACAATATGCCAATCCGGCGACCTTACATAATCCATGTGAGTTTACCCATTTCTTGGTCTACTCACTTTGAGTCTCTCACACTCTTTCTTTTGTGAGTACAAAACTATTCTTTCCATTTTTTCTTTTGCACATGTACTCTCTTCATTTCTAACTGGGAGATCCTAGCACTCATGGATTCTAGGGTATCTATGGAGTGGTCAACCATGTGCGAGTTATCCCTAAGTAGTGAAGATGGTCCTAAGTCCATAACTAAGAAAGAGTAAAATTATGTTTATGTGTTTTTATTGTTTTCCTTTTTTCTTATGATGAAGACAAGGCTGATAATGCTAACAAGAATTTCCTTGTTCCAATCTTGCATGAGGAAGAAGGCAAACAAACTGAAAGACATTTTAGCAAGAGTTTCTAGGATAAGGGAACAACTGAGATGAAAATCAAATTAGGAGATAAAAATGTTGATATATTTCAATAGTGATGTGTGTGAAAACACTAGGACCATGGAGGCACTTTTTTCCCTCTTTAGGAGGTTTTTTTCTCTCGTCCTGTATATACGCCTATTGCCCTAATGGGTCACTTATCTTTGTACATTCTAGTGGTAAAACATTCCGTATTGTGTGTTGTGATCCATGCTTCTTCTTCTTCCTTGTGTTGTTGTGCTTCCGCAGACATCTAACTCCAACAATTATTATCAACAGGTCATCGGTTCATCTAGGGCATCCTCAACACTCCTCCAATTGCAGTCTCAGAATTGCAAAAAAATTTGTGTGCATACTCAGAGTGATTAGGAGATCAAAACACCTTCACTGTGTGGTGCTCAAATCCTAATTTGAGCTCATTTCAGCCTCCAAACGCACTATCATAGTGCTTGTGCATGCTATTTTGTCTTTTTGTGCCAAAGATATATAAAGTTTTTGGTTCACTAGTATAAGCATCTCAAAGTTTACTACATGCTTAGCAAAACTACTCAGGGTAGTTTTGTTCAACCTTTTCAAATACAGTCATTTTTCTGCATCAGGGTATTTTAATCAGTGGCCATGGCTGAAAGCACTGATGTATTTCATATGTTGGTTGTTGAGGATAAGTTGGATGGTACGAATTACCCATTGCTGGCTTATATGATGCGTCATGTATTGGTCACAAAAGAACTATGAAATATTGTGTAGGGTGTTGGAAAACATCCTATTACGCCTGCAAATATAGGTATTGAAGATAATGCAGATGACGTTAAACATGATGATATTCTTCATGTTCCTATTTGTGCTACGATTCTTGTTGCACCTACTGTAGAGAAAATTTGTTGGGATGGCAGAGATGCTCAGGCACATGCATTGATAGCCCTGTCTATCAAACATGGCATTATTCCTCACATTCGCTCTTGTAGAACAACTAGGGAGGCTTGGGATACACTTACCACATTGTACTAGGCTAGGAATGAGGCTCGTGTTGCTTACCTCCGAAAAAAGTTGGAGAGTGAGCACATGAATGAAGGTGATTCTATGGACAATTTTTTTAAAAAAAAAAATCAAGTATTTGAAGGAACAATTGATTTCTACTGATGAAGTCCTTCCTTATAGTTCACTTGTGCAGACTGTTTTGAACGGTCTTCCTGACTCATATCAGAGTTTTGCTTCTACTCTTCGTTTGATAATGAAAGGAAATCCAAATGCCTTAACATTTGAAGAGTTAGTCTTTGTTCTATTGTAGGATGATCAATCTAGGCAGAATAGGTCTATTATGCGTGTTGTAGATCAAGCTTTCCTGGCTAGTCAGAAGGGCAAGGTAAATGGAGTTGCTGCATATTCAAAGAAGGAAGACAAAGATGAGAAGAAATTAGAAAAGTAGAAATTATTTTGCAAATACTATAAAGGAAATTATCATCTTATTAAGAGCTATCCAAAATTGGTTGCTAAAGAGGCAAAGAAAAAAGAGGCGAGAATGGTTGTTGTAGAGGCCTCTACACCGAAAATAGAGTCTGCTAACCTTGTGTAGAATGAAGAATGGGCATTTACTATTGTTTACAGTTTTGACCCATCTTCTCATGAGCGGTGTATGTTTGTAGTAGACTCAGATGTTTGATATTTTGATAGTAGGGCAACCAAACATATTACCTTGCAACATAGTTTCTTCACTTCACTTGAATCTGCCCCTACAGGGAATACTATTATATGCACCAACAAATCCTCTTATCCTATCATGGGAGTTGCTAAGATCATTCTTACTACTACTGATGGTAGTTCTTTCACTTTTTTGGATGCTCTATTTGTGCCAGGGATCAAGAAGAATCCGTTATCACTTTTAGCTTTGGCCAAGATTGCCTTGGTTGTGACATTTGTTGATGACAAATTTACAATTCATGATCTATCAAATGGCGACGTCATTATTGCTTCTGACATTTTATGTTTGTGGGCTGTATAAGCTCATAGACTATGAAAAATTTATGAATGATTCAACATGTGGAGTACATGATTCTCAGGCTATGTTAGATGCAAAGATTTGGCATGCACGCTTTGGTCATCTGAATTTCGCTAGTTTGTTATGCCTGTAGAAATCTGAATGGTGTCCTCTTTACCCAAACTTGAGGCAGCCAATAAACATGTCTATGAAGGCTGTATTTTGGCAAAATGTAGTGTTCCTCCTTTCCAAAAGATGGTTCAGTTGAAGCTACTAAGAAATTGCAACTTGTTCATAGTGATGCCTATGGTCCTATGCAAACACCCTCTTTTGGAAACTATCTTTACTTCATTACTTTCATCGATGATTTTTCTAGGCATGCATGGGTATATCCATTGAAGGAAAAGTTTGAAGTGTTTATGTGCTTCAAACATTTTTCGATTTTGGTTGAAAATTTATCACCGTGTAAAATGGGTACCCTCTGTTTTGATCGAGGGTTGGGATATATGTATTGTGACTTTAATGCATTTTTGGTTGAACATGGGATAAAACATTAGTGTACAATGTTGTATACACCTCAAGAGAATGGAGTTGTTGAACAGAAGAACAGGTCACTCATGGAGATGGCAAGGTGTATGGTCAAGAGTCAAGTTTTACCACATAGTTTCTAGCTTGAGGTTGTCATGTGTGCAACATATGTACTTAATAGGTATCCCACTAAAGCACTGCAATCTATCACTCCATATGAGGCTTGGAATGGTTGCAAGACATCTATTGCTCATCTACGTGTTTTTGGTTGTTTGGCATATGCATTAGTGCCTGAACAATACTGCAAATAATTCGATGATAAAGTAGTGAAATGTATTTTTGTTGGGTACAATTCTGAAAGCAAAGGCTATCATTTGTATCATCCACAGACTAAGCGCATTTTGGTTAGCCGTGATGTTGTTTTTATGGAACATGCTATTCAGCCGTTACTTTCATGTACTAAGGAGATATTTGTTAGCTCCAAACACATGTATGATACTTTGCTTCCTCTTTTTATAGGTGGACAGTCTAGTGTTGGTCCTAATGAGGCAACTTCTCAACCTTTGCAAGTTTCATGTGATGATGCAGATCATTCCAATTCTGATGTAGATTTACATGATGGACTTGTTGATGAGAGAGCTGATATTGAGGAGGCAAAAACTATGCCAAAATGGCTGGTGCAGACTTTGTGTGACAGCAAATTAGAAGCACCTCTATCATATCATACTCAGTCAGGCTGTCATAGTCCCTCTTTTGCATTAGATTGCTATACTATAGCTGCCTTAAGTTTTTGTGATGAGAATGAGCCTGTTTCGTTTGATGAAGCACAAAATTCTAAAAATTGGATGGTTGCTATGCAGTTGGAATATGATGCTATAATGAAGAATGGTACCTAGTCTTTATGTGACTTGCAAGAAGGCCATTGGCACTAAGTGGGTATACAAGCTGAAGCATAAGCCGAATGGAACAGTTGATAGGTATAAGGCTTTGCTTATTGCAAAGGTTTATGCACAAGAAAGAGGCATTGATTTTGATGAGACCTTTGCACCTACATGCCGAATTACTACTATTTGTAGCATTTGTGCACTTGCAGCTCATCGTGGTTGGAATGTACATCATTTGACATTAAAACAACATTTCAAAATGGTAACTTGCATGAAGAAGTGTATGTTTTTCTACTCAGTGGCAAGTTGATGGTGAAATGGATTTGTGATGCATCATTATTTGGGCATTCAGTTTATGCAAGTTGATGGTGAAATGGATTTGTGTCAAACAAAATATATTGACACATTATTGCATCGTTTTGGCCTTGAGGACAGCAAGCCTATTTCCAATCCTATGGAGACAGATGATTGAGTCTTCATGATGTTGGAGATGCATTTGATGTTGTTCTCTATAAGCAGGCTATTGGATGCTTGATTTACTTATGCATTTCTCAACTAGATATTCAGTTTGTTGTCTCACAGATGAGCAGGTTTATGCATTGCCCGGTGTCATGCATTGGCAGGTGGTTAAGTGCATCTTTTGCTACTTGAGTGGTACCCGGCTACTTGGATTGTTTATCCCAAGTGGGGATCACTACCGCTAGATTTGCTAACTTTTTTTTACTCTGGCTAGGCTAGTTGCTATGACACTCGTGTGCCCACTAGTGCTTTTTGCTTCATGCTTGGTAGCTCATATATATCTTGGTTGAGCAAGATGCAGCCTATTGTGGCCACTTCCAATTGTGAGTCTGAGTATAGGGTAGCTTTCACAGCGACTGTTGAGTGTGTGTTGCTCAAACACCTTATGGCTGATTTGGGTGTTGGTCAATCTTCTGCCACCACCATCTTCACTGAGAGTAAGATTGCATTAGCAATTGTGAGGAGCCCTATGTTCCATGCTCACAGTAAGCACATTGAGATGCATTATCATTATGTCAGGGAGAGGTTCTTTACTGGAGAGATCATCTTGGCATATGTGCCCACGTAGGAGAACATTGCAAACCTCTTCATGAAGGCTCTGCCTAAGGAGAAGTTTGAAGCTTTTCGCAAATCTTTGGGCTTACTTCCTTTTGTGGATTGATTCCACATAGCTTGGCACTTTCTTATACATGAGTGCAAGCTCCTTGTTCACTGCATCACTCGCAGGGGGGATTTGTTGATATATTTCGGTATGATATGTGTGAACACTCTAGGGCCGCTGGGCCACTTTTTTTCCTCTTTAGGAGGTTTTTTTCCCTCGGCTTGTATATACCCCTATTTCCCTAATGGGACAATTATCTTTCTACATTCTAGTGGTAATACATTTAGTATTATGTGGTGTGGTCCAAGCTTCTCCTTCTTCCTTGTGTTGTTTGTGTGCTTTTGTAGACATCTAACTCCAATGTTAACTTAGGGTAAGAGATTAATGTGATTTCAAAATAGCTCTATGAAATATTTAAATGGCCAATTGATAAGAGCCATGGATGGATAATGAAAACAACCAATAATAGTTGTGATTCTTTACTAGGAGCTTGTGCAAATATTCCTCTGATGATAGGTGGAATTACTAACACATTTGACTTCTTCATGCATGAAATTTGTTCTTATGGGATTATTTTAGGTCAAAATTTTATATTCAAGACTCGAATAGAAACCAAATTTATGGATGATGGATCTACATATGCTAGGATTCAATCTAAAGATGATATGCAATCACTCCAAGTGATGACCATCAGCCCAAAACATTTACAAGATAGAGATCAATTAAGAAAGTCTCCAATATGCTCACAAGAGAAATTATGCGACGATTTCTTACCTCTACATGCGTATGGAGCATGTTTTGACTAAAATTTTTGTTAGACTCCACCATTGAGCAAGACAAAATGGTGGACAATGGATTGATGTCTCACAAACAATTGTACATAATTTTGACATTTTTTCAATGTATTTTCCTTCATAAAAATTACAAATTTTTCATAACAAAAACATACCCAAAAGAAATCATAAAAACTCAAGAAAAATACTTTAAAAACAAGGGGATTCATATTACTTGATGAGCATATTAAACATATCATTGAAACTTTGCCCACTTTCTCATCGCTTGAAGAAATTTAACAAAGATTATAAGATTTATGCTTCTTAATCCCATTGATGAATATGATTTGATTTCCAAATTTATAAAAGAGCACATAATTGAAGAAGCTAAAGAGAATAAAAAATACAAAATAGTTGACAAAAAGATTAAACCCATTGCTCAAGGTTTAACAAAAGGACATGATGAAGTTCAAGCAAGTTTCAAAAGACCCTATTCTAAGAGAACGAGAAAACATAGAGCATACTTTCACTGATGAAACTATTAAACAACTTAAAATAGGAATTGATGACTTGTTTCTAACAAATAGGAAATGCAACATGGCCAAGGTTTCCATAGTAGAGGCATAACTTGTTATCTCTCTTTCTCTATTTTTCCTATGGAGTTAGAGACTATAACCTAGTTATGTCTATCTACATGGATTCAAACATAGGTTCTTCTCTAGGATGGGCTAGAAGGGTTTCCATTGGAGAAGTCTTCCATCTACTTGTTTTTCTTGTTTCCTTTCAAAAAGGAAGTTATCACATTGAATGGATTGGGTGATGTATTCACCCAATGTCTTAACCTCTGGCATCATGAGCAGAAGCTCCTTCACATCATCTCTTAAACACCATCTAAATTGTCTTATGAAATAATACTCATGAAAAGTGAGATCACATATCAATTGCCTGAATTCTGATGCATAGGTAGAGGTAGGGTGATTACCTTCACGTAGCTTCTAGAGTTTTGTTTCTACCACTCGACTCATGTTTACATCTCCAAACTTGGCCATGGGCTCTCGAAGAAACCCCTCATAGTCATGAAGTACCTCCACGTCCTTCTCCAAGATTGGAGTGAACCACGATCATGCTTGACCATAGAGCAAGGTTGCAATAAAACCAACCTTGGATGCATCAGCAAGGTATCTATCAGGTTGCATATGGATGTACAATTTGACTTGTTGCAAGAACCCATGGAACTTTGTGTGATCACAATCAAACTTTTCTAGCATGCAAATATTGGGTTCCTCCATGAAGGATGAACTAGGACATTGGTTCACTTGAAATTTCTTGATTCGTTCTTGTAAGTCTTGGATGAGTGCACGTATATGCACAAGATGTCCCATCTTGACTTGTGTCTTTTGATGAGTTATATCCTTGACTTGTTGTTGCAGACTCTGAAGTGATGGAAAAATGTATTCAATTGTGTTCTCCATGATGCTTGGTCTTGGATAGAAACTCGTCCTGCCAAAATGTCAGGGGAGCACTAGATTGTGCTCTCTGACTAGACTAGAGAAGATTTCAGAATTATACTTCTGATTACAAGATTACGCATGTAGGTAAAAGAATACAAGAATGTGCAACTTATATAAGAAGTCCCACAACCCGAGACTGATAGGTATGGATAATTGGACTAGAAGGAATACAAGAGATCCCACAACCCTAGACCATAGGTATGAAACATGATATCTGAATTACAAGAAATCCCTTGAGGGACATGATCTAGATACAATAAATAACTTGAGAAGATCTTGTACTATAAGACTACAAGAGGACAAGAATAGATATCCAAGAACTAGGCTAATCAGGACTACAAAAAGGAATAGGACAAGAACTAGAACTCAAAATTTGAGAGTAATTACTTGGTAATCATGACTCCTTGAGATCCGAAGAATAGCATTGGCAAGACTAAGGATGTATGTGGCTAAGCCTTTCTTATATAAGTGTTTAAGCATAGTTATCAAGGGTATCTACAAATTGATGATATCATTGATGATGTCAATGATCCAAAACAGGACCTTTTGATGTCAGAATCCAACAAGTAGACAATCGATCTTAGGGTTCGCACATTATAGACATAATGCAAGCATTAGTTTTTCTAGGCTGAAATACCAACATGTTTTCAAGAAGATTTTGACTTGCACATTCACCTCTTACACCCTAAGCTTCCATTGAAGCTCTTTGCTCAACAACCTTCAACAAGCTCTAATATCAATGAAGAACTTTGGTGGGTTGAGAAAGAGGAGCAATGCAAAGATGGATGGAGAGAGAGAGGAGAGGAGAGAAGGAAGCCTCGAGACCCATATAATGATCTAATTCTTACGATAATGCTCTATAAAAGATATATGCATATGACTATAGGAGCAAGGTTACATGAACCTTACATGCCCAACAATATCAAAAGATTGATGCATTCACGAAGTCCCAAGACTATTGTGGAGATGATGAGGGTCATTGTCTGTACATTAGGATATTTTAAGATGGCATCTTGATATTCTTGATTATTTATGTGGATGATATATTGATTGACAAAAAGTCCTTCAAAGTTTTGTCTCTCTTGAAGAAAAGTTTGATTTAGAATTTTGACATGAAATATTTGGGTGATTCCAAACATACATTTGACATAAGGATTATTTATGATATGAGAAAAAGATGCATATACTTGTCTTAGACTGAGTACATATCCAAAGTGCTTCACATGGTCAATATGCATGGTGGAAAGGCATTGAATACACGATTTCCTACATATGTGAAGTTGAGTAATAATGATTATCCCAAATTTGATGACTGTTGATATATTTAGGTAGTGATGTGTGTACCATCGGGGCACTTTCTTCCCTCTTTAAGAGGTTTTCTTCCCCCCAGCTTCTATATACGCCTATTTCCCTAACATGCTACTTATCTCTTTACATTCTAGTGGTAATACATTCAGTGTTGTGTGTTGTGCTCCAAGCTTCTTCTTCTTCCTTGTGTTGTTCGAGTGCTTCCGCAAATGTCTAACTCAAACAATTGGTATCAGAGCAGATCGTCGCTTCATATAGGGCATTGTCTACACCTCTCCAGTTGTAGTCTCAAAATTGCAAGAAATTTGGTAAGCATACTCAAGGTGTTTCAGAGATCAAAATAGCTTCATTATGCGGTGTTGAAATCCCGATCTCATCTTGTTTCAGCCTTTGAACACACTATCATAGTGCTTGTGTAGGCTATTTTGTCTTTTTGTGCCAAAGGCATATACCAGTTTCGGTTCGCCAATATAAGCGTCTCAAAGTCTGCTACAGGTTTAGCAGAATTCATCTAGGCAGTTCTATTCAACTTTTTGAGATATAGTTGATTTTTTGCATCAAGGTATTTTAGTCACCGGCCATGGCTAAAAGTAGTGATGTGTTGATGTGTTGGCTGTTGAGGATAAGTTGGATGGTACCAACTACCCACTATGGGCTTATATGATGCATCATGTATTTGTCGCAAAAGGACTATGGAATATTGTGCAGGGTGTTGAAAGACGTCCTGTTACACCTGCGAATATAGGTACTGCAAATACAGGTGTTAGGGCTGATGGAGATGGTGTCAAAGATGATGATATTCTACAGATTCATGTTCGTGTTGTTATTTCTATTGCACCTACTATAGATCAAATTTGTTGAGATGGCAGAGATGCTCTGGCACATGCATTGATAGCTTTATCTATCAAACGTGCCATTATTTCTCACATTCACTCTTGTAGAACAGCTAAGGATGCTTGGATATACTTACCACATTGTACTAGGCTAAGAATGAGGTTCATGTTGCTTACCTCCAAAAACAATTGGAGAGTGATCACATGAATTAAGGTGATTCTATGGATAGTTTCCTTGCAAAGATCAAGGATTTGAAAGAATAATTGATTTCTACTTATGAAGTTATGCCAAATAGCTCACTTGTGCAGACCGTTCTGAATGGTCTTCCTAACTCATATCAGAGTTTTGCTTCTACTCTTTGTTTAATGATGAAAGGAAATCCAAATGCCTTGTCATTTGAGGAGTTAGTCGTTGTTCTATTGCAGGAAGGTCAGTCTAGGCAGAACAGGTCTATTATGCGTGTTGTAGATCAAACTTTCTTGGCTAGTCAGAAGGGCAAAGGTAAATGGAGCTCTTCTACTAGTAAACAGAAATCTTCAAATGCAGCACATTCCAAGAAGGAAGACAAAGATGAGAAGAAATCAAAAAAAGCAAAAATTGTTTTGCAAATACTGCAAAGCAAATGATCATGTCATCAAGAGCTGTCCAAAACTGTATGCTAAAGAGGCAAAGAAGAAAGAGGTCGGAATGGTTGTTGCAGAGGCCTCTATATCGAAAATAGAGTCTACTAATCTTGTGCAAGAAGAAGAATGGGTGTTTACTACCTTTTGTACTTTTGACCCATCTTTTCATGAGCACTGCATGTTTGCAGTATACTCAGATGTTTGGTACTTTGATAGTGGGGTGACCAAACATATTAGCTTGCAGTGCAGTTTCTTCTCTTCACTCGAGTCTGCCCCTACAAGGAATATTGTTACATGTACCAACAACTCCTATCATGTCATGGGAGTTGGTAAGATCATTTTGACTACTACTGATGGTAGTTCTTTCAACTTTTTAGATGCTTTTTTGTGCTAGGTTCTTGATCTTAGTTCCTTTTTCAGTCTCAACTGAAGCAAGCCATTTTTTGAAAGTAACGAATACCTCATCCTTTGATTTGATAGGATATACCCAAACTTTTCTAGTAGCATCATCTATGAAAGTGACAAAGTAAAGAGAACCACCTAAGGACCTAGTTGACATAGGACCACACACATCTGTATGAACGAGATCTAAAGGCTGAATTGAAGAGTCAATGTGCATTCTATGCACATTTCTAGTTTGCTTTCCATATTGACAATGCTCACAAAATGAAAAATTGGAGAAAGATAACATAGGTAAGTAGCCAGAACGGGGAAGATTTTCCATTCCACGATGAGATATATGGCCCAAACGACCATGCCGAATACAAGCCATAGGTTGTTCAGTAATAGCTAACAAATGTTCTTTCTGTGATATGAATAAAGGATAAAGTGAGCCAACTTTGCTTCCTTTTGCAATAACCATATTACCCTTTGATATGCGAAAGGATTGAGCATAGAAGACCACCTTGTAACTAAGGTCATCAAGTTGACCAACTGACATCAAACGGCGTGATAACTGAGGTACATGGCATACATTATGCATAGTAAATTTTGAACCATCAATGAACTACACAACCACATCTCCAATCCCCACAACATCACACTGATAAGAATCACCAAGTCTCACGGTACCAAGAGACTTTGCTGCATATTTAGAGAACGATTCTCTATGTGGTGTCACATGGAAAGAAGCACCAGAATCTAGCAGCCATGTGTGGGAAAGAGAATCAGCCATAAGAGCCTCACTTGGCACAGTACTATCAAGTGTCAACACATCAAAATCATCAGAAATAGCATTAATTTCTTCAATCTTCACAGTCGAAGTAGATGGTGCAGGTAATTGTTTAACATGCCTATCAACATTCTGCCCTTTACCTTGAGCATTCTAAAATGCATAACAATCGTTCTTCATGTGTCCTTTCTTATGACAATAATGGCATTCAATATCCCTCTTCCTTGATTTACTTCTACTCTTATTCTGTTGACCATTCTTTTCCTTGTTCTTGCTCTTGCCACGTTGTTGATTCTTTCCTTGGTAAGAATTGCGAACATTATATGCATCTCCACTCTGAGTGCCAACCATAGATTTACTATGAATCTCCTCACTCAAGAGTGCTCCACATATGTCATCATAGACGAGTTTACCACAAGGTGCACTATTGCTAATAGTTGTGCAAAATGTATCCCATGATGAAGGCAAGGTGCATAACAGCAATACTGCTTTTATTTCATTATCCATATCCATTTTCTGAGCCTCTAACTGAGAGAATATAGCATCAAATTCATTTAGATGAGCAGCAACACTATCTGTGTCCTTCATACGAAGGTCATATAATTTCCTCATCAAATAGACTTTATTTGATGCAGGCTCTTTTTCATATGTATTGCATAACTTCTTCCAAAGCCCTTCTTCACTTTCACAGTCTAATACAGTAAAGTAAACATTATCTTCCAAGTGCAAGCAAATGGTAGATCTGGCCATTTCAACTAACTCATCCCAATCATCTTCATCCATGTCAGCAGACTTCTTTGAAATTCCATTGCCTCCTTTGAATTAGCACATCTTTAATTTGATTCTTCCATATAGCAAAGTTTGTGTCATCAATTTTTTGGATCTCAAAATGGTATTTTCCCTACAAGTTATAGCTCCTCCTCAGAACACTAGCACTAGACCCTCATCCACAAGATGTGCTTAAGACCTCTGATGCCATGATGGTAGAGAACTGAATGGAATGATAATGGAGCTAGAAGGTTCCGAACACCAATGAATAAGTGTATCAAGGAGTAAATCGACCACTGTATAATTGACAAAAACCAAAAATCTAGAAAACTTTTGCCAAAGTATCCTCTGCAAAATGAGCGTATGACCAATGTCAAAATATCATAAAACTACAAATACTGACATGTTTGCCTACATAGTGAATCACTGACTCCACTGCCTTGAATGGCAACCCAATGGCTCGGAAGTTTATGCCCTACCTAACCTAATGGCTAGGCTCACAAAGATCATCTATGACCATCAACGGTCACACATAGACCTCATCTAACTTAGAAGTTAGGGTTCCACAAATGTTTGGGCTCTCACAACGGCTTCTCCTCATAATGGAGGCCTTACAACTTAGAGCACCATGGATCGTTTGTGGTCACTTGAGGATGGAGTATTGAGCATATCTAACAATAGCCATATGTAGGCATAGTAAGTGGCAAAGCATTAGAATATTGCTGAAAAAATCAAGGACAATCCACATGTCAAATAGGCTATGAAGCACTACCACATATTGCCAACAGGATCCCCATGCAACAAGAGTTTTCTTCATTAAGTATGCCCTACAACACTTTGAAAAGAAAAATGGAAATTAAAGAGTTATCTTCATGCAGGATTGTGTAGGCTTACATAGGCATAATAAGTGTAAAAGGATAAAAATCTTGCTCTGAGGCACTACCACATATTGTCAAACTGTAAAAGTCTAGACCAATATTGCCCTTTACGCAAGCGAAAATGTGCATGCAAGCAAAAATCTTCGGCTGGAGCACAAATCCAACCCATGTCCATGTAATAGGCCCCACCCCTTGGCATAAAATTGTCACTGATACCCATGCATTCCCATCAGAAGATCATGCCGATACAAATACATTGGGGAGTGGGTCAAGAATGCTACACAATATGTCATCTCTATCCACATCTATGAGACTCCCATACTAACATTGATATATGACAGGATGTACATGAATACATAACATACCATTGATGTAATGTGACAATAATTTTTTATATATACGACTTGATGTACATGAATACATAACATACCATTGATGTAATGTGACAATATTTTTTTATATATACGACTGGATGTACATGAATACATAACATACCATTGATGTAATGTGACAACAACACAGAACAAATCAGGAAGCAATTCATCAATTAGGTGTATGCAGCATGTTTACTTGCAGATCAGCAGCATCTGATCATATGCATCAAACTTGACCTTGTTGAAAACCCAAGGTCTTCACAAACATCAATGACTATGTAAACGTGAGAGTAAAATATAAGATTAACATTCTGATGATGTGAATTTGTCAATCACACATGTCCATCTAAAAGAGAGAATGCATAGAATAGCTCAAGTCACTTTCAAGTACACAATTTTCATGGGGTGGCCCCTTCTGAACATCAGATCCAATGTCTCACATATAAACTCCAATGGGGAGAATGCACGGTTATTCGTGAGTTTTTTGGCAATCATTGTCGACTTCCAACCTATGCATGACACGCTACATGACAGCGTTTGCCTCAGTCAACAGCATATCCTCACGAGTGTGGATTCCCGATTCTAATTTGCGGTATTGGTGTGTAAGAAAGTTATGAAATCTTCTTTCCAACTTTCTCAGTAAATAGCAAATGATGCTGGCCATAAAATTGAAAACCATTCTTATTTGGATAGCTTTTCTGGATAAAAACTGCAATTTTTCTTAGCCCTTCTACAGCATTCTATAATTCTATCATGCTGCTTACTATCCCTGGTGTAGATCACTACATTCCATGTTTAGAAATGGCAGTGCCAGCCATCAAATGTTGCTCTTTATTCCTCCGACTCACTAGCTTTACCTCCATTTTCAGATTTCCCTTCAAACAGCCTGACATCAACCACCATCCTTTCATGAATCAACACGGGCGCTGTGGAGAACTGAATATGCCATTCATATTGCATCAGGAGCTCTTGTTTGAACCAGCTGGCTGTGCTGAATTATGTAAAACACTAGCATCTGACTGTTGCTTTGCTTTGGCACTCTTCCTAGAAACAGCAGTATTTCTTTGGCTCCAATTAATCTGCTGCCTTGAACCAGTAGAATGACTACCAGGCTGCCCTTTGATATTCTTTACGATATCGACAGATTTTGCCTGCTTTTGCGTACTCTGTAATCGGGTTTGACCTGACTTGGGAATTTCCATGTAAGACATTTTGTTCAGCTTCTTTTCCTTGCAATGTTTCAGATCGATGCTGCAACTCTGGCCTTTGCACAACGTGTTCTTATTTTGCTTCATCTTTAATTCTTGCTTTAAATTTACATGGGTGACATCTTTCTTTTCCGATTTTCTTTTCACACTTATTGTGGAATCAACACAATCTGCAGGAGTGCCACCATCCATTTGGTTCAGCTCACTGATATTCATCCCTGGAACACCATCCTGACACTCTAGCTTGGTTTTCTCTCTGCTACTTTGCTTTGAATTCCTAGTCGTCTCATCAACATTATCCCAATCTCCATCCTTTGCTTGATCTGCACTTCCCTTGCTTGGATCATCCTGTTTGGAACTGTTAGTGTCAACCTCAAAATTATGACTTGTTTGATCTGCATCTGCATCAGCAGGATCCCCCTCTTCATCCTTTGCTTGATTTGCATTTCCTTTGCCTGGATCATACTGTTTCAAATCCTTAGAGTCAACGTCAAAATTATCATTTTCTTGATCAGCAGGATTCTCATCTGCATCCTTGGCTTGACCTGCATTTCTCTTACTTGGATCTTCCTGTTTCAAATCCTTAGAGTCACCCTCAAAATCATGATTCAATTGATCTGCATTACCAGTATCCTCACTCTTCTGGTTGGCTTTCTCTCTGCTATCTTCTGTTGTCTCATGCTGCTTTGAGTTCCTGATCATCTCATTAGCATAATCCACATTTTCATCCTTTGCCTGAACTGCATTTTCTTTACTTGTATCATCCTGTTGGAAACCCTTACAGTTTACCTCAAAATTATGATTGGCTTGACCTGCATCTTTTCCTCCATCATGTTGCTCAAAATCCCCAGCACTGAGCTCACCCGCACAATCTGATTTTGGCATCTCTGCTTTTGCAATATTATTTTCTCTTCCATATGATGTCTTACCACTTTTCTCCATTTTAGTTTGAGGTGTTGAGCTTGACTTACCAGATTTCAAGGAAAAGTTATCTTTACTCATATTCTTGCCGGCATGGTTTTGAGATACATTACTGCTCAGTTTCTTCTGCTTCTGTTCTAAAGGTACTCTTCTTGCAGGTGTGCAAAGGTGAGGTGAAGCTTGAAGCATCTTCAAAAGAGCCAGTCTGTCTACACCCATGTCCTTATTCTTCAGGACAAAATCATGGAGCTTCTGCTTTGGAACATCGTTAGAGCCAACAATATCATTTGACCAAGTTGAGCCATCCTTTTTGATGGAGTTTGGTGTTGCAGACGTGAACTGCTGGTGTGAAAATGCAAGCATCCTTCTAGGAAACACAGATTTCTCGACAGTCTTCTCATGTTCACAATTGTATTGAATCGAACTACAATCACTAGATTTTTGAGTCTGTATATGCCCATGATCCACTGTATTTGGTGTTGGAATGTGTGTCCTCTGTGGTGTGCATGTAAACATCTTTCTGTCTGCATCAAATTTATCAGAAATTTTCTCATATGTATCACAAGGATACTGCTGGCCTTTTGAGCAAGAGATTTCTGATCGTTGATTTGCATTGCTAGAATATGGTGTCCCTGATGGATGCCTTCTGGGTGTGAAATAAATGGATTGTTTCACTGTATTTGCTGTTTGATTATGTTTCTGCTTCACAGGCACCCTCCGTGCAGGAGTTGAAAGCAGCTCAGATGGTATCATATAGATTCTTCTCGCTTTTCCTGATAATGCTGGTGACAAAGTAAGCTTTTGAAGAGGTGACGGTGAGAAGACATTTACATTATTGTTGTTGGCATCTATTGAACTGAGGGGATTTCTTTTAGTAAGGGAATCCTTGTATTCTTTCGTATTCACATCAACAGATATCTGTCTAGTATGGTCTTGGGCTAACAGAGTAGCTTGCTTAGACGCTGATGTTTCTGGCTGAGTATGCCTGCCAAAAGAAACCTACAAACAAGATAGATCAGATCCCACTACATTTTTGAGGGCGAGCCATGCAACATAAATAGACGCACAGAATGCAGAATGTATATGAACAACAATTTCCAGAAAATTGTTGAAAATTCAGAGGCGTAAACCATCAAGGTGGGTTGCAAGTCCCAATGCATACACCATCAAGGTGAAAGAGTTAGAGGTATACTCATCTACCTTGCTTAGATGCACGCCAAACAACAAAAAGCTTTATGGAATACGTTTGCAGATCCAAGATATGGGCAAACGAAGCTTCTGCGACCAATTTCTAAACTCCAAACCTTGGCATATGCATTAAATCAAAAGCGGAATTTGGAGGCTATATCACTTTCTTTATATGTGTAATTCC
The DNA here is from genome assembly GCA_020310875.1 of Ceratopteris richardii. Classification (NCBI taxonomy): domain Eukaryota; kingdom Viridiplantae; phylum Streptophyta; class Polypodiopsida; order Polypodiales; family Pteridaceae; genus Ceratopteris; species Ceratopteris richardii. The sequence continues at coordinate 11,026,937 of CM035413.1, read as the reverse complement.
TACCAACAATCTACTTACAATACGTTGTTTATCTTGCACCATGTTGTTCGATAGACTAAAATTGGAGAGATCAGCTAACAAAAACAATCTCATAAGGTGCATAAACACCCTCCATTAAACAGTGGACTCGCTGTCGACCTGGGCTAAAATCAATACTATCAGGTATCCAGGCCAACTAATGCAGTTCATGTGAATACTCTTGCTCCTCCCGTACATCTCGTTCGTCACGCACTTTCATCACTTTGCTCGTTTTTTGCTGTGGTTAACGTTTTTTTATTGACTGACATTAGACACCTCATGGGCAACAAACCTATTTTCTGGACCACCATAAACAACGACTCAGCCGTATAATTCAAAAATTGGAAACCTGTATTTTAGAACTTCTTGAAATTGGAAACAGAAGTTTCCAAGTTTACATGATACTTTTGCTTGGAAGTTTAACTATGTCTACCTATTTTTATCTAATGATTTCGTAAATGATCACAATGTACTGAGCAGAAAACCCGCAAAATATAGGAGTATTTATTCGTCGCAATGAGAAACCTCTACATGAACACAGAAGGATACCTTGACGGGGGTGCAGACTGTCGAACTTTCCGCACGGATGACGCCAGCTTCCAGCTTCTTTTTGTAGGAATCAGAAGGTCGTTCATCATGTTTAAACGCAAGCTGAATAAAAAGTAATCAGATTTTAGTTGATCATGATAATGAACGGACTAATTTAAGCTAGGATCCTGCACCGTAAACGTTTATCAACCCTTCCGCGAAATCATTAAGTACGAGCCACTCGAGCAGGAGAGAAATACATGGAGCGACAATCAGTTAGAGATGATGCAACGAGATCGAACCTTCATCTGTTAGAATTAAGAAACTGGAATCGACAACGAAAAACATTATGCTAGGATCCTGCACCGTAAACGTTTATCAACCCTTCCGCGAAATCATTAAGTACGAGCCACTCGAGCAGGAGAGAAATACATGGAGCGACAATCAGTTAGAGATGATGCAACGAGATCGAACCTTCATCTGTTAGAATTAAGAAACTGGAATCGACAACGAAAAACATTACCAGGCCAGAAGAAAGCGTCTTCCGGACTTCCATCTACGCGCACTTGTGTGTCTGTGTGTGCGTGTGAAGTGGGAATCCCAACTTCAAACGTAAACACTGATAAGAGCCGTTATTAGGACAACACTGATAACTCAAGAGTGAGTGCGCGCGAAGAGAGTACTAACTCATAAAAGAAGACCCCACTGATAATACCCATGGGTGCTCTACCAGCAAAGATGACAACCAAGAAGGTTACACCATGAGTAAAGAGGAAGGCTTCACTAATAGCAATGAAGACAACCCAGACAGTGAAAGCTCTTTCTTTGGTTCTACCCTTCCTGTATGCATTCCAAGATTACCGCAATTAAAGTCAAAACTTAAAGGAAAACAACCATCGGGCATGCCATGGAAGAGCCCCCTCAAGAGTGGGATCCTAAGTCAAGAAGCTGGGAGGAAAAAAGAAGACCACAAGAAGAAAAAGATCGGGTCCCTCCCCTCAAAGAGGGCAACCATCAATAATGAGATTCACATCACTAAACGTCAGGGGTTTATCAGACCCGTCAAGAGCGGCGATTCTTGGCCAGTGGTTCAAAGACAAGTGCCTCAACCCTGACTTTATCTGCTTACAAGAGGTTAAAATCGACGGAGAGGATCTCCAGAAACGGCTTAAATGCATTTCTTCGAACCACCTTTGGTTCTCCACTTCTCACCCTAGGGGGGGCGGCTTGTCTGGCAGTGTGACCTCGACTTTGGAAGGTCGAAATCATCGTTGGATTGCTGCCTCTATCGGGTTCCCTTTTCAGTTCATTGTGGTCTCAATTTATGCCCCTAATGGAGAAGCAGATAGAATTGATACTTGGGCTTCTCTCGACTCCCTCTCACATAATGTTTTGATTTGTGGGGACTTCAACATGGTTGAGTTTCCAGAGGACCGATGGAATAACAAGGGGAAAATTATTGACGGCCAGGAGAAAGAGACATGGGATAAAATCAAGCTCCATCTGGACCTCGTCGAGGTGAAAGACTTGAAGGGATTCTCCTGGTCAAATCTCCAATTGGGGGACTCTTTGAGGAAAGCAAGACTTGATAGATGTTACATCAATCAAAACACCATCCTCCAATGGGGTATTCCTTCGATTTCCCAACACATGGACCTGACTATCTCGGACCACTACCCGATTACTTTGTCTTTCAAACCGATTCCCATGCTCCAGAAAGCCCCTTGGTTTCACGCTTGTCAGACATCGTTTTCCCTCCCCTCTATCCACCAAGAAATTTCTGCAGTGTGGGCAGAAGCCTTTGCCTACTGTAATGAACCGGCTAAGTGCTGGAGAAGTGCGGTGGAAAGGACTCGAAAAATTCTGATCAGGACTCAAAAGGCTATAAGAGATATCCGGAAAAAAAGAAGAGAAACGGTGTATCGGAGGCTCTCACGACTTGAAGAAGAGGTGAACAAAGGTAACTTACAATGCCAACAAGGTCTTTTGAAAGTCAAGGGAAGACTAAGATTAGAGGAGGAGGTTCAAAGGAAAAACCTTCAAATATTCTTCAAAGATTGGTGGGCGGGGAAGGCCGACAAACCATCGAAAGAGATGTGTAACATCCTCAAAAGGAAACAAGCTAGGGAATCCATCCCTTTATTGGTCGATAAGAATGGAACCGAATGTAGCACGGAAGTTGAGAATAGATCTATCATTGTCGAGCACTTTACCCATCTTCTCGGGGTCTCAACTCCTCTTTCCCCCCCACAGGCGTGAATCCATGGCAACCATCTCAAGGGTTGCTGAATCTAGAATCCCACAGAACATGGTTTCTCTACTGGATGCTAACATTTCTGAGAATGAAATTATCGAGGTTATTGATGCTCTTCCCAATGGGAAAAGCCTGGGTCCTGATGGTCTCACCAACGAGTTTTTCAAGTCCTTCAAACATGAGATGGCCACCCCACTGCGTCTAGTGTGGCAAGAGGCTCTCTCCTTCGGTGCCCTCCCTGAGTGTCTGAATAATGGCATCATCAAGTTAATCCACAAAAGGGGAGATAAGAACAAAATTGAAAACTGGCGTCCGATTACCATCCTCCAAACACGATACAAGATAATTGCTAAAGTTATCGCCAATAGAATCTCTTGTCATTTAAAGTCATGGCTTTGTGAGGACCAGAAAGGTTTTATCAAAGGTAGATCTATACTTGAAGCAATTATCGATATTTGGGAAGGCCTTGCGTTTGCTGAGGAGTCTACACAAGATCTGGTATTCATTAAGATCGACTTCGACAAAGCGTATGACAGATTGGAATGGGATTTTATTCTTCAATCATTGAGAGACCTTGGATGCAGCCAAAAGTTCACGAAGATGGTTTCCACTCTTCTTGGAAATGCTTCAACTAGAATAAATATCAAGGGTAAGCTGTCTGAGCCCATTCGTTTAAAAAGATCAATTAGGCAAGGCTGCCCCTTGGCTCCTTTACTCTTTGCTATCGCTTCGAATGGTCTCAGTTGCCTATTAAAGCATCACATGGACGCCGACAATCTCAAGGGTCTTTCCCTACCTCTAAATCACGGCCAAATGATTGCGAGACTTTTTGCCGATGACATGAACGCCTTTGTACATAACGATATGAAAAGCATTAAGGTGTTTTGGTGGTGCCTCCACACCTTTTGTGTGGCATCGGGTTCGAAAATCAACCATGCTAAAACTACTTTTAGATCAATCCGCGGACCTACACCCCAATTGTTGTTAGATCAGGGGTGTCAAGTTATCCCTAAAGGTCAAGTCTTCCGTCTCCTTGGCATTTCGATGGGATTCGACATCTCAATGGACCAACGATGGAACTGGGTGCTATCCAAACTGGATAGCAAACTAAATCATTGGAAAGGTATGCAAGTCAACTTGGCAGGGCGTGCTATGGTCGTTAACACATTTATGCTGTCTACAAATATTTACTTTATCTCGTGTTGGAGACCTAAGGAGAAAGACTTGGCCAAAGTGGAAAGAATTTGCAGAAACTTCCTTTGGACCGGGGACCCCAACAGGAGGGGGATTCCCAAAATCAAATGGGAAACTTGCATTAGCCCCAAAGACTCAGGGGGCTTGGGAATTTTGGATATCATTGGGTTGGCTGACAAGCTTGCGGCAAAGTGGCTTATCAAGGCTTGGAGCAATAGTGAGTCCTCTTGGGCTAAATTGATCTTCAGGAACATTGAAGACCTTACCTTAGTTGGCCATCCCAGTTGGAAGGACATAGAGATTCTCACGCTTTTGTTCTCCCCCCTCCCGGTGTCCCCTAAAGGCTCTAGCCTCGTGTGTTCTTTATGGAAGAGTTGGAACAAGGCCAAACAATTCATCAAAATTAGTGAGGAGTGGAAGTGGGCAGCTGAGATAAGACAAAATGACTCTATCTGGTTCCCGATTGGCGGCATTAGGGGGGTGGAGTCTTGGAACCTCCAAACTACAAAACGGTTATGGAACAAGGGGTTCAAACAGTGGAAACAACTCTGGAAACAGGAGACCAGCGAGTGGATTAGGTTAGAAGACTTGGACCCGAGACTTAGATTCACCCTTGAGGAATGGACTCTTCTTCAAGGTAGGTGTTTAGCATGGGACCGCTCAACTACCCGCCTTCTCTGCGGTCAGGATCTCCCTTGCCTGGAGGGCCTCAAATGGAGCAATGGAAAGAAACTATCCAGAATCCCCAACTTCAAAGAGAACTTAGATGTTCATCACACTCTTAACCAGAGATGGTGCCTTTCTTGGACCAAGCTTCGATGGGAACTAAAGTTCATGTCTATTTGGCACCCCCTAATTGAGATCAAAAAGTTCGTTCTCATGTGGCAGAACTTGCATAAAGGTATCTGGTCCAATGCAAGGGCTAACAAAATCTGTGGTGTGCCCCCATGGTGCAAGCGTTGTCATCAATGCATCGAAGATTTAGCTCACTTGTTCTTCGATTGCCCCAAGTCCCGTGTTATCTGGCGTCACGTGACCCGGGTATTGAGATTCACGAACCAAATCAATTGGCAACAGGTGCTCTTGGGTGAGGCGGTCGGCTGTTCATCGAGACTGTGGAATGCCATCAAGGGTGAGACGCTTTGGAAGATTTGGAGGGAGCGATGTGCTGTCAATTTTGGCCAAACTCCTAAGGAATGGTCGATCGAGAAACCCTTGTTTCTTCTAGGCAAAAGAATCTCCCGAGATAAGAGATCTCCACCATTTAGACATCACTGTATTTATCTCCTCGAAAACAACAAGTTGAAACCCAAATGGGTCCCTGTTGGCAGACAAAGCAACAGAGGAGTCATGCACAATACGGCAACAAGGCCAAATCATTTTTTTCCATAGATTATTTACAACTCAAGTGATTTTAATCACTACACAAACATTGTAAATCCCGTTTTTGGTAGAATAGACTCCATTTTGTGCAAGCCGAGGAGTCCTCGAGCTTGAGGAGTATTAGAACTAGCGACATATCAATTTTCATAATTTTTAGACTCTGTTTGAGCCCTCAAATAGACTCTAGAACCTAATTCTTAACTAGGCCGGACACTAGGTCTGGACAAGACCAAAGCTAGTTAGAAAACTATAAAAAGAGCTAGAGAGCTCATTTTTGGGGGTTAGATTGTTTGTGAATTGAGCTTATGTAAAAGACTTTTTGACTAATGCAAAGCACTCCATTGTTCCTCTCCTTGTTCTTGCCTTGTGTGCGCGTGTGTGTGTATGTGTGTGCATGCTTGTGTGCTTCTCACTCACACACTTGTGCCTTCACTTGCTCATAGTCTTCATACTAGTCCTCACGTCTCCACGGATTGACAATTATGAGGTGAATCTCCTCACGTTGGTACTCACCATTGTGCTAGAGTGACACCAAATTTGGCGCCGTTGCCGGGGAAAGAGCTTCGAGGACGAGCGTGTGATGGTAAGACGTCGAATTGAGACATTGGAGTTATAGGTAACATCCTTCTTTCTCTTATTTTTTCTTCATTTTTTCCTTACTTTCGCATCACCATCATCACCATCATCATCTCCACCATCTCCCACCTCCATCTCCATCTCCACAAAGAAATTTCAGTTTTTTGGTCATGTTACACTTCCCACCTCATTTCCCTCATTTCATTGTGAGAGAGAACGAGAGAGAGCTTGCATGCTATCTGTTTTTGGTGTGTTTTTGAGCTGTTGTTGCAGGAACTTGCTGTACCACCTGCTCCAGCAGAGTGCGCAGGTACGACAGGCTCTGCACAGGTCCCGGGACGACGACCTCTGTCTGTCGCGACAGACAGAAAAACTTAAAATTTTGTGAATGCATGTTTAGCACGGTAACCTACACCATTGGGGCACTCTAAATCACTAGAAGTTTCTCAAAAATTTGCGTTTTTTCAGTCTATCGCGACAGACACCGTCTATCGCGACAGACACCGTCTATCGCGACAGACACCGTCTATCGCGACAGACACCGTCTATCGCGACAGACAGAGACCCGCGACAGACACCGTCTATCGCGACAGACACCGTCTATCGCGACAGACACCGTCTATCGCGACAGACACCGTCTATCGCGACAGACACCGTCTATCGCGACAGACACCGTCTATCGCGACAGACACCGTCTATCGCGACAGACACCGTCTATCGCGACAGACACCGTCTATCGCGACAGACACCGTCTATCGCGACAGACACCGTCTATCGCGACAGACCCGTCTATCGCGACAGACCCGTCTATCGCGACAGACCCGTCTATCGCGACAGACACCGTCTATCGCGACAGACACCGTCTATCGCGACAGACACCGTCTATCGCGACAGACACCGTCTATCGCGACAGACACCGTCTATCGCGACAGACCCATCTATCGCGACAGACACCGTCTATCGCGACAGACACCGTCTATCGCGACAGACAGACATTTTCGGCAAAAATTAAGGGGTAAATTTTTTGGGGATTTAGGCTAATTTTGGGCTTAATTGCACTCTCAAATACTCACACACTTGCAAAGGCCTTAGAAAAATGCATTAAAGCTCCTGAAAGGTTCTATCTGTCTGTTAACCCCCTAAACCCTGAACGGTCATAACTTTTTCATACGAAATCCATTTTTTGAGCTCTAGGGCTTGTCGGAAAGCTCTTGGCATATACTACACGCCCTCAACTGTTTTTTATAAGAATAATGCGTTGATTTTCAGATAGGATATTTGGAAGTTGACACACAGAGGGGTAGAAACACCAAGGGAGCTCTAGAGGGAATTTCTAGCAATACAAAAGGGGGAACAAGGGTCATTAAAAAAGTGTCTGACATAAATTGTCTGTCAATTGAAAGGTCAACTTGGAACTAATCTTGGGATTGATGCAGGTCTATTGAGAAGCAATTGAGAGCGTCCAAGCAAGGGTTTTGCGCAAGCTTGAGAATCAACTTCTCGAGCACTAAAGAGCAAGGTTTAGCAAGAAAGGTCGGAATATTCTCATCTCCTCTTCATCAATTCCTAGCTTAGGCTAAGAACGATCGGAAGTAGGAGTAAGTTAGGTGACGATAGGCAGCTATCAAGTTGAAGCATACCTAAACTTTCAAGCTCAAGCTAAGGGCATAATCCTTGTACTGTCGAGAATTTTAAAGGAAAAGAACTTAACGTGGAACGATCAACTGTAAGTGCGAAACAACATTCAAATATTCCTGACGACGTGATATCAGACAAGACCTTAAACACGATAAAATAACTAAAAAGAACCAAGCGACTAATCTAAAGTAACCAGCAACGAGGTTGTACTCTGGGCAAAGAATTGGGCTACTTAGATAGACATATGAACCTTAGATCAGGACGACATCTAGTAAGGGAGAGACAAAGCCTTAGATCTTCAGAGGCTAGTGTTAACCACACTGCTAGGTCTTGGGCCCAGCAGTTGAGCCACCACTCGTACTACCCTAGCTCTGAGACCAGTGAGTCAGAGATGTCTCAAGGCATGGACAGACCTACGGGGAGTTCGGGTGTGCCATACTTGTACAAGGTAGAAGGCCCTTACAAAACACAGTTGGAATACCTTAGGAACAACCGATTAGGTGCTAGCATCTATGAGGATGGCCTAGGAAGATCCGTGGTCCAGATTAAAAACCCTGACCAATCCATAGGACTAGAGCACCCAGCTGTCAAGTTTGAAAACGGTGCATACCTGGACAAAGAAGGAACCATATACGTAGTCACTAGTCACCCAGATAGGACAGATGAATTTGGAAATGTAATCTCAGAAGCGGACTTAGGTGACTTGGAACAAGGAAACATGGGAGTAGAACCTAGAACACCCCGAGGCAAATCTGTTCTCACTAGGATTATCACACCTGATTGGGTTCCCCAAGACAACAAGTGCATAGATTTGCTTCTCAATCAAGAAACTGACGAAGCCTTTTGGAGGTATAAACCTGATCAATCAACTGATATCGGAACAATCATGATCTATGAGTTTAAGGATCCTGATAGCCCAGGCAGAGTGACCTACTTAGATCACACTTCGGAGAGGATCTTTGTGGTGACAGAAAATGATAGGCATGCTTACACTTGGAAGGGTGAATTCATTTTCCCCCAACCAAGATCGAATGTGTCCTATGGTCACCCTAGAGCCGGAACATCCCAAGCTCATGGAACCCAAAGAGGCAGAAGTAGAGATAGACCAGAAGTAAGCTTTGCCAACCCAGTGGGCAGAGAAAGAACGAGGACGGAGACAACTAGAGTAGAACCTGGAATACTTAGAGCTCACAGGAACCAAAGAAACTTGGATGGATTCCCCCTGCCGAGACCTAGAGAGCACACAAGAACTTTGAGACCGACCCAGCTAGTTAAGTCCATGAAGAATTACTTTGATGGCACAGGAGATCCCTATGATCATGTGGCGGAGTTCAAGCAAGTCTTGAGAGCTGAACAAGTGGAGGATCTATTCACGCAGTACAATGCCTTCGGTCTAACCCTTAGGAACACCGCACTTACATGGTTTCAGCCATTGGATGAGCGACAATTCAGGTGTATAGACCAACTCCTAGAGGCTTTCATTGTAGAGTTCTCCAAGAGTGGCATAAGACACAATACCTCCTCGCTGATTCACAGCTTCAAGCAAACCCCGCAAGAGACTGTAAGACTTGCAGGAAGGAGATTCAGGCAATATCTTGAAAGATGTCCTGTTTCGGAGCTACCCACATCTGCCAAACAAGTAGCCTTATTCCTTGATGGATTACTGAGTACAAAATTGAGATCCTATGTGTACTTGAAGGACCCTAGGACCATAGAAGAGTGTGTACGCATGTGTATTGACATTGAGGACAACCTAGGGGAGGAGTTAGAGCTTTCCAAGATATACAAAGATTTGGATAGTGCCTCTAACATCTCTTCCACGCAATCCACATCAATCGAGGAACTTGCGGAAAAAGTAGCTCAAAAATTAGGAGTCTCTAGTAAACAAATTCCTAGGTTTGGCCCTGTGAAAAGGTGCTATACTTGTGGTGGCGACCACATGGCGAACGTATGTCCCATTATGGTTCAACCCCAAGTTAATCCTAGTAGCCAGTACTGCACCATAGAACGGAGATACACCAATCACACTGCACAAGATTGCCCATACAACAAGCAGGCAGTTAGGCAACCCTACCCTCAGTCATACCCGCAGCAAGGAAGATACCAGAACCCGTACCCGCCACAACCATATGGCAGGCCACAACAGCCGTATCAGCAACTCTACCAAAACCAACAAAGGCCTCAGCCAGTGTTAGCTCAACAACCACCTGCCCCAGCTAATGTGATTCCGGTAAAGTATGCTGTTGCAGAAGAAAACCTGAATAGAGCTATAGTCCCTGTAACACCCTTGCTTTCTGAAAGTGACCCGAGTAACCATAGCTTTGATTCTACACATGTTGATAGTCCCCAGGCGTACTACATGCAGTCTCCTGAACATGGTGAGTCCTATTACAGCGAAGAGCCAAATGAACCTAGTTGGGAGTCAGATTATACAAACGTCATGTATGCAAACCCCAACCCTAGGCCTCAACCTAGGCAAGTAAGACCTCCATTCCCAAGAGGACCATGCTACAGATGCCAAGGAGATCACCTCATTCGTGATTGCCCCTTACCTCCACTTACACAAAACCAGTCAGTAACGATCCAAGGCTTCTGCCAAGATTGTGGAAAAGAGCATCTCTTACGAGATTGCCCTAAAAATCCTAATAATATGCCAAAAATCACGCCTATCAATGTTATTGGGTTAGTGGTAGATTCCAGCGGAAGTGTTACTTCCACGGCACCCGTACAGGTAGTCACGAGAGCTCAAGCAGTGCAGCAAAACCAAGGGGTAGGCAAGGAAAAGAGCCCAAACGCTAGCGATACTGAGAGCCAAAATAAAAAGAGAACAAGAGCTTGGAGAGATAGCCGCGAACGCATGAAAAGGCAATGGGCAAAGAAGATGAGTGAACTTGAGGAAAGCCTACGAGAAACCAAGGCTAAAATCATAGAGATCACATCTCAACCGCACTCTCACACATTCCCACCGCTACCATCCCCATCACCCTCCATCCATCCACCCTCTAAGACACCCCACGTAACCCACCCACCACCCCAAACAGGATCAGTACTAGCTGATCCCACTCCTGAAGACATAGACATGATGCTTAAAGCATATCAGGCCAGAATCCAAGAAGGGCCAAACGTCATGGATCATGACAAGTGCTATCCCAGAGCTGACCTAGAGATAGAAAGAACCAAGCTGTGCGCGAAAATGGTCGCATTGGCTCAGACTATGTTTGAAGCCAGTCGCCTTTTCAATTACTCGGGATCAGCCAATACGCAATTACACTTGGATGGATTCCTAGAGAAGTTAGAGGGAATAATTGCAAGGTCTGCCAAGGAAGAAAAAAATCAAGGAAAAAATAAAGTAAGCAAAAATATGAACCATCCCCCATCGGAAGTTTATGTGGCCAATTCCACTAAACCAGACAACTTTCCCTCCTTAGAAAGAATAGAGAGGCTAATTGCACAATTAGAAAAGGAACCTGCCCCTCAAAGAAAGGAAAGGGGAAGAGAACGGATAAGCAAGCCTCTTCAGGAAACCCAGGTGCCTCCTCAAGAAGCTTATCTTTCCCCCCAAAAGGCACATGAGCCTCCCTCGAAAGCTTGCATACCTCCACAGGTTGCCTACATTCCTTCTCAGGGAGGGTATGAGCTTGTTCGGGAAAGTAATAGAATAAGTAATCCTCCCCAGGAAGCTTGTGCTCCAGCCATCTATGAGAACGAGGAGAGAGCCAACGATAGAATAATCCCCCCTTCCCAGGTTGCTTATGTGCCTAATTCGACGGAGCCAGACACTTCTTCTTCTATGAATCGGTTTGCACCAGACTTCCTACGAGAGATTCAAGAAGACAAATGGGATAACGAAAGTGAGGTCGCCCCTCCTTTTGAACTTGTGGATGATGCACACGACCAATTCCCACAAGACATCCCATCTATTTACGGGGAACATGAGAGTACTCAGTCTCACGAAAGACTAGACTTTGAGTCTAATTCCATACAAGAGCTACCCCATTTCACAGGCCCCTGGGAAGCCAAGTCTACTTGTATGAGAACCCCCACAATCATGGTAAGAAACGAAGATTCAGTCATACCTAGGAACACAGAGGTAGTGAAAAACACTAAAGTGCAGTGCAATCTCAAGTTAGAAGAGCTACTCAAGGTTAGACCTGAATTATGGAAACATGTAGCCAAACAAGTACCAGAGATAGCAAAACCACGTTCCCAGGCAGGATCACATAGGACAGTGCCAGAAATACCCTTGGATAAGGTAGGAGATGTGTGTGAAGGTGAAGAAGGGAACACCTATCTTCCCATTACCTACCAAGAGTACACCACCAAGGCAATTTTGGACTCTAGTGCAGGAGTTGCAATTGCCACCACTTCCCTATGGAAGCGTTGGGGCAAGCCGGCACTCAGGCCAACGAGAATGAAATTGCAGATGGCCGATGGTCACTTAGAGAGACCTCTAGGATTGCTAGAAGGAATAACTCTCACCACTTGTGGTGTCGAGTTTGAGCATACATTTGCCATATGCGACTTCAGCAAAAATCATGCCTATGAGATGATTTTGGGAAGACCATTTCTGCGACAGTTGCAAGTGGTACAGGATTGGGGAACCAACTCCTTGTACTTGCAACACTTGGGTGTTACGACCAAAGTCAATCTCAAGGATTATTCTCATAGAGATGTCCCCCCTATCCAATGGAATCCCATCCATAGAGCCAAAGATGATACAGAATCGGTGCATTCCATAGGGTCAGGATCCTCATGGATGCATGAAGACACTCACTTATGGATGTGCAAGGTAGCAGTAGAAGAAGAGAAGAGAGAGAAAGCCAGAGAGGTAGGTGCGAAAGAAAACCATAGATCAATCCAAGACCCAGCCTATGCACCTGTAGTTTTTCCAGACGAAGAATTTGAACCTCACGGTTGGGCAGAAATTTTAGCAACAATGGACGTAGCCATCAATGAAGAACAATGGACACCTCACTGTGATGAGGATGGCTATGACATTTCAGTCTTCTCCATAGAGCCAATCATGGGAGAGGCAGTTCTAGAAGAATGCGAACCTATCCCTGACGCACTTGAGGATGCAAGTGACTCCGATCTAGAGTCAATCATTATGGACCCACCATTTGCATCAGATGAAGAATACTTCCATGAAGTAGAATTTCAACCCCAGAGGCATGGAGAGGCTACAAATGATGTAAGATTAGCAACACATGTGACCCCGAAAGAAGAAGGAAAGAAACGAAAGAAGAGAGAAGCCTCACCAGAAGAGGAAGAATCTTTGTTTGAGGTCCCAGAAAATTTTAAGAAGTATGAGATAGATGACAGGAGAGTCATGATAAGAATGCCTAAACGAGAGGCACAATCAGGAGAGGCCTATGATAACAAAGAAACCACCAAGAAAATAGTAGTGGCCCTAGAAGAAGGAGAGGAGAGATGCACGTACATAGGCCATGACCTAACAGAGGAAGAAGAGCATACGTTGATAGCCTTGCTAAGAGAATACAGAGATGTATTCGCTTGGAGTTACAAGGATTTGAAAGGTGTTGATCCTGATATATGCTCACACACTATTCCCATGACCTCAGATGCTAAACCCTCTAAGCAAAAGCCCTATACTTATAACGATAATTACGCTGCTAAGATCAAAGAAGAGATAGATAGATTGGTTGAAGCTGGATTTATCTATGAAATTGAGCACACTGAATGGGTATCCCCCATCGTAGTGGTGCCCAAGAAGAATGGCAAACTGCGCGTGTGCATTAACTTGAAGAAGGTTAATGCAGCCACAATTCGAGATAACTATCCGCTTCCCATCACAGAACATCTCTTAGAGAGAGTGGCAGGCAAGGAAGTGTACAGCTTCCTTGATGGATTTTCAGGCTACAATCAAGTAGCCATAGCCCCAGAGGATCAGCATAAGACAGCCTTTTCCACAGAATGGGGCATTTTTGCTTTTAGAGTAATGCCATTTGGGCTTACCAATGCACCAGCTACCTTCCAGAGGCTGATGTGCCATGTGTTTAAGGAGTTCCTGAGGAAGAGTTTAGAAGTCTACGTTGATGATCTTTGTGCTCATTCCAACGTAGACACACCCATATCCCTGAACTCAGACAAATCTTTGACAAATGTAGAGAATATCAAGTTTGTCTGAACCCAGAAAAGTGCGTTTTTATGGTCAGGCAAGGCAAGATTCTAGGACACATAGTGTCAAAGAATGGCATATCTACTGATGAAGAAAAAGTGAGAGCCATAGCAGAGCTACCTAGGCCAAAGAATGTCAAGGAAGTACAAGCTTTCATGGGGCATTGTGGTTATTACCGACGATTTATACACATGTATGCTGTCATTGCACGGCCCATGTACGGACTTCTGACTAACTTTGAGTGGACGGATGAATGTGAGAATTCCTTCCAGGAGCTTAAACGAAGATTATGTTCAGCACCAATCTTGACCACACCAGATTGGAATAAGCCATTCCATGTTCACGTGGATGCATCCAATTATGCTATTGGATGTGTACTTGCACAACCTACTGGTGAAGGTAATATGGATCTTCCAATTGCCTATGCCAGTAGACAATTGAATGCAGCTGAACGAAATTATACCACTACAGAGAGAGAAGGCTTAGGCATGGTATATGCAGTCAAGAAATTTAGACACTATTTGCTTGCAAATAAGTTTAAATTTTTTACTGACCATCAGGCATTGTTGTACCTCGTAAACAAGCCATGCAATACAGGAAGATTAGTGAGATGGTTTCTCTTGCTAATGGAATATGATTTTGAGGTTGTGGTAAGAAAAGGTAGGACTCATTTAAGAGCAGATCATCTCTCTAGGCTCACATCGGGAGAAGCCCCACAAGGAGTATCAGATGATCTTCCTGACGCTTACTTGTTCAATTTAGAAGTGGTGCCGCAGTGGGCTAAGCCATTGGTACCAGTATTGACATACGGGCCTAACCATCCAGTAGTGAACACACGGAATAGGGAGGTTGTGAGAGCCCAAAAGTACCACATCATGGCAGGAAGTATGTACAAGCACACAGATCAAGGGATCTTGGCTTGTTGCGTAGAAGAGGATGAGTACGCTAAATGGTTGCAATTAGCACATGTAGGTGCATTAGAGCAACATTACTCAAAGCAACGAACTTTACAGACCCTAAAGAGACTCGGAGTACATTGGCCAACTATGGAAGTGGATGTCCAAAAGTTGTGCAAGGAATGCCCAATCTGTTGCACTAAACCACCTGTGGAACATGCCACACTTTATCAAGTATCCATTGTGCCAGATTGGAGTGAACCTCTAGTATCATTCTTGAGGACAAACACATTCCCTCCAGACATGACTCTAGCTAGGAAAAGAAGTTTAGAACAAGAAGCCCAGGATTATTCACTCATTGGTGATAATCTATATAAGCGTGGTAAAGATGGTTACCTGAGGCTATGTGTCCATGAAAGTGAGTATCTCAAGATCTTGGAAACTGCTCACCAAGGTGTAGCAGGAGGACACTTTGGACCAGATCGGGTGATCAGGGCAATACTATTTGCGGGTTTCTGGTGGCCTACCCTTCACATGGATGCACATACCTATGTGAAACGGTGTGATATCTGTCAGAGGACTCAGTATCCTATACGCAAAGATGAGATGCCACTGAAACCTATGATGGGTGGACGTGCATTCTCTAAGTGGGGAATAGACTTCGTAGGTCCTATTAATCCCCCAGCTAAAGGTTCTCATGCGGAATACATCATTGTTGCAACAGATTATCTCACCAAGTGGGTAGAAGTAAAGGCTACGACAAAGAACGATGCTCAAACAACTGCCAAATTCTTGTTTGAGAATGTATTCACGAGATACGGGCTACCTATAGAGCTTGTAAGTGATAGAGGCACTCATTTCCTGAACGAAGTGATTGAAAATCTACTCCAAGAATTCTTGGTAATACACAAGAAGTCTGCTCCTTATCACCCTCAAGCTAATGGACAAGCTGAGAGCACTAATAAGATCTTATGCAATGTACTGACGAAATTAGTAAACACTAAACGCTCTGATTGGGACAAACAGCTACACCATGCTGTTTGGGCCTACCGAGTTGCCTACAAAACGGTACTCCAAGCCACCCCCTTCCAGATGGTATTCGGCCAAAACACTGTGCTACCCTTGGATTTCCTGATTCCTACGTTGAAAGTAGCACAAGAGCACGAATGGACAGGTCATGAGCTCTCCTCTAGGATCTTTGACCTTGAACGATTAGGGGAAACAAGACTGAGAGCCGCTGCAGGAATATATGCAGCTAAGAAGAGGCAGAAGGCATACTTTGATGCCCATGTGAAGGATAAAGGCTTGAAAGCAGGAGATCTAGTCTTGGTCTATACACTGAAACAACACGCGAGGAAGCTAGAAAAGAGAGGCTACGGACCTATGATCATTAATAGGATCTCCACAAGTGGAGCTGTGCAATTAGCCACGTTAGAAGGTGATGTTCACCCTAACTATATTAGCGGGTGCAGAGTCAAGTTGTATCGGGAACCCCTCACGGAGGAAATGCTCAGCCGACTCAACACTGCTAAGAAACGCAAAGAGGAAGAAAAGCGAGTTCGAAAAGAAGCTCAAGCAGAAGCTTTAGAACGCATCAGAAGGATGAAGATACGAAGGCAAGGTAGAGATCAGCCTAGAACGAATGACTATGCAGATCAAGGATATCCGATGGCCATGTGTGAAGTCGCAGGAACAAGCTCGCATAGGATAATTGATCGACGTCCTTTCATAACCTTAGATATAGGACAAGGAAAGAGTGCAAGGACCGTAAGAGCCTTGATTGACTCAGGTGCAGCCACTAGTGCTGTTAAATTGTCTTACTGTCAAGAGTTGCAGTTAACCATCAATCCTGTGGAAGCGTATCTCATAGGATTTGGAGGCGTGGAAACCCCTTGCATGGGCGAGGTGGAACTTCCCCTCTACATCCATGATGAGGCAATGTCAGTTAAAGTACTAGTGTGTCAAGATGATGATCTCACTGAACCTCTTGTCCTAGGTCAAGACTGGATTTATGACCAAGCAGTCAACTTAAACCTAAGAAGTGGACTTCTTCAGGTATGGGTCAATCATAATCGAATTTCAGTAGAATTAGATAATAGAGCACTCAAGGAATTAGGAACGGCACTGACTCCTGGTCACCCCAGGGGCGCACATAAAGTTGACCATGCTATTCTTGTCCAAAACTATGTGTTGCAGAGGAATGATGTTTTCAAAAAAGGAGTCAGGGATGCAACGGAACTCCCTTCTTTTCCAAAGGCCAGAAGGAGGCAGCAACCAAAGGTGGATCAATGGCAAAAGAAGCAGCATACTACCTATGCCGGAAATCAAAAGTACCTGCACAGCAAAATATCTCAGCAAGGAAACCAAGTGTGGGCGCGAAAAGGCGAACACCCGACTGCACTCAAGCCAACCACACGGGCAAAACCTCTTATTAGTAACCAACAATACGACACTAATAAGAAGTCTTTCGAAAATTCTTTCGCTAACGAGAAATCTATTTGGGTGCCCAAGAAGTCGATGAAGGCTAGCACACAATCAAGACAAATTTGGGTGCCTAAGGCTTGCTTGCGGGCGCAAATAGCTACGCCGAAGCCACAACCTATACAGCGTAACCCATTCACTCGCACAACCGGCACCTATCCATTTTCAACACTCACGAACACACCAAGGTCCATGAGCACGAACAGAATCATTTGTAAATGGGTCCCTAAAAGGCCTCATGTTCAAGCTGATACACTTATAATGTTCTCTAGCGTCTCTACGAAACCAAGAGAAAAACCCATCCACTACATTTGGCAGCTTAAGACTTGTAATAAACCCCCCGACCCCAATTTGTAAATTCACCCCCACTTACTAACTGCATCAGTCTCCTAGGAATACCCAAGAATTAACTACACACACTGTCTTCGTGCACTTACTAACCGCTAACTCACCATCTACCTCATGTTAATGTTGTAACGGGGACAACAACGAATTTATTCTGTCCATTACGATGTTAACACATGATTCTATATTCTCACAGAATCAGAAGGCAAGAAGAAAAATGGCAGAAGCGACAGGTTCGGGCTCACAAGTAGGGATACTCACTGCAGGAATTGATGTGGATAGTCTACCTGTGGTTGTGCCACCAACTGAACGACCAGTGGAGCTGCAGCGCCTTCAGCAAATCCCGGTGCCGGATCCACCCACAGGGATCACAGAAAGAGTCCATGCCAATTCTCATTGGTTCAATGGCATGCCAGGGCCATTAGGAGAGGCCAAGTATATATGGGAGTCTAAGTGCGAGTATGACAGATCATGGGTTCGATTCCAATTTTTCTCCAAGGAGTTCGAGACTTTACAGAACACCGCGGATCTCCAGACCATATGGCAACGAGCAGGGCTGGCAGAATACTTTGAAGCCCCACTACCTAAACCAGACCTCCTCCGATGTTACTATTTGGTCTCCACATTACAAGCTAATGAAGAAAAGGACAAACCCGGATCATTTGTTCTTCCCTCCTTGCTGGGCAACAACGAGTTGAAGAGGTTTGAACTTACTGTGGAGTTGGTAAGCGACGCTTTGAATATGCACGGCACGCATGTACCCTCTGAAAAGGATGCTCTTGTTCCCACTAACATGAAGGATAGGAAACTATTGAAGCTTAAAGACATGGCAGCACTCACACCAAACGTGTCCATCCCTCTCCGCATGTGCATGCAACATTTCGCCTTTCCCGGCCAAGACCGCTTCACACAACCACACAAGAAAATCTGGTTCGCTCTCTACTTAGCGGAAGCAGGTGCGTTACCCATTAAGCTACCGGTATGGATTATAGATCAATTGTATGAAGCAAACAAACGGTCTTCGAGGAAATTAGTGGTGAACGGATGCTGTGCAATCACACGCATTATTTACCGGTGCCTAGCATACGATGTCCCCATTGAACGTACCTTAACTTGGGCACAATTGCAAATGTTTAAAAGGCTCAAGACGTCCACACATCAATCCAAGCGCATGAGGGGTGCGATCCCTTGTGTCCAGACAAGGGAAGTTCTGACTACTCCTGAGGTATCGCCACGACGGGAGGACACTGTACCCCCCTTTACCATTAGGATACCCAGGTCGGGATCTGAAACTACGACACAAGCTACCCCATCGGCTCCTCCTGTTCCACCTGAATTCGAATTTGCTGCCACTGGCGATGCTAAAGGAATGGACCCCCAGGACTTCGAAGCATTCCTACAAAGTACACAATTCTCTGATGTGGAGTTTTATTCAGAGGCAGAGGAGCAAGGCACATCCTCACAAAGAAGAAGAAAGTCTACAGACGGTCGACATGTACATTGGAGTGACGCTCAGCAAGGTCAACAACAAGGACACCTAGAAGAAGAAGGAGTGTATGAAGAGGAGACCACTGAAGCCCCAGCCTATACAGCAGAACTCCGAAGGCTGTATCAGATTATGGAAAGAGTGTGATCGCAACAACTACTCACCGAACAGAGTAGCAGAGTACTCATGACTCAGTTGTTGGAAGAAGCAGGAGTTGACTCAGAGTATAGAGAAGGTCTCTTATTGATGGCAAAAACATATGGGGTAGTAGAAGCAGTGCGCACTGCCATTCGGAGGTCTCCAGTTCAATATGATCCACGAAGGTTCCAAACACGACGACGCTCAGGTAAGAATATCCAGATTCCCATCACAATTGCAGAAGGGGCAACTATTACATCTGAACCCATCAGGAAAGCCTCCCAAGCAACCGAAACGGCTAGTCAACAACACCCAGTAACCCATGAGGAGTCCACCGAGCCACTACCACCCACACCCCCACCCTCGTCCCCTAGAGCAGAAACCGTGGAAATCACCTCGACCACTCAACCCACCGAACCAACCTTCATCTTCCGTACCCCCAGCTCTAGTTCCACCCTATTCTCTACCACTGATAACCCAATCTTTGAAACCAACCCCATCACTACACAATCCACCGAACCGCTCCTAGAGCCTGCGCTAGGGCAACCATCCCCCATGCCCTCAGCCATAGGTCATCCTGACCCTAGACCCACATTCATGGGTTTCCCTGTTACCACGCAACCCTTCGCGCCCTCCTCCAATTTACGACCTCAACCCCCGACCTCTCTATCTCCATTTCTACAATCCCTCCATGACCTCCTTGCTAGAACTTTTCAACCAGGGTCTCAACCATTTCCTTTCTTTTCAGCTCTCCACCCCACTTCGCATCTATTCACCACTTCCACACACACACCACCTACCATCCCAATGTATATGGCAGACCCCACACTCACACCCACTCCTGAAGGTATGGACATTTCACCACCCACGGCACCTCCCCCCACGATTTCACCTCCTCCCATTCCCCCTCCACCAATTTCACTCACACACACGACTTCCATAGACACATCATTCACTGTTCCGCTTCCCCAATTCCCTTCCCATGCATCTCCTACTGTAAACACCACCCACTCATCTATAGGAAATGCATTGGACACCATGCTGGCTTGTATATCAAATTTAAGGACAGATTACATTCAGCTCCAGCAACAAAACGAACGCCTGCACGAGCACTCAGAGACACTACAGCACCGCCTCGCGGCACTAGAGGAGGAAAATGCTCGCCTCCACACACAGTTCCAAACTCTCCAAGAAGCTCATGGCATATTGGAGGTACAGTTACAGAATACAGATCAGGAAGCGATACAGGTGGTAGAAGGTCACCTACGGACACAGCTGGAACGCAACTCAAAACTTCAGAGAAATATGGCTCTACTCAAACGTCATCTTGCGGCCGCTCAAGAAGAGAATAGACGCCTACAAATACAAAATCAAGAGAATTTGGAGGCAGCTATTGAGAGCACACCGGGGGCACCCATCAGCCCATCCAAGTTTCGAGCAGTGACCCCCGATAATATCAAGATCATACTGGAAGACTATGCCATGCTGCTTGAAGCACATGATAGGCTATCGGAGGAACTGGGACAATTGAAGCAGAAACACCAAAAAGGACCAACAGCAGCCTCTCCAACCACCCCCTCCGCGGCTTCACTTCTCACAGACGCAGAGGCCATAAAAGATCTCCAGAAACAGGTCACTGAATTGCAAACACGTCTACTACAATATGAGAGACCACCTTCCCCTCCAGAGGCTCCCACGGACGAAGAAGTTGTGCAAATTCCTGTGGAACAAACGTTTGATGAAGAATACGATCCACAACCATTCCCAGGTGGCCAACAAACAGAAGAAGCTCAGGACACATTCGAGGCACCACGGCCCCCATGGCTACGTCAAGTGGAGGAAATCGGGAGTTCGCACGAAGAGCGCACAGTAGTGCAAAATCAGGCCATGAGGGTCATAGAGGAAACTGTGCTACAATCGGCTTACTTCAAGAACCTGTCATCGAGACGCCTGATCCTCTCATCCGAACTCCAATACAGGCCGTATTATATTATCTTGGCGGATTATAATGCAGAAATACAAAGAGTCACGGGTCGGATTCCTACCTTTGCAACCCAATTTCAACCCGAAGACCTTCCTCCAGAGGCGCAAAAAGGCAAAATTCGTCAACCCACCTGGCGGCAAAAACTTCTAGAGACATATCCAGAAATGCTATGCACATGGAACAACGCGCCTTTACACCTCCTATATAATCCATGCTACGGTCCAGTCCCACGCCGCAGGTCTTGGAAGGCATTCAATATTAAGGTACAGAACAACGCGCAATGCAAGGAATGGCTGAACTACCCATACATTGCGCCACCACAGGGACCACCGTCGGTCGCATATATGATGGGAACCATTCGCCACTGGATGCCGCACTTGAAGCCCATGCAAGATGTAGCAGCGCAAATGATGCTTAAAATCTTAGATATGATGCAAGTAGTCCTGAAGACTTTTCGAAATGCAGCCGCACCACAGGTACGTCTCCCGGGGTTTAGCAATGGAAATTACTACTTGGTGTATGACATGAGCACCACCCCTAGTATTCGTGTGGCTTACGCCTGGCATGCACGCATCAAATACCTCCCTGCCTGCTACAAACAGACCTTCGAAGAAATGTTCAGATCAGGTTTCTGGGAGTATCACTCGGAGATTTTCGCACCAAAGCCAACACATCTGCTACAACTTTTTGCTTGTGAACAAGCAATGTACTCAGAGTACTACACCACCCCGCAACCAGAGACCCCTGGTGCAATAAATTGGGATGCATTGGAAGCTGATCTAGCAAGAGGCTTAAGGATAGGAGAACATGAACTGGCCACCAATGTCATCCAATATTACATCGACCACCCGAGAGAACAAAGGTCTGTCAGGGGCGACAGACGCTAGGAAGGGGGGAGTGTTGGCAGACAAAGCAACAGAGGAGTCATGCACAATACGGCAACAAGGCCAAATCATTTTTTTCCATAGATTATTTACAACTCAAGTGATTTTAATCACTACACAAACATTGTAAATCCCGTTTTTGGTAGAATAGACTCCATTTTGTGCAAGCCGAGGAGTCCTCGAGCTTGAGGAGTATTAGAACTAGCGACATATCAATTTTCATAATTTTTAGACTCTGTTTGAGCCCTCAAATAGACTCTAGAACCTAATTCTTAACTAGGCCGGACACTAGGTCTGGACAAGACCAAAGCTAGTTAGAAAACTATAAAAAGAGCTAGAGAGCTCATTTTTGGGGGTTAGATTGTTTGTGAATTGAGCTTATGTAAAAGACTTTTTGACTAATGCAAAGCACTCCATTGTTCCTCTCCTTGTTCTTGCCTTGTGTGCGCGTGTGTGTGTATGTGTGTGCATGCTTGTGTGCTTCTCACTCACACACTTGTGCCTTCACTTGCTCATAGTCTTCATACTAGTCCTCACGTCTCCACGGATTGACAATTATGAGGTGAATCTCCTCACGTTGGTACTCACCATTATGCTAGAGTGACACCAAATTTACATGAGGGTGATGATAGATTTATCCACCTCATTCGTAATGCCCTCTAGCTTGACATGCTCCTCCCCTGCATTGTGGGATTTGGGGGGTGCCATGGGCACTAGTCCCATTCACTTATAACTGTTCTTTTTTATTTTAATTAAAGTTCGAGAGAATAGGCTAAGGCCGAACTTCCTTTTATTTAAAAAAAAAAACTCATCTGTCCGTGGAAAGTGTGTAGCTCTCTGTGTGATTATGTCCGCTTCACATGTACGGGTGACAATCGGATTCAACCTCCATGGGCATCATGTAGCGACATGTTTAAGTTGGAAAGTTGTATCTTATGGCTGATGTGCCATCGTTTGTCGTGCCTCGCAATAGATGTGATCGCAATTTAACTCAGTATGTAAATCTCTGTTTTTGTGGGATAAGGAGGGTCCCATGGGTACTATGCCCTTCCTTGTATACTTGCAATTTCAAAGTTAAAGCCTCGAGGAATAAGCCTCGGCCAAACTTCCATCTGTTTATTAAAAAAAAAAAAACAAAAAAAAAATCAGAAATTCGTTCATGTCCTGCAGGCGGGTTGGTTTGACATTAGCGTCTTGGGGAGGAGGTCACCTGGATTCAACTCGACATGTAATGGTTTTAGCAAATCTAAAATATTTATAACTAATTGAAATTTTGTTTAACCTTTACTTTGTGAAATATAGAGAGTTTCGGGAATACTATGTTCATTCATTTATATAGTTGTACTTTCAAAATGAAAGTTCGGAGAAATAAACACTTGTCGAACCTCCAACTTTCAGGAAAAAAAAGTCAAAAATTAAAACATACGAAAAGTGAAAAAAAAAAGGGAAATTGTAACATAGGAAAAATATCATGTCATTTTACGTGAAGAGAAAATAGTAAAGAAAATAACAATAAAGCAATCAAAACATGTAATCAAAATTCAACCTTGGGTTTTGTATTAACATGTAATCAGAATGCAACCTTGGGTTTTGTATTTGCATTCGAGTTCTTCGAAACTCCAATGCTTGATACCAAAGCAAGTCATTGCTTTTTGAGAGACATCATTTGCACAACCCTTTTCACTTGCTTTTTAAGAGGCATCATTGGCATAACCCTTTTCACTTTCTTGGATTGTTACGAAACTTGGTGAGCATTGTGAAAATATATATAAATATTATGAAGAAAATTCAAGAGCTTAATGCAACAAAAAAAAATCATTCTAGATTGTTTTCGCCTCTTTAAGTATTGTGATAGTGTAGGTAATTTTGTTTCTTTTGTGGGAATTTTTGTTCAAGCTTTTTCTCATCAATACAAACACCCCAAAATTTGTGATAGTTGTACAAGAGCTCTACAAATCGATTTGCTTCAATTTTTGCACAAAATTTAAAAAAAAAAGTTGCATCAAGGTACAACTATTGATCATTGTTAAAAACAATGATCTATTTGACATGTTGTTTGTTGAGGATAAGTTGGATGATTCCAACTACTAAGTATGGGCATATATGATGTGCAATGTATCATCGGTTACAATTGTGGAGAAATTGTGCAAGGTGTTGACTTGCATACAAATGCAAATGCTCAAAATGTGGTTGATATAGATGGTTTTAAGGATGGTGAAATGTATACCTATGGTGCAATTTCTATTTGCAATCTTCATACAACTCCTCTTTTGACCATCTTAAGTACACCACCTCTCAATGACATAGTGGAGATGCACATGCACATGCCTTGATTGATTTTTGTCAAGCATGCTAGTATCCCTCATATTCGCTCATCTTAAATAGTAAAGGATGCTTGGGATACTCTTTGCACATTGTATAAATCAATCAAAACATAACGCTTTGTGTTGGTTGCCTTCAAAAACATTTGGAGATTGAGCATATAAACAAAGGTGACTCCATGGACAATTTGAAGGATTTATCTTTGCAAGATCCATAGTTAGTAAACATCAAGTGTATCGTGCTCCCAAATTTCTTTATCTTCCTTGGGTTTTGTATTTGCATTCGAGTTCAAAGCAAGTAATTGCTTTTTAAAAGGCATCATTTGCTTTTTTCACTTTCTTGGATTGTTATGAAACTTGGTGAGCATTCTGAAGAAGATATACATAAACTATGAAGATCTACATATACTATGAAGACAATTCAAGATCTTAATGCAACAAAAAAAAAAATCGATATACATATACTATGAAGATATACATATACATTCTGAAGAAGATATACATATACTATGAAGACAATTCAAGATCTTTATGCAACCAAAAAAAAAAAAATCGATTCTAGCTTGTTTTCTCCTCTTTAAGTACTATGATAGTGTAGGCAATTTTGTCCTTTTGTGGAAATTTTTATTCAAGCTTTGCCTCATCGATACAAGCACCCCAAAATTTGTGATACTTGTAAAGGAGTTGTACAAAGTGATTTTCTTCAATTTTTTCACATAATAAAAAAGTTCTTTGCATCAAGCTACAATAATAGGTAATGGTTAAAAATAATGATCTATTTGGCATGTTGTTTGGTGAGGATAAATTGGATGGTTCGAACTACTAAATATGGGCATATATGATGTGCAATGTATTGGTTACAATTATGGAGAAATTGTGCAATTATGAAGAAATTGTGCAGGGTGTTGAAATATACTTGCTTACAAATGCAAATGCTCAAAATGTGGTTGATATAGATGGTTTTAAAGATGTTGAAATTATCTACCTATGGTGCAATTTCTATTTCCAATCCTCACACAACTCCTCTTTTGACCATCTGAAGTACACCACCAACCCCTCCCCTTGTTATCATGGAAAATCAACTTCAATGACATAGTGGAGATGCACATGCACATGCCTTGATTGATTTTTGTCAAGCATGCTTTTATCCCTCATACTTGTTCATCTTAAATAGTAAAGGATGCTTGGGATACTCTTTCCACATTGTATAAATCAATCAAAACATGAGGCTTTGTATTGCTTGTCTTAAAATTGGAGATTGAGCACATAAACGAAGGTGATTCCATAAACAATTTTCTTAAAAATATCAAGGATTTGAAGGAACAATTGATTGTTACATATGAATGTTTCCCAATCAGTCAATTATGCAAACTTTACTCAATAGGTTACCTAATAAAGTTTTGCTTTCACTCTTCAATTGATGATGAAAAGAAATCCAAGTTCCTTAATATTTGAAGGGTTAGTTTCTATTTTGACACCAGTATTACCATTAGTGTCGATGTGAAAGTTCAAACGGTCGACAAACATTATTGTATGTGTATGAACTAATAAAACATATAGTGACTTGATAAACAACACATTATATTGGGATCACTTATTGTAAAACCTTCATATTGCAAATTTATGCTCTCTAATTCTCTAGTTTATAGGTCCTCACATATAGGTAGAAACGATATTTCCATCATTGTCCAAAAGGATACTTTGTGCTATGAGGACCCAAGAAGCTCTCCTTCATTGATATCATAATAGTTGCATGCATGGATGCAAAAATCATCAACAATCTACACAATTCTAAAGGCTTATGACTAAGGTGGTGACCAAACCATAGACCTTGGCATATCTTGTCATTTCCTTGTCACTATTGGCACCATTGACTACACACAAGGAAGGTTTCATAAATCAAGGTTCATGATGGTGGGACTTCTTGGGAAGTCACCCATCCTAGTATTGCCACCCTAGAGCTTGTTTGACTTGCAATTTCCACCACTGAGCTACACTTTATTGGTGACGTAGGAGAGGGAAATATGTTGGAGTTTGAGGTCTGCGGAAGCACCCAAACAACACAAGGAAGAAGAAGAAGCTTGGAGCACAACACACAATACTCAATGTATTACCACATTTATGTACGAAGATAAGTAACTAGTTAGGGCAATAGGCATATATACAAGACAGGGGGGGAAAACCTCCTAAAGAGTGAAAAAAGTGTTCGGGCGGTCCTAGAGTACTGTTCACACACATCACTACCAATGATGTAGTGAACAAGGAGCTAGCACTCATGTATAAGGAAGTGCCAAGCTATGTTGAATCAATCCACAAAAGGAAGTAAGCCCAAAGCTTTGTGAAAAGCTTCAAACTTCTCCCTAGGTAGAGACTTCCTAAAAAGGTTTGTAATGTTCTCCTACATGGGCAAATATGCCAAGCTGATCTCTCCAATAGAGAACCTCTCCCTTACATAATGATAATGCACCTCAATGTGCTTAGTGCGAGCATGGAACACAGGGTTCCTCGCAATGGCCAATGCACTTTGACTGTCAGTGAATATGGTGGTGGCAAAAGACTGACCAACACCCAAATCAACCATAAGGTGTCTGAGCCACACACACTTAATAGTCATTTGAATGTTTCCCTATACTTAGCCTCATAACTAGAAGTGGCCAGAGTAGGATTCTTCTTGCTCAACGAAGATATACATGAGCTACCAAGCATGAAACAAAAGCCACTAGTGGACACACAAGTGTCATAGCAACTAGCCCAATCAGAGTCAGAAAAAGAATGTAAATCTAGCAGTAGTGATCCCCCTTGGGATAAAACAATCCAAGTAGTCGGGTACCACTCAAGTAGCGAAAGATGTGCTTAACCACCTGGGCAATGCATAAACATGCTCATCTGTGAGACAACAAATTGAATATCTGGTCGAGTACTACATAAGTAAATCAAGCATCCAACAGCCTACTGATAGAGAACATCGTCAAATGCATCTCCAACATCATGAAGACTCAATTGTAAACTTGTCTCCATAGGAGTGGCAATATGTTTACAATCATCAAGACCAAAATAATGCAATAATGTGTCAATATATTTCATTTGACACAAAGCCATTCCACCATCAACTTGCATAAATTGAATGCCCAAATAATGATGCAAATGCCCCAAATCAGACATCTCAAATGAGGCATGCAAATCAGCCTTAAAATCAGCAATATGCTTGTCATGAGGACCAGTGAGCAACATGTCATCAACATACACACCAATGATCAGAAGCACATCATTAGCTGTACATTCCAACCATGATGAGCTGCAAGTGCATAAATGCTATGAACAATAGTCATTCAGTAGGTAGGAGCAAAGGTCTCATCAAAATCAATGCCTCTTTCCTGTGCATAAACTTGTGCAACAAGCCTAGCCTTATACCTATCAATTGTTCCATCAGGCTTATGCTTCAGCTTGTATACCCACTTGGTGCCAATGGCCTTCTTGCCAAGAGGCAAGTCACATAAAGGCTAGGTACCATTTTTCATGATAGCATCATATTCAAATTGCATAGCAACCATCCAATTTTCAGAATTTTGTGTTGCATCAAACGAAATAGGCTCATTCTCATCACAAAGACTAGAGGCAGCCATAGCATAGCAATCTGCTTCAAAAGAGGCACCATGAGACCTGATCGAGTACGATATGATAGAGGTGCATCTAATTTGCTCTCACGCAAAAGCTGCACTAGCCATTTTGGCATACTTTTTGCCTCCTCAATATGAGCTCTCTCATCAACAAGTCCGTCATGTAAATTTTCATTAGAAATGGAATGATTTGCATCATCACATGAAACCTGTAAAGGTTGAGAAGTCACCTCATTAGGACCATCACTAGACTATCCACCTGTAAAAAGAGGCAACAAAGTATCATACATGTCTTTGGAGCTAACAGATGTCTCCTTTGGACATGAAAGTAAAGGCTGAAATAGCATGTTCCACAAAAACAAAATCATGGCTAACCAAAATGCATTTAGTATGTGGATGATACAGACAATAACCTTTGCTTTTAGAATTGTACCCAACAAAAACACATTTTATTGCTTTATCATCCAATTTCGTGTGATGTTGTTCAAGCACCAATGCATATGCCAGAAAACCAACAAACATGCAGATGAGCAACAAATGGCTTACGACCATGCCAAGCCTCATATGGAGTGATAAAATATAGTGCTTTAGTGGGACACCTGTTAAGTACATATGTTGCACACAAGACAGCCTCAAGATAGAAACTATGTGGTAAAGCCTGACTCTTGACCATAGACCTCGCTATCTCCATGAATGACTTGTTCTTCCTTTCAGCAATTCCATTTTGTTGAGTTGTATATGGCACTATACACTGATGTT
Source organism: Ceratopteris richardii (assembly GCA_020310875.1). Classification (NCBI taxonomy): domain Eukaryota; kingdom Viridiplantae; phylum Streptophyta; class Polypodiopsida; order Polypodiales; family Pteridaceae; genus Ceratopteris; species Ceratopteris richardii. Next base: position 10,998,296 of record CM035413.1, on the reverse strand, counting down.
TATCCCACGTTCAGCTAGAAATGCATTAAAGTCAGAACACATATATTCCCCCTCTTGATCAGAATGGAGGGTGCCCATTTTACATGCTAATAGATTTTGAGCCAATACCAAAAACTGTTTGAAGCACGTAAACACTTTGGACTTAGCTTTCAATGGATATACCCATGCATGCCTAGAAAAATCATCAATGAAATTCATGAATTAAAGATAGTTTCCAAAAGAGGGTGTTTGCATAGGACCATAATCATCACTGTGAACAAGTTGCAATTTTTGAGTAGCTCGAAATGAACCATCTTTTGGAAAGGAAAAACATTGCATTTTTTCCAAAATACAGCATTCACAGACATGTTTATTAGGTGCCTCATGCTTGGGCAAAGAGGACACCATTTTAGATTTCTGCAAGCATAGCAAACTAGCAAAATTCAGATAACCAAAGTGTGCATGCCAAAGCTTTGCATGTGACATAGCCTGAGAATTATCTACTCCTCATGCTGAATCATTCACATATCTTTTATAGTCTATGAGCTTATACACTCCATGACATAAAATGCCAGAAGCAATGGTGATGTCACCATTTGACAAATCATCAGCTGTACATTTGTCATCAACAAATTTTACAACCAAGCCAATCTTGGCTAAAGCGAAAGCTGATAACAGATTCTTCTTGATCCTTGGCACAAATAAAGCATCCAACAATGTAAAAGAACTACCATTAGTAGTAGTCAGAATGATCTTACCAACTCCCAGGATAGGATAAGAGGAGTTTTTGGTGCATGTGATAGTATTCCCTGTAGAGATAGGCTCGAGTGGAGTGAAGAAATCGCACTGTGAGGTTATATGTTTAGTTGCCCCACTATCAAAGTACCAAACACTTGAGTCTACTACAAACATACACTATTTAGGAGAGGATGGGTCAAAACTACAAACAGTAGTAAACACCCATTCTTCATTTTGCACTAGCTTAGTAGACTCTGTTTTCAGTGTAGAGGCCTCTGCAACAACCATTCCAACCTCTCTTTTCTTTGCCTCTTTTGTAGTCAGTTTTGGACAATTCTTTATGATATGATCATTTCCCTTATAGTACTTGCAAAACAATTTCTGCTGAGTAGAAGAGCTCCATTTACCTTTGCCCTTCTGACTAGCCAAGAAAGCTTGATCTACAACATGCATAATGGACCTATTCTACCTAGAATGATCTTCCTGCAACAGAATAGAGACTAAATCCTCAAATGTTAAGGCATTTGGATTGCCTTTCATCATCAAACAAAGAGTCGTATGAATCGAGAAGACCATTTAGAATAGTCTGCACAAGTGAACTATCATGCAAGACTTCATCAACAGAAATTAATTGTTCTTTCAAATCTTTGATTTCTGTTAGAAAACCGCCCATAGAATCACCTTCATTCATATGCTCACTCTCCAATTATTTTTGGAGGTAAGCAACATGAGCCTTATTCCTAGCTTAGTACAATGTGGTAAGTGTATCCCAAGCATCCTTAGCTATTCTGCAAGAGCGAATGTGAGGAATAATGGCACGTTTGATAGACAAGGCTATCAATGCATGTGTCTAAGCATCTATGCCATCCCAATGAATTTGTTGTACAGTAGGTGCAACAAGAACCACAACACAAACACGAACATGAAGAATATTGTCATCTTCAACGTCATCTGCATCAGCTTCAATACTTCTATTTGTAGGTGTAACATGATGTTTTTCAACACCCCACACAATATTCCATAGTCCTTTTGTGACCAATACATGACGCATCATACAAGCCCACAATGGGTAATTCGTACCCTCCGAATTATCCTCAACAACCAATATATGAAATACATCAGTGCTTTCAGCCATGACCACTAACTAAAATACCCTGATGCAAAAAAATGATTGCATCTGAAAAAGTTGAACAAAACTACTCTAACGAGTTTTGTGAAAACATGTAGTAGACTTCGAGATGCTTATACTGGCGAACTAAAACCTATATATATCTTTGGCACAAAAAGATCAAAATAGCCTACACAAGCACTATGATAGTCGTTTGGAGATTGAAACGAGCTGAGATCGTGATTTCTGCACCACACAGTGAAGGTGTTTTGATCTCCTAATCATCTTGAATATGCACACCAAATTTCATGCGATTATGAGACTATGACCAAAGGAGTGTCGACAATGCCCTACATGAAGTGGCAACGTGTTCTGATACCAATTGTTGGAGTTCGAGGTCGCCAGAACCACGTGAATAACACAAGGAAGAAGAAGAAGCTTGGAGCACAACACACAATACTGAATGTATTACCACTAGAATTTACAAAGATAAGTAACCTATTAGGCCAGTAGGTGTATATACAAGGTGGGGGGAAACCTCCTAAAGAGGGAAAGAAGTTCCCTGATAGTCCTAGAGTGTTCATACACATCATTAGCTAAATATATCAACAAAATATAGGGCTTGTTCTTACCTTGAGCATTATTTGGTTCTTGAAATCTCTCTTTTTGTACGGCCAAAATTGTCCATTTCCACTTGATCTTCCTAAACATGCACACTATTCAACACAAGAAGGTCCTCCATAGGTGTGTTTAAGACATTGTCCATAAAATCATTATGAGCAAGTCCTATTTGTACCATAATAGTCATAAGATCATGCTTAGAATATTGAATGAACACCTTCGAGATGTCCATAACTGCAATAGGTTGCAAATCCTTGTTGGCTTCCAAGAATCAAGCTTCCTCATCCTTATCTAGACCTTCTAACTTATGCGAGGGTTCCACAATTGTAGGCAACTAGTTCTTTGGACAAGTTTTCTTCTCATCCAAAGTAACAAAGTATTTCCTATGGCCCTTGCAAAAATTCACATCCTAGGATCCCCAATCTTATTGGACTTTGGCATGCTTCAACCAAGGGTGGCCTAGAAGCCAATTATAATATGCACGTTGACTAAGTAATTCAATGACCACAAAAATAATAAGAAAAGTGGCATCCTGAATATGGATAGGAATATATTTAATTAATCCAATGGGATGGAATTATCATCTAGGTAAATATAAAAAAGGTTCTAGTTGAAGGTTAGTCTAATCCGAAGTGTGTTGTAAAAGAGGATTAGTGACCTTCAAATTTCTCTCCAATTACTTAGTCGCATCAATAATTTCATCGAGTGTTCTTGCCCCATCCAAGGCATAAAGGGAAATTTTCTCCTTAAGTATAGGATTAAGACCATCCATAAACCATCCCCTTACCACATCATTTAGAGGTCGTTTTGGTGCCAGAATTCAGCATCGTGTTCTTTGGAACAAGGATGCATAGTCATTGGCTATTTCTGTAGTTTGTTTGACCATATACTACAACATAATTAAAATCTATCCCCATTGTGTAAGCCTTCCAAAATTTTCTCAAAACACCTATTTGCAATGCATAGTATGTTGCAGACTGGTTTGGAGTGAATTCAGTTAGCCATCGAATCACTTCTGGACCCAGTGTAGCTTGGAAAACTTGACATTTTTTAGCACCATCTTGCCCATCTTCCAGTGGTTCATACTGTGTTTTGAACAATCATACATGGACATCTAGACCATTATTTCATTTCTTTGCTAAATTGGTTGAACCGCATTCCACTGATTCTATGTTCAAGCACTGCCATCTATCTCAAATTTTGGATACATCCCCACTCATTGTCTATAGATGTCAAGGGTGAAAATTCCCCTTCCAATTTCACTTCGGGATCAATCTCTATCCCGATCGCTAATGTAGACCATTTTTTATGTGTAGTTAGATGATCCTGCATTTGCTCTACCCAAGAGAAATTCAAGAGGTAAGATGTTGCTTTAGAATCTCAGGGTGTCTTATCCCTCACCCTCTCTAATTCTCTCTTAGCTTTTCTACCATTAGAACCTTCCACATGCAACTTTGCAGCCTCAAATGTTGCTTGCAATTCCAAAGTTGCATAATCAATGGATACCGAATCATCCCCTTTTCTATGAGTGGCAATAACTGCTCCAGGATACATATGTTTCCTGATAATCCACAACCAAAGCTTTCTATGGTTTTGAAAACAGATGCACCGGCTATCATCAACTTCTCTTATTTCTCTTTATATCATGAAAACTCTACTCGAGAAGGAGTTGGAATGGTCTACCTCCATTGCCTCAAACCCCAATGATTTTTTTCACTCCTTACCGTAATCCAATAGTGACACCCAATCCCATCGTGGTCACCTAAATGTTTGCTATTTGACTTCCACAAGAAAATTGGGTTTGGGGAACTGGGCTTACTAATAGTACATCAGATATTTCTATTCCCTTATTGTAAGAACTACCATGTATATCATCTTATCATACATCATATTACTTAAAATACAGAGATAAAAAAATTACATACACACAAAGGCAAGCAATCTCTCATAAAATTGATTGTATTCCACACAAAAGTACAGAGAGTGTCTTTGATGTTGTAGGTTCTCCTCTGAAGTTTGGAAAGGAATAGTTACACAACAGAATGTGGAACAGTTGTTCTCCTCGAAAGTTCTAATGAATTTGTATTCGTGTAGAGTTTGAGATCTACATCGGCAACGTGATGACACATCAATGTCCAAGGCCTCTTATAGGGCAAGCTTTTGCATTCGTTTTTGGCTTGAATCATCGCTTGGCTCACATACATATATCAAGCATTTCATATGTATGTTTTTTTGGATACCACTTGTGTATGTGCATGTGGTTTTTGACATGGTGGTATTGTTTTACATAAAGCCTTTCACATGTTAAAGTGGGTCATGATGAGGTTTTTCTAGCTAGGGGAAACCTAGATATTGAGATATCTTTAGTGATATAAATGGGGCACGTGGTCTAACCTGAAGATAGGAGTTTTATGATAGTGGATCTATATGTGCATGCTATCAAGACACCTTATTTTGGTGTTTTGGGTATATTATGCGTTGATTAGTCTATTTGGATACTATGATCCACCTCTCTTCCAATCTATATAACAAAAATCATCATTTGATTACAATCTCTTTAATGCCAAGAACTAGATATTGCTCATCTAGTTAGATACCATCACTAAAATATAGTCATAAAAACTTCTCATCTAGAGTTTTCAGGTGAGACTCAATACAACCTCTATGACCAATTGACCACTTAATTACATTTAATTGGACAATCCTACTCCTACCTGAGAAATCTAAAAGATAATGTCTCAACCTTGATCGTTCCTATAGGAGCAAGGAGAGTTACTTCCTACATAGATATATACATACTATTAGACTTAGTTCCATTAAAGTAATTAGTATATGTTGAGATTTTTTCTATTATTTCCCTTTTTGTTGAAAGAGATTATGGATGTCTAGACCTACATCCACTCTTTATGTATGGACCTTCTAGTATGAAGTGATAAAATGTATATGGATAAACTCTCCTAAGTACGAATCTTCTTGTAATAACTTTTTTTATCTTGAAAGAGTTAAATCTTCTCTATGACATACATGTGTTGTCCTAAAGAAAAATAATTTCTTCTATTCCATGACAATTGATATCCAAGATTAATGAATCCTTTTCTCCATGTGCATAGGAAAAGAGATCTCAAAGAAAATTTGTATCCATTGTCCCATACCAATGGATCCTCCTTCCAATCCATCTGTCACATCCTCATCAAATTTACTATAAATTCCACTTTTGAAATGGAAATCTTAATATGAACCCAACAATGAAATGGATTCTTTTGAAATATGGATAAATCCAAACTTGGATTCTTATAAGTATCGACACGTATGAATAGAATAAGGATTCTTATGCATCCCTTTACTTTTCAAACCAATTACCTTGGTTCAGATTATTGAATTGTTGCTCATGGGTATGCATATGTACTCATACAACTTAGTCTTATACTAAGATAAAATTTTAGGTGCTCTCATGATCCTTACTCTTGATCCATTCGTGTTCGTTTTCATGTCCTTGGTCACATTCTTGTGCTTCTTGATATCCCCATCTATATCTTTGATTTGATAGTTTTTTGATCCACTTATATCTTTGAGTACTCTAATTTTTTGTGGGATCTTTACTCTAGCCATAAATCTAATGTTTGTGCCTAGACAATTGCTTGAAATTACAAGCAACTGTCAATGCTACCTCATGAAACCCATCTACAAATCCATTTATGTGGTCTCCCAAATGATCAAGCAGTATATGCTTCATCATTGTAGTGAAGTGATATTATAGACTAGTTGTTTCACTCCTTTCCAATATCGTTTCCTAAAAATACTAAAACTTTCACAGGCATGTTCTCTTCATGCCAAAGTTGCAACTTACTTAAGCTTACATATTTGTTGTTAGTAATCCTTAACACGTATATATTTCTTATCTTAATTTGTTCTTGCTCAATTTAACTTGAAGTCTCAATATCTTTGCAAATGCCTAAAGTTTCATAAAAATTTAAATCATTTAGATTATTATTATCCTTTTCCATTAATTGAGTATGCTTTAGAGATGTTAAATGAGTGAAGTAACCTTGTTCATGTCGTATGTGTGTAGCATACTTTTTTTCATTTCCAATGACACATACAAGTGTCCTTATGTCATCATGGTGCATCTATGTCCATGCCCTCTTGTCACACTCAATCCATTTTCCCAATAATTGCATCCAATTGGAGTTCGAGGTAGGCATCACTTTGCCTCCTCATCAAGAATACAAGCAATGGATATGGTTCCCCTATGGGAAGAACACTATAGAAGATAAGTGTGCCCTTATAAATCATGCAATTACAATGATTTCAAGTGGAAAATACTAATATAAACTATAAACTAAGGCCTTTCCTAATCCTTGCCAATAAATTCTAGAGCATAAATGATGCTAATAAGTGAAAACACACTTGGATGTTGCATTTGGAGTTATCCCCCTCCCCTCCCAAATGAGTGTTGATAAAGTTACCACCAACATACCAAGCACCACCAAAAGAGATTATTGAGAACTGCTTCTGAACACAAAATAGGCCAAACTCTTTTGGTTTTAGTAATCTTTATGCCATCAGAAATCTTACAAAATAAGTTTTCCAAAAAAACCAAAAAATTCTAAATTGCAACTCCTAAGAAGAGAGTAGCATGCATTTGAAGTTGATCGACTGCTCGAAACAATCACCAATTGGAAACTATGTTTGCGAGTTCTACTTTGCATGTCTCCCAAATGTTTTTGGGAAGTAGTTTATAAAGTCTAATTCTACTATCTTGATCCCTAATTCTCCCAGCACAAATAGCTTTTTTCTGTGGGCTAAAATTTCAAGGCAGATTTTTACAATATAATCCTGGATTCGTTTACAAATAAGCACAACTGTGTTTTCAGCTATCACTAAGGTAAATCTATAATAATTTTATCTAATTGCTAGACATACAACAAACTTTTGGAGAATTTCAAACTCATGAAAGTTTAACAAATGATTAATGGAGTGATCATGATTTAGATGTAGATCACAACGATGGTTTAGACATGGAAGAAATAGATGACATGATACCTGAAATAGATGATGATATTCAAAATGAAGAAAATGATGTACTTTGAATACTTTGGTTAAATTCAATTGCAAAAATGATGTCTTTATTATAAAGTGATGTATTTGATTACAAAAAGAAGCTTTAGTAATGACCTTTTAACTTGAACAAAGCGTTGAGGTAGACTTTTTGCTAATCCCTTATGTTGTAAGTCAGAAAGTTTCAACGGTGATGTTTTCTTTCACCCTTGTTGTAACTCAAAAGAGAACATCACAAACAAAATGATTTGGACATAGCTTTTTTACTTCTTTCATTGATAATGGTTCTTCTTGTAATCCCTCTGGCTCTTAACCTTGATGGAATAAAAAGGTTAATCCCGATTGCGCAAATCGAACATTCTACTCAGACAAAATCCTTTGAGATTGTGTATGATCAAGGTCATTATTCACATCTTTCATTCTTGCCATGTTTTACTTTCAAACATGCAAAACAAAAACACTAATTTTACCTCAAAAGAATCCATATAATCTAATCCACAGAAATTAAATCATTCAAATGATAGCACATTATTTAATACACATAATTCAAATGAATCCGCCTCATTTAATCCACATATTTCAAATGATACCACTTCATTTAATCTACATAATTCGAATGATACCACTTCATTTAATCCACATAATTCGAATGATACCACTTCATTTAATCCACATAGTTCAAATGATACCACTTCATTTAATCCACATCCTTGAAATGTATCCACATCATTTAATGCACATAATTCAAATGATACCACTTCATTTAATCCACATAATTCAAATGATATCACTTCATTTAATTCACTTAACTCAAATGAATCCAGATCATTTAATCCACATATTACAAATGAATCTGCATCATTTACTCCACTTAATTCAAATGAATCCCCATCATTTAATCCGCATAATTCGAATGAATCCACAACATTTACTCCACTTAATTCAAATGAATCTATATCATTTAATCCACATAGTTCAAATGATTACAAATCATTTCTAATATGGTCTTAATCCATCCGTACTGGATATCTTTAAACTAGACCAAGTTAGACTCTAGAATACTATAAGTATTTCATGTGTGTCTACTCTTTTTGATACATCTCTATCACAAGCTAGTTCTAAAGCATATTTGAACTTATAAATCCCATTTTGTATCAATGGGATAACTATTTAAATCTATGTATTTCAAAAGTTTCAATAAGAGTATCAAAATCGTAAAGGTCTCCCAAATTTTATTAAAAGGTGGAGGGCTAATGGATATACATTTGTGTGCAATCCACCAGTACTTTGTACTCCACTCATTTATGGTCAGTATTTCCCAATCAACTAGCTTCAAAAAAAAAATTTGTTAGTAAATATGTTGCTCTACTAGACTCACATAGTTCGATATAAGCATGCTCAACTTCAAAATACAATAGAATGTTGCCTTGATGGAGATTGTTGTGGGAAATATTACTAGTGTGTAAAAATGACATTGTTTGTGACAATCCATTGATCAACTTCCAAATGTTTTTCTTCATAGTTGCTATATCTCCTTCTGTGTCTTTAATACCTCTGCTTCATGGTACGTTTACCTAATCTTTTTTCATTTTCTCCACCCACATATCTAATGTACCAACATTCCACAATTTGAAAATGAGACATGGGCTTTTGCTATGATGCCTAAGTAATCCAAGTGGATTGATAATTCCATTATGCATAACATATAAGATTGTAGCTTCATTCATGGCTTCATTCTCTCGTGCCTGTAGGTCAACACCATGTAATTTGAATAAATTTGTAGCAAACATTTTGTTGATGAGTTTGGGGTGGGTTATTTTGACTTATGGACCATTCCATATTGTCCTTACCCCAAGAGGGCTAAATCTTTGAAATGAATAGATGAATATCGGAGCAAACAAAGGTTATACGATGTTTGATCTCCCATATTCACATGTATATCTCTTGTATTTGGATCTAATGTTGGTCTCTCTCCTTGTTCATTCATTTCTGATCTTGCTCGCTTTCCTGTCTTCATTGTCTGATAATGTAAATTGACAAATTTGATTTCATCGATGAATTCAGACATTGTGGTGGTATCCAATGTCGATGGATCTACTACTTTGATGATCTGTCCAAAGATACAAGTGAGATCTTTGGACATTTTCTCATCTAATACTTGTGCTCCTTGTAACACACTGCCAAATTTATCTTTAGTATTGATATATGGTGTTCTAGATAGTTGTTCAGTGAAATCTTTGTAATTGGATTTGTCCATTGCTAGATTGATTTGATCTTCTCTCATTCCATACATGTATGCGCACACAAAATCTTCCAAAAACTTTCGCTCATGCTTATTATTTTACCTGCCATCTGTGCAAATATAAAATAGACAATCATATAGAATTGAATGAGAATTGATATTAAATTTTTAAACACTTATATAATTCATAAAAACAATAATAAAAAAATAACTCTCATAAATAAAATGATAGATACTTAAATACTATTTAAGTACACACATAAATAGATACACTAGTAAGTGTATGGACATATAAATCAATAGTATGTGTAGAAAAATGATAGAAATATGGACAGGTAGTCAGATAAGTAGATTTATAATTAAATAGAAAGTACAATTGTCATCTTGAAATGAATCTATGTAATTATTAAGAATGTAAGAGTCAAAGAATCAAACATTCATAATAGTTCATGTACACTCACTATACTATGTATGAGTCTTGTCACATGAGTGTATATAACTAGTGTGATAGTAAGAGTCAAAGAATCAGACAATCACAATAGTTTCTATACACTTTGTGACCTACACTATAATTATGCTCACAAGAATATAAGTGATTATTGTGAGAGTAAGAGTCAAAGAATCAGACAATCACAATAGTCCCTATACACTCTCTATACTATTTAGAGAGTAGGAATCAAGGTGGAGATTCAAACAATATCAATAGATCTATTGCTTAGTCCTTGTAGTGGTTTATTTTAAATTTTATTCATCAACGTATACAAGTAAGAAATGTTTTTACGAGTTGAACATGTATACTATCGATGATTAAAAAACATAAAACTAATTATATAAATACAAATCATACATATGTAAGAGATGCATATGTGAATCATACAATATACATGATACAATAAACATTAAAAAAAAAGATAATAATAAAAAATAGAGCAATATCTGAATGGTGTGGTGAGGAAAGGGCTCCATGAATGGTATGGTAGTAGTAGAGCTCTGTGAATTTGTGAACAAGCATGTGCAGAATGAGCTTTTCAATCAAGCATATATAGCTACAAGTTTTTGATCGAAATCACTTTTGATAAAAAAAAATTTTGTTCCAAAGTGCTTTTGATCAAAAGTCTTTTGATCAAGAGCATGCCCATATCTTTTTTTTTTTGTCATTTATTTGGAAATCCACGAATAAAACAAACATGTTTGATATTTTTCCATTATTGAATCGAATAAATGCAAGCTAGGATGGTACAAACTACACCCTGTGGAAGTTTAAAATCACTTTTATCCTTGATTCATATGAGCTTCTCGAGACTGTTCATGGGATTGATCATGAGACCCAAGAAACTCTTGATGCAAGTAATCTTGGTTGAATGATTCCTCCTAATGCTGATCTTCTATGTGCTTGGAAACATAGAAATGTAGGTGCACTCTATGCTCTAGTTACAAGTACTCTTCATAGTGTTCTGATTGTCATTCAACATACTACCAAGGCATGTGAAGCATAGAACATATTGAGAAATCAATATGAAACTCATAATCAATCACAGATTCAGAACTTGCAGGATCAGCTAGGAGCAAAAAGATTTGCCCATGGGGAGACTCCAGAGGTGTTTATTACTCGCTTAAAGAATCTATGAGATCAAATGGTGAGAGCAAGTGTACAAAAGTCAAGTTAAGAGCTAGCTCGGCATTGAATTTGAATCTGTGCACCTAAGTTTGATGGTTTGGTAACTCCTGTTAATACTCAAATCAAACCTCAACCACTAACTTTTGAATAATTCTGTGCCTCATCGAGGAGGAGCTTCAACTCGAGGCAAGGAGTGGTGCCAACAAAGGAGATACTGCATTCATAGAAAATACCAAAGGAGGCAAAGTGGACTCTTCAAAAGATGGAGACAAAAAGAAGAACAACAAAAAGAATTTCAAGGGAGAGTGTTTCTATTGTAAGAAGAAAGGACACAAAATCAAAGACTGTCACATCAAGAAGGAAGAAGAGAAGAATGGCTCTTCAAAAGGTGGCAAGGGCAAGGAGTCTACCAACAGAGCAGAAACAGAGATTGTGTTCTTTGTTACAATAGAGGAGGTATGCTCCCTTGGCTAAAGTTTCAAGAACCGATGACTCATGGGTGTTGGTGGTGGTGCATCTTGTCACATGATGAGCAGAAAAGACTTTACAGCTCCTTATATCCTCTAAATGAACCCATCACAGTGAAGGTAGACAACAATGCAAGATGTCCTGTAGAGGGCAAAGGTATTGTTTCTTTCATTAACTCCAATGGAGATGTCAGAAAACTTTCAAATGTTTTGTATGTTCCACAAATAAAAAAAAGATACCTTAGTAACTTCTATAACTGATCAAAGTCATCAAGTATCCTTCAATAAGACAAGAGCTAAGATTATGGATAGTAACAACAACATTGTTGGGACTGGCATAAGGAGGAACAACCTATATGAGTTGTGTGCTCTTACATCCACTACAAGTGTGGGCACAAGTAAGCTATGGCATGAGAGATTCGGCCACATCGGATACCCTCTATTGAAGGAGGTGCATCACAAGGATATGGTTGCAGACCTACCATCGATTGCAGAAATGAAGGAACCATGTGAAGCTTGCATGATGGGAAAGCAATAGAGGAACGAGTTTCCACAAGAAAGCAAGAACAAGGCAAGCTATCCTCGAGATTTGGTGCATGTTGATTTGTGCAAAAAAATGCCTAGACATGCCTTGGGTGGATCTTCCTACTTCATGTTACTTGTCGACGACTATAGCAAGATGTGGGTGTATTTCCTTTGCAATAAGGCTCAAGATTTTGATAACTTTAAAGAATGGCTTCAACTTGTTGAAACTGAAACGGGGAAGAAGATAAAGAAATTTAGGATAAACGACGATGGTGAGTTCACATCAACAGAGCTTGAAGGTTTCTACAAGAGTAAATGAATCAAGCATCAACTCACAATAGCACATAGCCCTCAACAAAACGGTGTTGCAGAATGTCGAAATCTAACCATCATGGAGATGGCAAGGTGCATGTTGAAGGGAAAGGGTTTGCCGAATCAATTTTGGGTAGAGGCTATCAACACTACTATCTACATCTTGAATCAAAGCTACACCAAGGCACTTGATGAAAAGACTCCACAAGAATCCTACATGGGTAAAAATCTTTCTATTTCCCATTTCAAAGTATTTGGAAGTGAATGTTATATACATGTTCCAAATAGGGAGAGAAGCAATCTTCAACCAAAAAGCATCAAATGTATTTTCCTAGGGTACAACAAAGATAAGAAGGCTTATAAGCTTTATGACCCTGAGGCTAAGAAGATCATGGCGAGTCACAATGTGGTGTTTAAGGAGGACTAGCCATATGCAGTGGAGGAGGAAAAGAGAGCTTCCAAATTATAATCAAGTGAAGGGGCAATCCACTATGGACCTAGCGTGAGAGCTATCCTTTCTACACAAGAGAAGGAAGCATCATCTTTAGATGATGAGTCTGAAATTCACCAACCTGTCATCACCCAAGTGGAAAAGCCATTGCATGTTGGGTGAGGCAGCTCTATGATTATGCAAACCCCATCCCACAGTCACTAGAATAGGTTGCAAATGGATCAAGGCGATCATATAGAATAGAGAAACAGAGACGAGCAAGCACCCATATTGTAAACGCAGCCGTGATGGGTGATCTCATTCAAGAACAAGCAAAGGAACCACAATGTGGAAGAGGCACTCCACGATCCGAATTGGGGAACTTCCATGAAAACATAATACAACAATATCATAAGGAATGGAACTTGGGAGCTAGTGTATCAACCCTCTAAGCATAAAGTCATCAGCACCAAGTGGGTCGAGAAGCTGCAGTATAAGGCTAATGGTACTCCAGAAAAGTACAAAGCAAGACTTGTTGCACATGGCCACTCATAAGTTGAAGGCATTGAATTTTCCTGAATCATTTACCCTGACTACAAGGATGACTACTATCCAAGTAATACTAGTTGTGGCTGCACATAAGCATTGGCCAATCTATCACATGGATGTCAAATCAATGTTCCAAAATAAAGACCTCAAAGATGAGATACATGTATCTCAGCCACCAGGGTCCCCATTCAAAGAATAAGGTATGTAAGGTGAAGAAGGCATTATATGGGCTAAAACAAGCCCCTACAACAGTATGTCTTGGATCGAGGTTTCAAAAAATGTGTTTTTGATGCTAACTTGTATGTTCTAAAGAGAGGATGGAAGACAATTATGCTTGTAATCTATGTAGATGACCTTGTGATTACAGGATATGATGATGCTCTTCTTCAACAAACAAAAGATTCCCTTATTTTAGAATTTGAAATGACAGACTTGGGCTTAATGCATTATTTCTTAGACCTTGAAGATTGGTAGGAACCCGAGAAGATTTTCATCTCTCAAAAAAATTATGCAAGATAGATATTGAAGGCATTCGACATGGAGGATTTCAGGGAAATTTCTACACCTTTGGAGGTCAACACAAGATTATCTATTGAAGATACTTCATATCGAGTGGATATTGAAAGATATAGGAAATTAGTTGGAAGTCTCATCTACTTGTGCAATTGCACATCAAATATCTCTTATGGTGTTGGTGTAGTAAGTAGATTCTCTAATAAGCCCTCCCAAACTCATTGGAAGGCAAGCATGTGGATACTCAAGTATGTGAAAGGAACCACTGCTTATGGTATTCTTTATGAAGAAGGAAATTTTTTGGTCAGATACTTTGAGTCAAATTGGGTAGAGATATTGATTCCAAAAAATCAATTTTTGGATATTGCTTTTCTTTAGGATCAGAGATTTTCTATGGATTATTAAGAAGCAACTGAAGGTAGCATTATCTTCTACTAAAGCTGAGTACAAAGCTGCATGTGTTACAACATGTGAAGCAGTGTGGTTGAGGAGGATCCTATCACACATAGGAATACAAGGACAGGAGGCTGCATAGTTGAAGTGTGACAACCAAAGTTGCATGGCCATTGCCAAGTATCTTGTTTTCCATGCATGTACCAAGCACATGGAAATTCAGTATCACTATGTGCATGACTTGTTTGAGGATGGGGTCATGGAGATAAGCTATTGTCCAACTGAAGAAAATGGAGCAGACATCTTTACCAATGCTCTTGGGAGAGAGAAACTTCTTTGACACTCTCCAAAGCTTGGGATTGGACCAAGAGGGTAGTTCACTACAGGGTGGACATTGAGGGGGGGTGTTAGATATGCTCAATACTCCACACTCAACTGACCACAAATGATCCATGGTGCTTTAAGTTGTAAGGCCCCCATTATGAGGAGAAGCCATTGTTGGAGCTTGGACATTTGTGGAACCCTAACTTCTAAGCTAGATGAGGTCTATGTGTGACTGTTGATGGTTATAGATGATCGTTGCGAGCCTAACCATTAGGTTAGGTAGGGCATTAACTTACGAACCATTGGGTTGCCATTCAGGCAAAAATAAAGGCCTTGTGGCTTTGCACATTTTCCCCATAGAACCTTAATTGGGGGAGTCCAACGGGGGGCTTGCCCCCTTTTGTCGGGTCCGGGATCCTATCCCCCCGGCCCATAGGGCTGAGACAGTAGGACTTACATTCATGGAGATATTGTCGAATTGTATATTTTGTAGACTATTGTGTACCTCTTGACTACATTTATCTATACCAAATCCCCTTATAGAAGCTATATAAGCATGGCCCAAGTTGAGCTTTACATAGCATTGGGCACTAGTAAGCCCTTCATCTAGAGTCTTTCTAGATTGCCATCTAAGCTCCACATTGGGAGCGCATGGGTGGAAAACATCATTGTTGTAACTACATTATGCTTGGCAATCTGAGAATTTGAGTTCTCTATTTCTCAATCTACATCTATCTTCGTGTGCATTTTTCTTTCAACCAATTCTACTTGGTCTATTCCACAGTTCTGTTATTTTCTTACAACCATGATTCCACATGAAGATACCTTTTTTATTTCCATTTTTATTTGTGAATTAAGGGAAAAAGCATTCATTTAGTTCTAGTTTGTTCTTAAAACATTAACAATGCAATACACTAACAAATCAATATTGGGAATGATGTGGTGAATCAATGTTGGCACTCAATTATAGGGAAGCCTCATGCAGTGGATTGTGTTCAACTTGCAAAAGAGATAAGCTTTGTGAGAAGTTTTGATCTTCTCATTAGCTATATATTTTACGGCTATCTTGAGTAGGCACATAGTCCAAGTTGGCCTTGTCAAGATATCAAGTTCAACATGTGATTATTGAGGATGACATGTACCACTTTTTATTTCTTTGACATGTATAGTGGTTGCATCGATATATGCCAGGGATATTTTTAGTGATTTTTATTAAATTTATATTTTGAGAGTGATGGCCCATTTGTTTCTTGCAAACTCAGTCATTCACTGGCATTAAGGTTTTCTTTATGTACTTCTCGTTATATATCATATTGATTGGAATGTTGTAGAAGGTCATTCTTGCATTTCTATTTATGTAATAAAAGAAGTAGAATAATATTATTCTTGCTTGCTTCAATATATGTGTGCTCATCTCTTTGTGTGTGAAAGATCTCTTCCTTATCTTCTTTCTCTTGATATGGTATCAGAGCAAGTGTGACCTTGTAGAGTTCATGAAGAAGATCAACAACGAAGAGTCCATGAGGAGTCATGGAGAACATGCACTCAAAAGCAACCTCAAATTGCTATGAAATTTGGTGTGCACGTAGAAGAAACCAAAATATTTTTGTGATTTATCCCTTTGCTCTCACTCTTTTTGCTCATATTTGAGTTTTAGAGTCAGCACATAAGTTTGCAAAACTATAACTTTTGTTCTATTTGGCATCTTCAAAATATTTGAGATCCAAAATTGTAAGCGATTTTTGTGTATTGTTGATACACAAAAATTGTGTTTTTATGAGATCAAGATGTCAAGTAATTGTGTGAGAGTAGTCAAACAGAGGTACTGATTTTAATGTTGTAGTACTATAAATTGTTGTAGAGATGGAAAATGTTGATGGAATGACTCAACTTATGACTGATAAGTTGGAAAAGGATAACTTTCATGCTTGGATATTTAGAATGACAAACTTCATGATGGGAAAAGGATGTTGGAAGTACATCGAATGAGACAATGAAAACTCTTCGCAATTACCAAAGTAAAATCATGCTCTAGACGAGTTAAGAGCATATGAAAAGTGGAAACAGAGCATAGAAGGTAATGTATTGGTTTTTTGTAAGCATACAAGATATCATGATTGAGCACATACATGCTATCAAAACTCTAAAAGAGTCTTGAAAAAAAATTATTACATTGTATGAGATCAATACAAAGGCACAAAAATTTGCAACTCAAGAATAGCTACATATACGGGAGAAAAAAAACATGTTGTTAAGTGAATACCATCTTAAAAATAAAAAGAATATGTAATTCACTTTCATTTATTGTCATCAATGTAGATAATGATGATAAGGTTGAAGTGTGTCTTTGTGGTTTAGGAGCTTCATATAAGCACTTTAGAACTTCTATTCAGAATAAGAAGAATATTCCAAATTTTGCCAAATTTGTATCCATGCTGATAATTGAAGAAAAGAACCTTAGTGAAAACTAAACTCCTAAGGAAAAGCTAGTTATGAGCATAGGCTTCAAAAGTGGAAGAGGAAACAATAACCATGAAAAAGGTAAACAATAGACTAATGTATGAGATAGAGTACAATTTTGAGCCATGTAGAGCCAAAGAGGCCTCTAAAATTTCCGAAGAAATGATTCAAGTAATGACAATAAGCGATGCTTGGATTGTGGTAGCCTTGATCACTTTGAACATGATTATAGGTTGAAGAATCAAAAGATGAGAAAACAACAGAACAACTATGCATCCACAAGTATAAATGATTCGGAGAAGCTATTAATGGTCCAACATCACATGATGAATACAATGTTTGTTGATGTTTCAAAATTGAATGGTAATGTCTTATATGTGGATTCATGTGCTTTAAATCACATGCGACCATGTAGAATGGTTTAGTAGTTTGTAGAAATTACCAATTCCTAGATTTTTCGAAACACATGATGATACATCACATTCTATCAGTATACGAGAAACATAATACTCTCCATGGAGGATGGGAAGGTAAACTATCTTGTCAATGTATTGCATGTTCCCAATATAACAAAGAACTTAGTTTTCTTGGACGAATGGTTGACCAAGGATAACAAGGTTCAAATGTAATGGTTTGTATGTAGAAGAGTACAAACAGAATGGAAGGTTTGATGCCAAAGGGAACAAAGCGGATAGGATGTTTACCTTGAATGTAAAAATTCTTGAAATTTATACAACCATGTTTACAAAAGGTGAAGGTGTTATTGCTAACATAAATATATGGCACAAGAAAATCAGACATGCAAATTTGCAGAGGTTGAAGTTGATGTTGTCAATGGACTGTCAATTTTTAAGGTTGCAGAGATGCAAAAGGTATGTGGAGCATGCCAATTTTGCAAACAATCAAGGGCATTATTTCTACATGATAAGAATGTTAGTGAGAATGTGCTAGAGATAGTGCATAGAAATGTTTGAGGTCTTGCAAAGACCACATCTATGGGAGGTTGCAGGTTATATGTCACTTTCATTGATTAACATACATAAGAGAGAGGTGTTTCCCCACTTTCAAAATTTCAAGGCTATGGTGGAAAAGTAGATAGGTATGTATATTTAGACACTAAGATTTGATGGAGGAGGTGAATAATATCAAATGAATTTAGTAGTTTTATAAAAATTCATGGAATTTGAAGGCATCTTTCATGCAGCTATACACCATAAAAGAATGGTATTACTAAAAAAAAACATATTTCAAAAATAAAAAAAGCCTTGATGGCTAAGAAAAATATGCCTTATTGTTATTGGGTAGAAGCTATGCATGCTATTGTATACATCATGAATAGAACTCCAACTCCTATTGTACATCAAGTTACACCTAAAGAGAAGTTTACAGATAAAAAGGAAAACTTATCGCATATGAAAGTATTCATTAGTATTGCATATATATGTTCTAGATGAGTTGAGGATAAAACTCAATCCAAAAGTATAAAAATGTATTTTCATTCGGTACTCCCTTGAGCAAAAGGGATATTAATAGTACAAGCCGATAAAAAAATCTAGTGAAGCTAAGTAGAGATGTGGTGTTTGATGAAATGTGAAGCTATTATCTGATGAAAAAGAACTATGTTGACTCAAATGACAAAGGAAATACTGAAAAATCAAGTGCAAAATCTCAAGTTCTGAGTGGACTAGATGCGTCACCTAGCAATAATTCCAAGTTCAAACCCATAGAACGGAAGATTGCATGGAAATTTTAGTCCATCAAATTCATCAAATGCTTCTAAGAAAGGTAAATAAAAAAAATAGTCTAGTAATAAAACATTTGCAAGTTTTGAAGATATTGATGGAGAATCAAGTGGTTCAAAAAAGATCCTTGATGAGGAACTTGGATTGTCATGTGTGAAGACTCAAGGAGTAAGAAATGCATATGAAAATGATATAACAAGGAGAAGTGACATAAGATCAACAAGATATGGAGGGATGTGGAATTCAATGCAAGGATCAACATTGATGATAGCTACATGGCTTGTCATTGTGCTTACATGATCAAAGAAATACAAGATGTTGAACCTTCTTATTTTGAAGATGCATTGGAGATGTAGATTGGGAGAAAGCTATGGATGAGGAGATGGCTACACTTTATGGAAATGAAACATGGAAGCTAGCTCCATTGATGCAAGGAAAGAAACCAATAAGCTAGAAGTGGATTTACAAGGTAAAGCATAATGATGATGGTAGAATAAGTAGCTATAAGGCACAATTGGTAGAAAATGGATATGCATAGACATAAGGCATTGATTATGAGGAAACTCTCAACCCAATGCCTAAAATTGGTTACTCTTGAAGCACTTTTGCATTGATTACAACAAAAGGATAGATTTGGCATCAGCTGGATGTGAAGAATGGTCTATTAGGCTACCAGAAAGGAATATCATTCTATTTAGTAGAAATTGTAATAAGGAACAGATGCGCATCGAAAGGATGTCCTGCAATAGTTGTAACCCTTTTTTGATATAAAAGAGGTGATTGGAAGAGAGCGATAGAGGCGCCATCGGACTGTGCATCTGGTGATGTGTCTGGAGGTTGATCCCGGTGCAATTATTTACATTGTTGTATCGTCTCTGTTATCATTGTTTGGTATTGAATAATCATGGTACTGTGTTAATGTTTGATTGAGTTATTTATGAATTGCAAGTATAATGGTGATGATAAGTTAGTAGATATTAGTCTCTGCGTATTCCGGTGTGGTGATTGTTATATTCTGTTATGCAATGGGGATTAGTAGTTAAGTTTGTCGAAATTGTCAGAATAGTAATGAAGAGATTAATACAGTAATGAAGTGAATTGGAAAATACATAAAGGGCCTCTGTATTATAGAACCCTGGCCATCCCAAGAAACCATGTGCAGTCGAAACGTAAGTTATAACTAGCTCGACAAGATACCAAATTAACACTGGTGCCGGCCATGGGGCATGGAGTAGCTAGTCAGCGAACAGATTAGGGTTTGAGAAAGAATCCTATGATATATGCGTGTAACATGTTCCTGAGAATCATACTCAAAGTATAGAAGGGATCAACATCCCTAGAAAGTTACTAACGCGTTGGGAATGCCTCCTGGTGGTAGTGGTGATGGACAATCGTCAAAAGGAAAGCGAGAGATATGGGCTAGTGGAGTGCCACCTCAGCATTTCCTTGTGCACGGACTACAGGGTATACCAGAAGTGCAACCAACCCCATCTGCAAAAAGTACGATTGGGGAAGTAATCGCTGGTTCTAATGATAGTTTGGAAAATTCGGGTAGCAGTTTGTGGAATTTTGATGGTAGCTCAAACAATTCCGAGGTCGGCTTGTAAAATTTTGGTGATAGCTCTACTTCAGGTTTTGATTTTGGAGAAACTAGTGTATTGTTGGATGAAAGTTCTGGTGAAAAGTTTACCTCAGAAGCTAACTACGAGGAATGGCAGTTGGGTGTACGTGTTTGTGATCGACTTAATGATATCAAATCATCGGAGAACTTGCAAGGTGGCGAGACAACACAACAACGATTAGGATTAACTTGTTCAAATCATTCTACAGTGATACTTCCTCTTGATTTAAACAACATGAGTGGTTCACAACAGCAACAACAACATCACCAACAACAACAACAACAACATCAACATCACCAACAACAATAGCAACAACAACAACAACAACAGATTATACCCCCACGACTGGTACCTGTTGGAGTTATGTATACAAATTTGGAGGATTTATGGTGATGATCCTGATGCCCATGTGTGTACTTTTAAAATCAATTATGCTGTACTCAACTATCCAGCAGATTCGGCATATAAGGCTATAGTGTTCCAATCTACTCTGGTTTATGAGGTTGCCCGGTGGTTAATCGAATGTGATATTAATCATTTCCATCAATATGATGACGTTAAGGATGCCTTCTAACAATGTTTTTGGTTAAAGAAACATGCGGCTGACATCTTTGACTATTTGCAAAACAAAAGACAGAAACCACATCAGAATGTGCAAGAGTATGCAACTTTATTCTGTACTCATCTACGACAACTGCCGTCGATGCATACTAACCTACCGGATGACGTGATTACTCAGTGATTTATTAATGGATTAAACCCTCAGCTCAAACAAGTTATGATTATATGATTTGTGGGTGCTATGACCTTGGATCTAGTAATATCCATGGCATTGCAATTGGAGCATAAAGTTGGTGGTTTCACTAAAGATCTAGATTAGTTAAAGGCATCCAAGAGCATGAGCGAGGATCCATTGAAATAGGTGTACTGCACAA
Organism: Ceratopteris richardii; assembly: GCA_020310875.1. Lineage (NCBI taxonomy): Eukaryota > Viridiplantae > Streptophyta > Polypodiopsida > Polypodiales > Pteridaceae > Ceratopteris > Ceratopteris richardii. The sequence goes on along the minus strand of CM035413.1, from coordinate 10,976,660 downwards.
AATGTAAGAACCCAGGACACACTACTTCCGCATGTGCATTAAACCAAATGTACTATGCTATTTGTAATACGGCGGGTCATTCTACCAAAACGTGTCCATATAATGCCAAAGTATAGACCAGACCAACCGTAAATGCCATAATACAGGAGCAAGGGAAACATGCTACCCACTATGTACATACTTCTTGCCAAAGTTACAAAACTTACAAGGGACCGTGAGCAAACAATTTTGGATAGACCCAGTGGAACTCAGGCCAATCGGTTGAATATATCTCTTCCACCACCAAGATGCCATTTCTATGGCAAGATTGGACATATCCGCAAATATTTCAAAGAGGCATCCGAGTATGATAAACGAAGAAAAGAACGACAACATCCAATGGCAAATATGATATATATTTTAGCATTGGATACCCAAGCAGCAGCAATTCAAACACGGTCTGGCAAGAAGTTACAACCGAATGTTGAGATTTTTGAGCCTAGCACAGGTCCATGGTTCCATAGGTCTAGCATATCCAACATAGAATCTAGCAATCTTCAATATTGACAAAACATGAACATACCACATTTAATCATACAAATGATGAGACAAAGATAGAGAAAGAATAGACGACATGTGTATTCTGGATGATTTATCATTATCTGGTGACGCATTGACTCACCTCTATCACCTACGTTGCTACTTTTCTAAGTGTAGGGAGTTTCATTTGTGCTTAAATCCCAACAAGTCGGTCTTTTCAGTGTCCTGTGGCAAATTGCTTGGTCATATCATTTCATAGCAAGGTATTCAAGTGGACCCTGATAAAGTGAAAGCCATATTGAATGCACCTGCCTCTATGACACCAAAGGAAGTTATGTGATTCCTTGGACAAATACGCTGGCATGGAGGGCATCTTCAGTGGCTCGCACATGTAGCTATACCACTGAATTGGTTGATTACTAGCAATCTTTGACAATTTTCATGGATTGAGAAGTGTCAAACTGCATTTGATCGATTCAAAACACTCTTAATCGAGGCTCCTATTTTGTAAGCACCAAACTGGCAGCTTCCGTTGCATTTTTTTTTCAATAAAGGGAGTTCGGTTATGCCTACTCTCCCTGACTTTAATTAAATAAAAGAAGAATACAAGTGAATGGGACTAGTTCCCACGGGATGCCCAGGTCCCACAAAGCAGGGGTAGCACAAACATGTCAAGAATCCGGATTTTCAAGGTAGACCTTACAAGTCTTACATGGAGTTATAAAGGAGGTTGATAAACCTTGCATCCCCATCATGTCGAGCCCACTTGGTTTTAAGCTTATTGTTGACATATTGAAGCTCTTTGTGATGTCTGAAAAGGGGGGGGGGGGTTCTTACACTTAGCAATTCTTTTGCCGAGACAGGATAGGGACTTCTCGATCGACCACTCCTTGGGGGTATTACCAAAGTTTTGAGCACACCGATCCTGCCAAATCTTCCAGAGGATCTCTCCCCTAATCGCATTCCACAATGTCGAAGAGCAACCGATTGCTTCACGAATGAGGGCTTGCTTCCAATTGATTTGTTCTCAGATCTCCAAAGACCGACCCAGGACCCTCCATAGCATAAACGATTTGGGGCAAGAAAAGAACAGATGACCAATATCCTCTTTAACTCCTACGACATTGCTTGCACCAGGGCGGAACACCACAAATCTTATTAGCTTTTGCATTGGTCCATATTCCACGATGAAGAATTTGCCATAGGGGACCGACTTTTTGTTTTCAATGAGAGGGTGCCAGATAGACATAAATTTCATATCCCATCGGAGACGCGTCCAGTTGAGACACCATTTCTTGTTGAGACTGATGTGAATGTCGTTGTGAACTTCAATATGTGGAAGCTTGGAGAGGCAATTGCTATTATACCATTTAAGGCCCAAGAGGTTCAGAGCGTCCTGTCCCATAAGTAGTCGGACTTTAGAGCGGTCTCAAGCATGATGTCTGCTCAATAAAATATTCCATTCCTCATATGTGACCGCAACATTAGGGTCAAGGTCCTCAAAGTCCACCCATCTGTTCGTATCCTGTTTCCAGAGATGCTTCCATTGTTTGAATCCCTTATTCCAGAGTCTCTTGGCACTTAGGACGTTCCAAGGCTCCACGTTTCTCATGCCTTGGATCGGGAACCAGATAGATTCATTTTGTCTTATACCTGCTGCCCACTTCCAGTCTTCACTGATTATGATGTGAGGTTTGTAACTGTTCCAACTCTTCCACAAAGATCTTACCAGGGTTGATCATTTGGGTGAGATCGAGAATGGAGAGAATAAGAGGGTGAGGATGTCGAGGTTTTTCCATGCAGGGTAGCCCACCAAAGTGATCGCATTCATGTTTCTTACCAGGGTTGATCATTTGGGTGAGATCGAGAATGGAGAGAATAAGAGGGTGAGGATGTCGAGGTTTTTCCATGCAGGGTAGCCCACCAAAGTGATCGCATTCATGTTTCTAAAGATTAGTGTGGCCCAAGAGGAATCTTTGTTTCTCTAGGCCTTAATCATCCACTTTGCTGCAAATTTATTGGCCATGCTGCCAATGTTCATAATACCTAGACCTCCACTCTCCTTTCAGTTAGTGCAAATGGACCATTTGATTTTAGGCACCCCCTCCTATTATGGTCCCCAATCCAGAGAAAGTTCCTACATACCCTTTGCAATTTGGCTAACTCTTGATCCTTTGGTCTCCAACAAGAGATAAAGTATGTGATTGAGGATAAGAGGAATGTGTTGATCAACATGGCCCGACCAGCAAGATTAATTTGCATACCCCTCCAATAGTTAAGTTTGTTATTAAGTCTGGCGAGGACCCAATCCCACCTTTGTTCAAGAGTGACCTCGAAACCCATGGGGATACCAAGAATGCGAGCGATCTGACCCGATTGAATGAGTTGGCAACCCTGGTCAGTAAGAAGATTGGGTTGAGTCCCTTTGATAGCTCTGAACGCAGTCTTGGAGTGGTTAATTTTGGATCCAGAGGCCTCACAAAAGGTGTCCAAGCACGACCAAAATGATTCCAAGTTGTTATCGTCATTGTGAATAAAGGCATTTGTGTCGTCTGCAAATAGCCTCATGGTCATTTGCCCAGCATTATGTGGCAGCATGATGCCTCTTATGCAACCAAGCTCCATTTGTCGCTCCACAAGTTGGCTAAGTCCTTTTGTTGTGATGGCAAATAGCAACGGGGCCAACGGGCAGCCTTGTCTGATTGATCGTTTCAGTTTGATTGCTTTTGTAAGTTGCCCATTGACATTGACTTTGGTCGAAGCATTTCCAAGGAGGGTGGAGACCATCTTGAGGAATCTCTGACTACACCCAAGGTCTTTGAGCGATTGTAATATATAGTCCGATTCCAATCTGTCATAGGCTTTGTCAAAGTCAATCTTGAGGAAGACAATGTCCTGATTAGATTCTTCTGCAAAGTCCACGCCTTCCCAGATATAAATAATGGCTTCCAATATTGACCTTCCCTTAATGAAGCCTTTTTGGTCTTTGCTAAGCCACTGGTCTAAATGGAGGGATATCCTGTTGGCAATGACTTTAGCAAGAATCTTATATCCAGTTTGAAGCATTGTGATAGGTCTCCAGTTCTCAATTCTGTTCCTCTCCCCTTTTTTATGAATAAGCTTGATGATGCCGTTGTTGAGACAAGCAAGAAGGGCACCAAACTCTAGTGCCTCAACCCAAACAAGGCGCAATGGGGTGGCCACCACATGTTTGAAAGATTTAAAGAAATCATTTGTGAGCCCATCAGGTCCCGGGCTCTTGCCATTTGGAAGTGAATCAATAACTTCAAGTATCTCTTGTTCGGAAATAGCAGCATCAAGCAAAGCACTCAAGTTGCATGGGATTCTATGCAGGTAGTTCCGAGAGATGGTGGCCATGCAATCCCGCCTATGGGGGGAGAGGGGACAAGCACCACCCAAGAGACCCGTGAAGTGAGCTTCTATAGTGGCAATGTTCTCTTCCTCCGTCTTACATTCCACCCCATTCTTGTCAAGCAGTAGCGGGATCTCGTCTCTGATTTGTTTTCTTCTAAGAATACTGCACATCTCTTTATCGAATGTCACCTATTCTTTGCTCAAGTTATTGCTGATACCCCCAGATAGAGACCTATTGGTCGATCACTGGCCTCAACCCGCGTGTAGTAGTTACTCTAAACACTGTGGCTGAAGGATTCCATCTCCCTCAAGATGGCCGTGTACATGTCCTCCTACTACCGATGATGACCATGAAACAATTATTCCCATGCTAGTCTTCTAATGAATTTGCAATTCTATGCTGACTTGAACCAGAGTGCTCTACAGTGCAATTTTTGGTGGCTTCTCTCAATCTCCAAAAATGCACATACGGGATCTCTGGACCTTTTTACTCCATGATCGATGCTACTTCCTGCAAAGCTATTAATTGGGCATTATTTTTCTTCCAGTGCATTCACCGTGAATGTCAAGCGATCTCCTGGCAAGTCGCTAAAGGTGATATCCCTCAGACTCCACTTCCCCATCTTCTTTCTTTCCTTCTTTCGATGGTTCACCCTGTACTTCAGCCTCCTTTGATGAATATCCTCCTATTCCATGAAGAATTAGCGCAGGTTATGGAAGTTGATGAAGATAATGACAATCTCTTGCAATTTTTTCAGGGAAAGCATAGGAAACTCAACCCCTCGTAGAGTCAAGCACAACCATCTTCTGGTACTGTCAATCTATAGGACACAGCTTCCTCTGCACACATTCTTTCCACCTCACCTTCTCCTATGGGTCAAATTAATAAAGATACGGTTATGGAAGATGTTCAACCTATAGATACGGTTGATCAGCAATAGACGCACTCTATCGATAAAGCACCCAACATAGTCGGGTCTATTTGGGTACCCAAGAAGTCGATGAAGGCCAGCCCACAATCACTAAAAATCTGGGTGCCTAAGGCTTGCATGCGGGCTCAAATAGCTACACCGAGGCCACACCTGGTACAACACGTTTCACTCACTCGAACATCCGATGCCCCTTCTTACACATCATGCACAAACACATATCCTTCCATGAGCACAAGTAGAATCACTTGTAAATGGGTCCCTAAAAAGCCTAATTTTCAAGCAGACACTTCCATTGGACTCTCCAAAGTCTCCTCAAAATCAAGATCAAAACCCATCCATTGTATTTGGAAGCCCAAAACTTGTAATAAACCCCCGGACCCCAGGTGTAAATCCATGCCCACCTACTAACTACATCACTCTCACACTACATCATTACACTTAGCTCCTAGGTCTACCCAATTCCTAACTACACACACAAGCACCACGCACTCACTGACTGACTGACTTATCACTAAAAGCTCATGTTAATGTTGTAACGGTGACACAGTGTCATTCCATTGCGATGTTAACATTTATTCATATATTCTCACAGAACCGGCTGCGAAGTTTTCAACATGGCTAAGGTGGCAGGAACTAGCTCTCAAACAGAAACGAGCCAGCAAGTGGTGGACTTAGATAGTTTAGCCGTTTTGCCTGAGACAAATGAGAGACCAGAAGAATTGCAGGCCATCAAAATCATACCTATTGTGGACCCTCCCAGTGGCCATACCATGCCCGTCAAAAAAGCTTCCCACTGGTTTGGTGAAGTGGCAGGACCCTTGGGAGAGGGAACATACCTATGGGAATCAGAGTTGGACTTCAATGGGAAGCAAGGTAAATACCATTTCTTTACAAGAGAATTCGAGAAGTTACAAAATGTAGAAGGTCTACGTTCAGTATGGGAGAAGGCAGGATTGGATGCATATTTTAGTGCACGGCTCCCAAAGCCTGACTTCATGCGATGCTACTATCTCATCAACACCTTGACTCCAAACAAGAACCCAAAAGGTGCAAGCTCATTTGTGATCCCATCTCTAACGAAAGGAAATGAGCTCAAGAGGTTTAGGTTATCCAACAACTTGGTGAGAGAGGCCCTAGATATGCGCGGAATGCATATTCCTACAGAGAAGGACATCCTAGTGCCTGATTACATGAAGAATCGAAGCCTCACCAAACTGAAGGACATGGTGTCCATGACACCTAATATTGCAATACACCTTTGCATGTGCATGCAACACTTTGCTTTTCCTGCCCAAGATAGATTCACCATGCCGCCCAAAAAAATATGGTTTACTTTGTATCTGGCAGAGACACAGAGCCTCACCATCAACTTACCCCACTGGATAATTGATGAGATACACCTAGCTCACAAACGATTGCCGTGGAAGCATGTTTTATATGGATGCTGTGCTCTGACGAGAATCATTTATAGGTGTTTGGCTTATGACATCCCTATTCAACGGGCCTTGATGTGGAATCGTGTAGAGCAGTTTAGAGGCAGGACATCCACTGGACCCCCTTCTAAGAAGATGCGAGGTACTGTCCAAGTCCCTTGTGCTCAACCACGTGGAGCCACCCTAACACCAGACGTCACCTCTCCACCCCGAAGAGTCCAACCATTCACACTCCGACTTCCAAGACGCAGCACCGATGGTCCTAACTTGATATTCCCTCCCATCCCAACCGATCTTGAATTTCCCGGTGGTGCACCTTTGGAAGAACTCACGAATGAAGACTTCGAACAATTATTACAAGATGTAGAGCTGGAGGCAGAAGAGGCACAACAAATGGAGAATGTGCAAATGCAGGCAACAACCTCCCAAGTACCGGTCACCACAGTTGAAGTGGATGAAGAGGATGATGAAGACGAAGAACAGGAGGAAGATGAGGAGGATTATGATCAAGGGCATCAAGATGAGCAACAAGAAGTGCCAGAAATTGTAGGTGCACCTGCATATACAGCTCAATTACAAAGGTTATACGACACAATCAAAGCAGTGCAAGAAAGGCATCAACTCTCTCTTGTGTCAAGTCAAGCTTTGATGCAAGAAATGCTATCAGATGATGGGGTGGACCAACATTTCATTGACACCCTCAAATTAGTGTCAAAATCTTTAGGAGTTCCGGAGGCTGTCCACACTGCAGTCCGCTAGTCCGTAAGGTATGACAAACGCAGAGTCGACACATTACCACGAGCAGGTAAGACTATCAGGATGCCCGTCACAGAACAAGAAGTAACCATTGAAGCCACAACTACCCCCACCACCACCATTGACCTCTCTACTGAAACCTTCGTTCAGACATCACCCATCTCACCCCAGCACCCCCCATCACCACCTTCTCCACCCCCACCACCACCTCTAACCATGGAAGAAACGGTAGTCATCACCTCTACCTTCACTTATAACCCAACCTCATTCACATCATTCTCATTTTGAGAACCCACCTCACAAGACACCCTATTCTCCTTCATCACCAATCCCTTGTACACTTCAACCCTTCTATCCTCCGAACCCATAATTGGCCATCCCATAATTCCAAGTGTGGTTGGAAACCCGACACCCACAGAAGGCACCCTGTGTTTACCAACCTATCCCCCAATACGGGTACCTCCATTCCATGACCCTCACTTCCCATCTGCCCCCTACACCTCATTCAACCTAACCTCACCACCCCAATACCTGTCCTTCGTGGAGCAGTTCATCCGCACTCCAATGTTTCAGAGGCACATTTCCCCGATGTTTGCAACGACATCAATTTACACGAACACCACACTCACTTCACCTACCATACCCACCTACATGGTAGCCCCTGTACACACCACTCTGTCTGACCCAATGGACATTTCACCCACCACAGCACCTCTCCCCACAATTCCACCCTCTTCCCCTCCACTACCCCCCACCTCACCACTCAACACATCATTAGCAGACACAACATTCACTACATCCCTTCCCATTCCCACCTCCCCTGCATTCCAAACTTTTCCCCTTGCATCTCATAATGTAAATAGCACGTTCACTACATTACTTCAGTGTGTACATCAATTACAACAAGAATACCATCAATTGGAAGAATGCACTGTTGCCCTCCAAGCAGAATCTCAGTGTCTACTAGCTAGAGTCAACACTCTCGAAGATGATTACCAAACGCTTCTCTCAGAACATACCACCTTACAACAAGCTCACACAAAATTGGAATCGAAAAATTCGACAGTGGATGATCAAGTAGTGAAGGAACTGGAAGGTATGCTCGAGTCCCAAATGATATCCAATGCTACACTTAGATGCAATCTTGGACTATTAAGGAAGCATATGGCAGCAGCACTAGAAGAGAACAAGAGGCTTCAACAACAAAACCAAGACAACTTTGAAGCGGCTATGGAAGGAACTACAGGAGCAACCATTAGCCCTACCAAGTATAGAGCAGTCCCATCAGAAGACATTCGCATCTTACTCGAAGAGCATGCAAATTTCTTGGAGTCATATGAAAAGTTAGAGGTTGAATGTGCGGATCTAAAGAAGCAGATAGCGAGTGCCCCCACAACTCAACAGGAACCGATAATCTTGCACCACTCTATAGAAGAAGTAGAGACCCTTCGAAAACAGGTGGCAGATCTCCAAGCACGCCTCTTACTATATGAAAGGCCACCCTCGCCAATTGAAGAACCAGAACCTGAAACAGTTGTGGAAATCCTTGTCGATGATAGCTATGAAGAGCCGTACGAGCCGATGCCCACACCCGACGGTCGACTAACAGAAGAAGGACAAGACACTTTAGAAATTGAAGTTCCAGATTGGGTCAAAAGGATCGAGAAATTAGGAAAGACACATGATGATCGTGTTGCCGTGCAAATTCAATCTCTCACAAATCTGGAATAAACTGTCCTTCGATCTTTTTACTTTCAGAACCTATCCCACCAACGCTTGATCACAACATCAAAGATGCAATACATGCCTTAATTTGTCTTGCTACATGATTATAATGCAGAAGTTAGAAGGCATACAGGGAAGGAGCCCACATTCGCCACTCAATTTGAGCCAGCGGACTCACCGGCAGATGCTCGTGCTGGCTCGATTTTCCAACCCAATTGGCGTGCACGTCTACTAACCGATTACCCTGAGATGATGAGCACATGGGCAACCATGCCATTGTACATCAAGTATAATCCATGCTATTGCCCAATGGTACGTCGCAGATCCTGGCAAGCATTTGCAATCAATGTACGCAACAATAAAGAATGCTCGGCTTGGGTTAACTATCCATATTTTGCTCCGCCTCGAGGGACCCCAACCGTAGCCTACATGATATCAACAATTCGACACTGGTCTACACGTCTAAATAATGTACCCGACATAGCAGCGAAAATGTGTATGAAAATATTCGAGATCATGACCATTGTCTTCAAAACCTTTCGGAAGGTACAAGATCCATACATCTCTGCCCCTGGATTTTCTCAAGGTAACAAGGATTTAGTCTACGACATGATCCTGACTCCCTCGGTGAATATAATCTTTGCCTGGCATGCACGAATTAAGTATTTACCCGCATGCTTCAAGCAGACATTTGAGGAAATGTTCTCTACGGGATTCTGGGAATACCATTCAGAAATTTTCATTCCCAGATCCACACATTTGCTACATCTATTCGCAGTAGAACAAGCCATCCATGCATATCAATTACGTCTGCCACATCCGGACATTCTAGGACCAATTGATTGGGATCGCATGATGACAGATTTGGCCAGAGGACTACACATAAAAGAACATCAACTTGCCACTCATGTGGTGTACTATTACATCCAACACTCCCAGCAACAAGAGTCTGTCAGAGACGACAGACGCGAGAGAGGGGGGGGGTGTTGAGAGCAGTATGGGCACCCAAGGACTGACTAGACAAGGAAGCCAGCGGAGAGAGTCAGAGTGAGGTGAAGGATTAAGTAGACAGAGCAGTCGACGCAAATCTGGCAAATAGGCCCTTCAAATTTTTCCAAATCAACATCTTTACAACAGTGATTCTCATCACTAACAATCATTCTAGATACCATTTCATAATTTTGTAGCTCCATTTTGTGCAAGACAAGGAGTCCTTGAGCTTGAGGAGCTTTAGAAGTACCTACCTGTCAGTTTTCACATTTTTTAGACTTCGTTTGAACCTCCAAATAGGGTGGAGAACCTAATTTTTAACTAGGCCGGACACTAGGTCTAGACACGGCTAAAACCTAGTCAAAAACTATAAATAGAGCTAGAGAGCTCATTTTTGAGGTTAGCTTGTAATAGTTTTAAACTTGTATGAGCTTTTTGAAAGTAATCTAAGAACTCCATTGCTTCTCACTCTTTGTCTTGCCGTGTGTGCGCGTGTGTGTGTATGTGTGTGCATGTTTGTGTGCTTCTCACTCACGCACTTGTGCCTCCACTTGCTCGAGGTCTTCATACCATCCTCTGGTCTTCCCGGATTGACATTAAAGGAGGTGCTACTCATCACCGAGCTACATATAGCAGGATTGTATATTCAGAAGAAGCAAAGCTACGTAGAGATGTTGCTTTGGTTAATGATTTCTATTTGCAAGAAGCCTTTTCAGGCTGACATTTTGCTATCGCAAGTCATTGCTTCCAGTTCTGTCCAGACAGACGCTCACCTAGGAGAAGCTCAAATTTTAAAAGACATGTTAGAATCCTTGAAGCAGAAAATCTCGCCCACTTTTAAATTAGCTCGAACCATGTATATACAGGGTATCATTGATCATTCTTAGTCTTTGTAAAATCACCTGCTAGGTTTGAGTATCATGCATGCCAGTGTTAGGTGGCAAGAAAGGAATATCATTCTATTTAGTAGAAATTGTAATTAGGAACAGACACGCATCGAAAGGATGTTATGCAATAGTTGTAACCCTTTTTTGATATAGAAGAGGTGATTAAAAGAGAGCGACAGAGGCGTCATCCGACTATGTGTCTGGGTGATGTGTCTGGAGGTTGATTCCGGTGCAGTTATTTACATTGTTGTATCGTTTATGTTATCGTTGTTCAGTATTGAATAATCGTGGTACTGTGTTAATGTTTGATTGAGTTATTTGTGAATTGCAAGTATAATGGTGATGATAAGTTAGCAGATATTAAGTCTCTGCATATTTGGGTGTGGTGATTGTTATACGCTATTATGCACTAGGGATTAGTAGTTAAGTTTATCGAAATCATCAGAATAGTAATGAAGATATTAATATAGTAATGAAGTGAATGGGAAAATACATAAAGGGCCTCTGTATTATAGACCCCTGACCATCCCAAGAACTCATGGGCATTTGTAACGTAAGTTATAACTAACTCCACAAGATACTAAATTAACAGGTCTCTTATATGGTGAGTTACAGGAAGAAATATACATGGACAAGCCACAAGGATATGAGGATTCAGAGCATCTTGAATATGTGTGTAGGTTGAAAAAAGCTTTGTATGAGCTTAAACAAGCCCCTTGAGCTTGGCATGCAAGGATTGCATATTATTTAACTTCAATTGGATTTTCTATGTGTGATACACATCACTTATTATATGCAAAAAAGTTAGTGATGAAATCATAATTATGGCTATCTATGTTGATGATTAGATTGTAGGTGGTGATACTTAAGAAGCATTAAATAGGTAAAAACTCCTTTTGCAAAAATTTGACATGAAAGATCTTGGTGTGTTTAACTATTCTTGGGGAATTGAGCTTATACATACATAGACACATATGTGGCTATCCCAAAGGCAATGTGCATTGGGTATGCTACAAAAGTATGGTATGGATGATGGCAAGCCAATTTCTATGCACTTAAATCAAATTTTGAAGTTGGATACTACCACATGGTGAATCATTGGAAAAATGCTACAATGTACAAGAAAATTGTGGGAAGTTTGATACATCTCACAATTACAAGGCCTGATCTAAGTTACACAACGGGGCTTGAAAGTTAGTTTATGTAGTTTTGAGGAAATCACATTTAGATGCTTTGATACACACTCTATACTACGTGAGTGCTTCTTTGGATTATGCATTGTTTTTATGAAGTTGGTGTAGAATCGAAGGTTCATGGATACATTATTGTAGATTGGGCTCATAGTATTCTAGATTGAAGATCTGCTAGTTGTTTTCTATTTTCACTTGGGAGTGCTTCTGTTACATGGAGCAGTAAGAAGCAACCCGCTATTTCTTTGTCAAGTATAGAAATTGAGTATAGAGGTGTTGCAATGGAAGCATGTGAGGCTTCATGGCTAGAGATCCTACTTGCAAGTTTAGGCATAGAAGTGTAGAAGTCTATCATAATTTATTGTGATATTCTTAGCAGTATTCAGTTAGCATGAAATCTTGTTGTTCATGCTAGAACAAAGCATATCAAAGTGCATTATTACTTCATCACAAAAAGGTATTAGCAAGTGATATTGATATTGTTTATGTGAGGACAAATGAGCAAGTTAACGATATTTTCACTAAAGCACTTGGAATAGAGAAGCTAAAGAAGTTTTGGATGATGCTTGGATTACAAGACATGATGTTGAGCTTGAGGGAGAGTTTTGAGATATCAAGCTCAACATGTGATGATCAAGGATGACATGTATCACTTTTCATTTCTTTGACATGTATAGTTGTTACGTTGATATATGATAGGGATACTTTTACTGGGATTTACCAAATTTATTTATTAAGGGTGATGGCACATTTGTTTCTTGCCAATTCACTCATTTGCAAACGTTAGGGTTTTCTTTATGTACTACTCTTTATATATTGTATTGTTCGTAATATTGTAGGAGATCGTTCTTGTATATTGTGTTTATGTAATAGAAGAAGTAGAAGAAGATCATGCTTCCTTGCCTCAATCTGTGTGTGCTCCTCTCTCTGTGTGTGAGAATGTGTGAGAGCTCTCTTCCTTATCTCCTTTCCCTTGACATGTATTTCCATTGTGATCTCTTAAATGTGATAATAATGTGCTTTTGACCATGATAATTGTAAATGTGGAACATAGGGTTATGTAATAATGCATTGTGAAGTTCAAACAAGAATATGATAGAAAATGATTGCCCAATGACCAAGTCAGTCACACAATTCATTTAAGTCAACCACATTGAATTCTAGTTGTAATACATCCATGTACTCACCTACATGATAGAAGTTATAGTAAGCACTTTCATGGTCAACCATCATATGCATCGATTTCCAAACAGGAGACAAAAACTGCTATTGAGCACATCTTTGTCACAATAACCAGTGTAAATAGGATAGATACACCTTGTTGCATCCCAATTCCTTCAATCTAGGCTATGCATAAGCTTGTTCATATGAGAGATTGCAAATCAAATGCCTTGTCTTGTGATGCATACGATGTTGAAGCATCCAACTTATTGATGGAAAATAAACATCAAATGCATCTAACATCATACAAATTCAATTATGATCATAACTACATGAGTGGCAACAACTTTTTCAACTTGAGGGCCCAAAATACTGTAATAATACTTCATGTGTTGTGCCTGAGACAAAACATTATTTCCATTGCACTAAACAATAATGCAACAGCCCAACTTTGCACCTCATAACTTTGATCCAATTTATTTTTTAAATCAACTAAGGTGTATTTCATTATGGCCAATGAATAATATGGCATCAATATAAGCTTTAATGGTATCATCGACACATTTTGCATCTAGCACATTCAACCCAAATGTTTTAATACCCATTTGATAAGAATTAAGATGTGTTTTCTCATATCAAACATGTTGTGCTTGATTTATAGCATAGAATGCTTGCATACCTTGGACATGTCTTTTCATGGAACGCTCCCACTTGACATGATGTTCTGTTTGCATAGCCTCTTTGTAGCAAGAAGGCTCGCCAACATCTGTTATCATAACAACATCCAAACCTAGAATATATCTATTAGGTGGATGTGAGACACATGTAGAGCATCTCAATGGTTGTTAAACTAGAACATTTGCATACTAATATGCTCAAACATTCTCTTGAACATCCCTATCTGTAGCATTTTTATACATGCTAACTAGAGGACAAGTATCCTCAACCACCATTCTTCTACCTTCAGCCTCCTTAATGGGTTGTTTATGCATCTTAGACTCAATGAAAATGACATCACTACTTTTGATCATTGATCATGTTTCAGGTTCCCATAAGCGATATCCAAATTGGCCTTCTTGACCATATCCAAGAAAAATGGCTTTCTTTGACTTATGGTCCAGCTTTTGTCTAAGGTTCTTAGGTATATGAACATATGCTTCACACCCAAAAACTCAAAGAAGATCATAATATGGTGGCTTCCCTGTCCTTAAATCTTATGCCACTTCCAAACCTTTTGCAGTACAAGGTGAAATGTTAATCACATGAACTATAATTAATACTGCTTCTAGCCAAAAGCCTTGTGAAAGGTTTGCATGATGCAACATAGAAACTACTCTATTCTGAATAGTTATGTTCATCCTTTCAGCTACATCATTTTGTCCTGGGGTATAAGGAGTTGTAAACTCTCTAGAAATTCCTCTAGGCTGACAAAAAAGGCTAAATTAATGTGAGGTATACTCACCCCAATTATCTGAATGTAAAGCCTTGAGCTTAGTTCCCTTTTTAGTCTCAATTGAAGCAAGCCATTTTCTAAAAATAGGGAATACCTCATCCTTTGCTTTGATAGGATATACCCAGACTTTTCTAGTAGCATCATCTATGAAAGTAATAAAGTAAAGAGAACCACCTAATGACCTTGTGGGCATAGGACCACACACATCTATATGAACGAGATCTAAAGGCTGAATTGAAGAGTCAATCTGCACCTTGTGCACACTCCTAGTTTTCTTTCCATATTTACAATGCTCACAAAATGAAAAATCAAAGAAAGATAACACAGGTAAGTAGCTAGAACGAGAAAAATTTTCCATTCCACTACATGATATATGACCCAAATGGACATGCCAAATACAAGCCACATAGGCTGTTTAGTAACAGCTAACAAGTCTTCTTTCTATGATACAAATAAAGGATAAAGTGAGCCAACTCTACTTCCTTTTGCAATAACAATATTGCCCTTTCATATGTGAAAGGACTGAGCATTGAAGAAAACCTTGTAAACAAGCTCATCATGTTGACCAACTGACATCAAACTGCATGATAACTGAGGTGCATGGCATACATTATGCTTAGTAATTTTTGAACCATCAATGAATTGCACAACCACATCTCCAATCCCAACAACATCCCACTTATAAGAATCAACAAGTCTCACAATACCAAAAGACTTTGTTGCATAAGTAGAGAACCACTCTCTATGTGGTGTAACATGGAAAAGAAGCACAAGAATCTAGTATCCATGTGTGGGAAAGAGAATCAACCACAAGAGCCTCAATAGGCATAGTACTGTCAAGTCTCAACACATCAACATCATAAAAAATAGCATTGATTTTTTCAATCTTCATGGTCAAAGTAGATGGTGCATGCAGCTGTTTAACATGCCAATAACCCTTTTTCACTTTACCTTTAGCATTCGTTAATGCATAGCAATCTTTCTTCATGTGTCCTTTCTTATGACAATACTTGCATTTGTTATCCCTTTTCCTTGATTTACTTCTACTCTTATTTTGTTGACCATTCTTTTCCTTGTTCTTGCTCCTTCCATGTTGGTGATTCTTTCCTTGGTAAGAATCACGAACATTATATGCATCTCCACTATGAGTGCCAGCCATATATTTTCTAAAAATCTCCTCACTCAAGAGTGCTCCACATATGTCATCATCGACCAATTTACCACCAGGTGCACTATTGCTAATAGCAATGCAAAATGTATCCCATGATGATGGAAAGGTGCATAACAACAAGACTGCTTTCATTTCATTATCCATGTCCATTTCCTGAGCTTGTAACTGGGAGAATATAGCATCAAACTCATTTAGATGAGTAGAAACACTATTTGTGTCCTTCATGAAAATATCATATAACTTTCTAATCAGATACACTTTATTTGATGTTGTTTCTTTTTCATATGCTTATGGGAACACTAGCACTAGACCCTCATTTGCCAAATGTGCATGAGATGTCTGATGCCATGATGATCAAGAAGTGACAAGAATGATGATGGAACTAGAAGAGTCCAAACACCACTATGACTAGGAAAAGGATGACTAGGTGTCAGTTGCGAGAAAAAATTCAGCAATCTTCCAAAAAAAATGAATTAATGAGCTATAATGACCAACCAAAAGGATTATGTGAGAATAAATGTGCCCACACCAATAAGTATATCAAGGAGTAAATCGACCACTGTATAGTTGAGAAAACCAAAAAATCTGAAAAAAAAATGCGAGAGTATCATGTCAAAATCTCATAAAACTGCAACTATTGACATGTTAATCTACATAGTGAATCACTGAACAACTATTGAGCACCTATGAACAACTATCATACATCTATGGCGAGGTAGGGTAAGTCTACATCTGGGTGCCTTTTGGTTAAGAAAACCTCACCAAAATCCTCTTTATCAAACTTAAAAGGCTTTATGCAAAAAAACATAACTGCTATATCAATGACCACATGAAAGTACATAAGTAGTATCCACATAAGCATGCATAGTGTGCATGTGCTCAATATATGCAATAAGATGGCACTTAAAGGCTAAATTCACAGCCCAAACACTAACCAACAACAACTTCAAGTGTCTACCAACTCTATTCTTTCGGCCAAAAAAACCTGCATAAACTTGTGGTGGTTGCTCCCACCACAACTAAAACTTTTGAAGAAACCTATAGATTTACTAGTGTTACTGAACAACACAGCCCCAAAGGTGAATATTTGTTGTCAGAGAAGTACAAAGAGCACCCTTGTTGATGTTCTTGAACCTGTGTAAAGAGAACTATGTGCAAAATGTTGATATATTTAGGTAGCGATGTGTGTGAACACACTAAGACCGTCGGGGCACTTTTTTCCCTCTTTAGGAGGTTTTTTCCCCCAGCTTGTATATACGCTTATTGCCCTAATGGGCTACTTATCTTTGTACATTCTCTAGTAATACATTCCAGTATTGTGTGTTGTGCTTCAAGCTTCTTCTTCTTCCTTGTGCTATTTGCGTGCTTCCGTAGACATCTAACTCCAACAATTGGTATCAGAGTAGGTCGTCGCTTCATCTAGGGTGCTGTCAACACTCCTCCATTTGCAGTCTCAGATTCCCATGAAATTTAGTGAGCATACTCAGGGTGTTTTAGAGATCAAAACAACTTCGCTCTATGGTGTTGAAATCGCGGTCTGAGCTCGTTTCGGCCTCCAAACGCACTATCATAGTGCTTGTGTAGGCTATTTCATCTTTTTATGCCAAAGGTATATACCCATTTCTGTTCGCCACTATAAGTGTATCGAAGTCTGCTATAGGTCTAACAGAATTTGTCTGGGTATTTCTGTTCAGCTTTTTGAGATACAACCAATTTTCTGCATCAAGGTATTTTAGTCACCGGCCATGGCTGAAAGCAATGATGTATTCTGTATGTTGGCTGTTGAGGATAAGTTGGATGGTATCAACTACCCATTATGGGCTTATATGATGTGACATGTATTGGTTGCAAAAGGATTATGGAACATTGTGCAGGGTGTTGAAAGATGTCCTATTACACCTGTAACAACAGGTACTGCAAATACAAGTATTGGAGCTGATGGAGATGGTGTCGAAGATTATATTGTGCAGATTCCTATTCGTACTGTTGTTTCTATTGCACCTACTACAAAGCAGATTCGTTGGGATGGCAGAGATGCCCAGGCACATGCATTGATAGCTTTGTCTATCAAACGTACCATTATTCCTCATATTCACTCTTGCAGAACATCTAAGGATGCTTGGGATACACTTACCACATTGTACCAAGCTAGGAATGAGGCTCGTGTTGCTTACCTTTGAAAATATTTGGAGAGTGAGCACATGAATGAAAGTGATGCTACAGACAATTTCCTAACAAAGATCAAAGACTTGAAGGAATAGTTGATTTCTGCTGATGAGGTTATACCAGATAGCTCACTTGTGTAGACCGTTCTGAATGGTCTTCCTAATTCATATCAAAGTTTTGCTTCTACTCTTCGGTTGATGATGAAGGGCAATCCAAATGCCTTGTCATTTGAGGAGTTAGTCTCTGTTCTGTTGTAGGAAGATCAGTCCAGGTAGGAAGATCAGTCCAGGCAGAACAGGTCCATTATGTGTGTTGCAGATCAAGCTTTCCTGGCTAGTCAGAAGGGCAAAGGAAAATGGAGTTCTTCTACTAGTAAGCAAAAATCTGCAAATGCTGCACATTCAAAGAACCAAGACAAAGATGAGAAAAAATCAGAAAAGCAGAAATTGTTTTGAAAGCACTGTAAAGGGAATGATCATATCATAAAGAACTGTCCAAAACTGGCTGCAAAAGAGGCAAAGAAGAAAGAGGCTGGAATGGTTGTTGCAGAAGCCTCTACACCAAAAACGGAGTCTGTTAATCTTGTGCAGGAAGACGAATAGGCGATCACTATTGTTTGCAGTTTTGACACATCTTCTCATGAGCAATGCATGTCTGTAGTAGACTCAGATGTTTGGTACTTTGACAGTGGGGCGACCAAACATAAACCCTCGCAGTGCAGTTTCTTCTCTTCACTCGAGCCTGCCCCTACAGGGAATACTGTTACATGCGCCAACAACTCCTCTTATCCTGTTATGGGAGTTGGTAAGATCATTTTGACTATTGCTGATGGTAGTTCTTTCACTTTGTCAGATGCTTTCTTTGTGCCAGGGATCAAGAAAAATATGTTATCAGTTTCTACATTAGCCAAGATTGGCTTGGTTGTGAAATTTGTTGATGACAGGTGTACAATTCATGATCTATCAAATGGTGATGTGATTATTGCTTCTATCATTTTATGTCGTGGGTTTTATAAGCTCATAGACTATGAAAGATCTGTAAATGATTTGGCATGTGTAGTAAATGATTCTCAGGCTATGTCAAATGCAAAGCTTTGGCATGCATGCTTTGGTCATCTGAATTTTGCTAGTTTGCTATGCTTGCAGAAATATGAAATGGTGTCCTCTTTGCCCAAATTTGAGGCACCTAGAAAACATGTTTATGAAGGCTGTATTTTGGGCAAAATACAGCGTTCCTCCTTTCCAAAAGATGGTTCAGTTTGGGCTACGTAGAAATTGCAGCTTGTACATAGTGATGTCTGTGGTCCTATGCAAACACCCTCTTTTGGAAATTACCTTTACTTCGTGACTTTCATTGATGATTTTTCCAGGCATGCATGGGTATATCCACTCAAAGCAAAGTCCGAAGTGTTCATGTGCTTTAAGCAATTTTTGGTTTTGGCTGAAAATCTATCAACATGTAAAATGGGCACCCTTCGTTCTGATTGAGGGGGGAATATATGTCTTTTGATTTTAATGCATTTTTGGCTGAAGGTGGGATAAAACACCAATGTACATTGCCGTATACACCTCAACAAAATGGAGTTGCTGAACAAAAGGACATGTCACTCATGGAGATGGCGAGGTGCATGGTCAAAAGTCAGGCTTTACCACATAGTTTCTGGCTTGAGGCTTTCATGTGTGCAACATATGTACTGAACAAGTGTCCCACTAAAGCGCTGCAATCTATCACTCGATATGAGGCTTGGCATGACCGCAAGCCATCTATTGCTCATCTATGTGTTTTTGGTTGTTTGGCGTATGCACTAGTGCCTGAACAACATCGCAAAAAATTGGATGATAAGGCAGTAAAATGTATTTTTGTTGGGTACAATTCTGAAAGTAAAGGCTATCGTCTGTATCATCCAGAGACTAAACGCATTCTGGTTAGCCGTGATGTTGTCTTTGTGGAAGATGCTATTCAACCATTGCTTTCATGTACTAAGGAGACATCTGTTAGCTCCAAAGACATGTATGATACTTTGATGCCTCTTTTTATACGCGAACAGTCTAGTGCTGGTCCTAATGAGGCAACTTCTCTGCCTTTGTAGGATTCATATGATGATGCAGATCATTCCATTTCTGATGCAGATTTACATGATGCACTTGTTGATGAGAGAGCTGATATTGAGCAGGCAAAAACTATGCCAAAATGGCTAGTGTAGACTTTGTGTGACAACAAATTAGATGCACCTTTGTCATATCGTACTCGTTCATGCTCTCATAGTAATGCCTTTGCATCAGATTGCTATGCTATGACTGTGTCTAGTCTTTGTGATGAGAATGAGCATGTTTCGTTTGATGAAGCACATAATTCAGAAACTTGGATGGCTGCTATGCAATCTGAATATGATGCAATAATGAAGAATGATACATGGTCTTTATGTGACTTTCGTCCTAGCAAGAAGGCCATTGGCACTAAGTGGGTATACAAGCTGAAGTGTAAACCTGATGGTACAGTTGACAGGTATAAGGCTAGGCTTGTTGCAAAGGGTTATGCGCAGGAAAGAGGCATTGATTTTGATGAGACCTTTGCACCTGCATGCCGTATGACTACTGTTCGGAGCATTTGTGCACTTGCAGCCCATCGTGGTTGGAATGTACATTAGTTGGACATTAAAAACAACATTTATGAATGGTGATTTGCATGAAGAAGTGTATGTTTTTCAGCCCCATGGCTTTGTGCAGAAAGGGCATGAAAACTAGGTGTGCAAGTTAAAGAAGGCATTATATGGTTTAAAGCAAGCACCACGTGCTTGGTATGAGAAGATACATGCCTATCTGGTTGCACATGGTTTTTAGGACAATCCAACTGAAAGCACCTTATATGTTAAGTGTGCTAATGATGTACTTCTGATCATTGTTGTCTATGTTGATGACATGCTACTCACTTGTCCTATCGAGAAGCATAATGCTGATTTCAAGGCTGATTTGCATGCGTCATTTGAGATGTTTGATTTGGGGCACTTGCATCACTATTTGGGCATTCAATTTATGCAAGTTGATGGTGGAATGGCTTTGTGTTAAACAAAATATATTGACACATAATTACAACATTTTGACCTTGAAGACTGTAAGCCTATTGCCACTCCTATGGAGACAGGTTTACGATTGACTCTTCATGATGCTGGAGATGCATTTGATGTTGTTCTCTATCAGCAGCTTGTTGGATGCTTAATTTACTTATGCATTACTCGGGTAGATATTCAGTTTGTTGTCTCACAGATGAGCAGGTTTATGCATTGCCCAGGAGTCACGCATTGGAAGGTGGTTACACGCATCTTTCGCTACTTGAGTGGTACTCTTCTACTTGGGTTGTTTTATCCCAAGGGGGGATAACTACTGCCAAATTTGCATGTTTTTTCTGACTCAGATTGGGCTGGTTGCTATGACACTTGTGTGTCCACCAGTGGTTTTTGCTTCATGCTTGGTAGCTCATGTATATCTTGGTTGAACAAGAAGCAGCCTACTATGGCCACTTCCAATTGTGAGGCTGAGTATAGGGCAGCTTTCACACCGACTGTTGAGTGTGTGTGGCTCATATGCCTTATGGCTGATTTGGGTGTTGGCTAGTCTTCTGCCACCACCATCTTCACTTATAGTTAGAGTGCATTGGTAGTTGCGAGGAACCCTATGTTCCATGCTCGCACTAAGCACATTGAGTTACATTATCACTATGTCAGGGAGAGGTTCTCTACTAGGGAGATCAACTTAGCATATGTGCCCATGCAGGAGAACATTGTAGACCTTTTCATGAAGGCTCTGCCTAGGGAGAAGTTTGAAGCTTTCTGCAAAGCTTTGGGCTTACTTCCTTTTGTGGAGTGATTTCCACATAGCTTGGCACTTCCTTATACATGAGTGCAAGCTCCTTGTTCACCGCATCACTCCCAGGGGGGATTTGTTGATATATTTAGGTAGTGATGTGTGTGAACACACTAGGACCACCGAGGCACTTTTTTCCCTCTTTAGGAGGTTTTTTCCCCCCGGCTTGTATATACGCCTATTGCCCTAATGGGCTACTTATCTTTGTACATTCTCTAGTAATACATTCAGTATTGTGTGTTCTGCTCCAAGCTTCCTCTTCTTCCTTGTGTTGTTCGTGTGCTTTATTAGACATCTAACTCCAACACAAAAGTACTCCAAAATGGCTCCAAGAATCATCCCAAAAATGCTTGAAAATAGGCTTTGAAAGCAAATAATGAAGCTTTGAGGGACCAAGAAATGTTCAAGATAATGTTAACCTTAGTCTTTCCCCTTCTTGAGACACCACAAGGGTGTAGCTTAGTGGCAAGAGAGCTTGTCGATTAAGTGGGCTTCGAGGGGAACAAATTACTAGGATGAGTGACCTCGTGGGAAGTGTCAGCAACCTTGGTCTTCCTTGATCATTGAGGTCTTTCCTCATGTGTAACCAATGGTGCCAATGGTGACTTCGGTGACTCGGATGACAAGGTATGCCAAGGTATATTCCTTGGTTGTTGCCTTAGCCGTTGCCTTGGAGAAAGCCTTGGGTGGGTGGGTGCTCGCTTTGCTCACACAAAAGGAACAACCATTCTGTTCGAAATGCTCTAATATGAGTGAAGTATTGTGATGGCAATCCAACATGCTTAATTCTCCTTCTTGAGAGCTCCACCATGATACCCTCATAGTAGAAAACCAAGCCCTAGGCACCACACACTGTAGTCTGCACAAAGTCTACAGAATACACAGAAAAACACAATACACAAGAAGCACAACGATAGATTTTGTAGGTGTTACAAATGCGGTCGAACTTACAGTATGTGGCTAACTAGACCACTATATGTTTTATTAAGGAACACAAAAGTGTCCAATGGCCATTTAACCTTTCACATGGACACTTACGGTAACACATACAACTCTTACACAAATTGAATACTTTCTTTTCTTTCCCTTCACACATAATCCATGAAGCGAAAGAATATAAAATTTCTCATGAAATCTCCATTTAATGAAGCAATTTTAATTTTTAATTAATGCATACTTTAACAATTTGATGGAGAATTTTATGCGTTAACCTTCATTAGAAATCGTATTTGGTAATAAAGCATAAGATGACATAAGATATAAAGGCTCTTCAATCATAGAATCATGTCAATACGGATTACATCTTGCTCCTATCGTCAACTATAAGAGGGGAAAACTTCTTAATACACCTACTTTTAAAGAGGTTTACTCAAACAAATTAAGAGATGTTGGTTCTCATACATACAAATCAAATACAAGAAGGGCACAGGAAAAAGTTATTCACGCTAGTTTGATAGACCATGTTTAAATTGCATCAATAACGTGCATTCGAGAATCAATAAATATTTAAACAAATCCAAATTCTTCATGATTTTCAGAGGTCATTTGAGCCCCAAAATGAGTGTGAGAACCTACTTTTCAATTATCCTGATCATTAAATGTGAAACTGGCCAAAGCTAATAAAAAAACTATAAATAGAGCTTGTAGTATGAGAAAGTATTGTGTTTTCAGATTGTGGGCTAGTTGTTTTGGTGGTTCCTTGTATAGTGCAAGCACTAGGTGCCCACTAGTCTAATACATACTGTGCTACTTTGGCAAGAAGACTAATCCTGTGCTACTTTGTCTACCTTAGCCATGACTGTCCAAAGAGGAGATTATAATCTAAACTGGAGTCAGATAAGCTAAGAATAAAAATCATGTAAAACTTGGCTCCTTACAATGGGATAGAGATATCTCCTATTAATACAATCGAATGGATGCAAGATTGATTATCCATATGAACAAAGAATTTCACTGTTTCAATCTTAGTCCATCCCTTCTAGGTGCACAAAGTTTTGATAGCTATGTTGATTCTTGAACCTCCATCGATTAATACTTTTCATATGTTAAATGGTTGCAATTGTTGTTTCTGGTTGAAGGTACTATTCAAATGGTTGATAGACTCCAGGGATTAGTGTGAGTAGAGGTCCAAGGGTAGAGTGATTAGTGCTTGTGACCAAAATTTCCCAAGGATTAAATGTGGTAAATTATTTTTGCTTGATAGGAGTTTCAATATTCTATTGGTTGAATATTTTTTGTGTATTAGGGATTGTAGAAGCTTGTTTGGTAATGTGCACTAGCGAAAAAATGGGTGCTTCTTTTCGGTCCTAAATGGTTGCCTTGGTCTCCATTCTCTGTTGTTCTCTGAAACTTAGCTCAAAAATAGAAGTCGTAGATGGGGATACCTTGTCTGACCCAGTTTGCATTGTCTCAACTCAATACTTTGTTCATTCCAACCACTTAGCCCACTCATTTTCCCTTTATCTATATTTGTCTGATGGCCCAACATACACCCAATAAAATGAATGCAACAATACCCTTTTTCAATGTCCTCTAATGACCTGTAAGCTCTCTTTTTCTATGTCAATGCTTCAACATATGGACCTATTAGCTCAAGAAATGGTTGGTTTTTATGCACTAATGTGTTGCTATTTGGCAGGAGAAGATGTTTGATTGCAGGTTATGGAGAATATGAGCATGTTCAAGATGCAACTACTTTTGTTAAGCTGATGCAGTTTGAAGGAATCAATCCAGATCCCAACACTTTTGTTCATATCTTGAAGTGCTAATAGTATACACAGATTTACGACAAGTTTTGGAAACATGGAAATGCTCAAAGTTTACATTTTGTGATGATCTTGTTGTTGCAGAGATTTTATGGATAAGTAATCAAATCGATTATGATTTAACAAGAGCAATTGGTTTAAAAGATGATTAGTTTCTAAATCTGTTTCCTTATGAAGCATCACCTCGCTAAGGCTATCGAACAGGTTCATGGTGCTCCCTACGGGTTTTAAGCGACATATGACATGGAGGCTAAAATGTCAGCTTTTCTTGCAGATTATTATGAAAGGAATACAATATGAAAGCCTCGATGCTAAGCAGTACAACATGGACTTCTTCAACCTTTTGCCGTGGGAAGCTTCTACCATTTTTTGAGCAGACAATTTTTTTCACCGGAGCAATTGCAAGCATGGGAGCTAACGACTTCAATCAGATATCTATGAATTTAATTTGGTAGATGTAATAGGCCGAAACTCTGTTTCACTCCGTTTCCTTTGCAGGTCTGACGAAAGGGGAGGGAGTTTTTTTTTTGGACTATCTTCTTCTGAGTGGCAGGGGTGCAACTTTATCTCCTGCCACACGATATACAAAAACAAAAAAAAGGGCTGCTATCGACGGGAGAGAAAGGTGTTTTTTTTCTAGTGCTAATATCAGGAAAGTTCGGAGGAGAAGGAGGGTATCATGGCAACCTTTTGGAGGAGACATGCTGGGCGCAAAAGAGGAATACGAGCGGAGATTCCTCTTGTTGCTGGGGGCTCATTCGAGTGTCAAATTTATGGTTGATTGGCAGACGCAAGGACTGTGGAGGAAGAAAGCATAGCTGACGAGACCAAAATAGCTTGACGTGGATGACACATCATGGAGGAGACGATGAAGAATGGAATCCATGTATTGAGAACGAAGAGAAGATGAGAGACGACAACCTTCAGCAGAGGACTCTTAACTTCTGCTACAAGACATTTTCTGTTCGAGAGGAACAAAGAGGTCAATGCGCAATGGCCTCGTAATACCTTGTAATACCCATGATAAGTTTCTTTTGGAATCCTTTCTATCATACACTTGAATCACCAAAATTATGTCTGTGTTGTTGCGTTTAGGGGAGATAAATCGGTCTGAGCACCATTATAGTGAGTTATTCACTTTTTCTGTGCACTATTATCATATGCGTTAGTTGCATCAGGACGATTGTGGCTCAAATAATCCTGGACTATATTGAGGTTTTTGCTCTGTTTTTTGAGACATTGCTGAGGTGTCGGTTGTTCATCAAGATTGTGATGTGTTCTTATGGTTTTTTTTTTATGTTGATCCACAATTCAACGTTCATGTTTAGCTGGCTAACCTTTTCAACAGAGATCCATTCTGGCTGTACTGGATCATTTTTTAATTAGCTGTCATCCCATGCATTTGTCCAATTGTACTAGTCTTTTGCGTTATATATCACGTTGCAATCGGTTGTATGGTTGTTGATTAGTACGGTTCATTGTTGATGAAGCTGTAACACCTTTCCATGTCTAGGCTAGAGGTTTTTTGGATATCATAGCAACCATATCAAGTCATGGCGCAAGGAAGTTCGTGTGTTGTTCATTAATCCTTTAAAGGTCTTATGTACAACGATGCTATGTATATTAAAAAAAAATTCCGACGAGGTTCAGTGAATGGGACTATGCTTATGGTCGATAGAGGATTACCGGATAAATACTTCATTTTAACATCTGATCACACTGTCCTGAGCATATGCATGTGAGACCACGTGAGGAAACAAGAGAAAGAAGGAGGGAAGGTATTTGAGTTTAACCGTTTAAATGTGTCCGTGTCTACTGTTGGTTTGTCTTCTCTTTAACCTTTTGTCATGGCCTCCTAGGGGACCATTCCACACTAAACATATATTTTGAACGTGGCTTAAGCTGACCCTTTGTCCATACATTTGGTTCTCTCTCAAAGAACGCAATTTCACGATACTAGGGAGAATTCAGCTGTATGCACAAGCGTGTGAGATGTTGTATTTGAGGCTCCGGTCCTGAACACAAGGCTGTCATGTGTCTACCTTTGTACGTGAAAAAATGCACCTAGGGAGTGAGGATTGAAGTGTGGTGAAAGGTAAGGTGATTGGGGGCTTGGGTATATGGGTGTGCAGCTACAGGAGCGAGTGTGTGTGAGAGAGAGAACAAGAGGGAAACATCGGAGGATGTGTGTGTGGTTGTATGCACGAGAAAGTGTGCTTGTGTAGATGGATGTGTGGTTAGGCATGTGCAAGTGTGTTAGTGTGTATGTGGTTCTAGTTAGA
Source organism: Ceratopteris richardii (assembly GCA_020310875.1). Taxonomy (NCBI): domain Eukaryota; kingdom Viridiplantae; phylum Streptophyta; class Polypodiopsida; order Polypodiales; family Pteridaceae; genus Ceratopteris; species Ceratopteris richardii. The sequence goes on along the minus strand of CM035413.1, from coordinate 10,949,995 downwards.
TGTTTTCGTACGCGTGTGAGAGTGAACAGAGAGAGCGAATTGAAAGGGAGGAAGAGAATGGGAAAGAGAGTGTGAAAGTGGTATAGGAAGGGTGTGAGAGTGAGCACACTCGAATGCTGGAGTGGAAAAGGAGGGGTAACGAGGAGAAGATGAAATGAGAAAGAGTGTGTAAGCGAGGGAGCACAAGTGGATTGCATGAGAGTGAAGGAAACAAAATGGGAGGATAAAGCAAACAAAAGTGAGAGTGGAAGGGAGAGAGAGAGAGAAAAGGTGCGAGAAGATTTGTGCAAGTGAGTGGGTGAATAGAAGAGAGAAGGGTGAGGAAAAGAGGGCTAAAGAAGGCTAGTGAAAGAGAGGGCAAGAAAGAGGGGGCAGGTGACAAAGAGAAATTAGGAAGTGCGACTGAGAAGGGGGGGATTGTAAAAAGTGACCAATGGATTTGGATAGCCAATTGTGCATGTGTTTTCCTGCCTCCCCCACAGATACCTATGAGTGAAATTATGGATTTAGGGCGGTAAAAGCTAATCTAGTCTAAGTAAGTTTGGGGCAAAATATCATTGAGCGTATGACTTTCCCTTGGACTAGAAGTGCAAACAAGACCCTTTCACTAGTTCATCTCTCATCCTCTCAATACATCATGACGATTGCTCTACCCAGATCTTGCTAGGGTACATACTTCTGTTCTCTCAATACCCACTAACACTCATCATTCACTTCTTACCCTATTTAAATAGAATGGCATGAAAATATACATCACATACTACCATACATACCAAAATTCTAGCTGTCGACCGCTCTACAAAGATGAATGGTCCCAATCGAATGCTCCTTTAGTATACTTCTAATATTGTTTATCAATTCTTCTATCCTCACAAAACAACAATACATGCAAGCTCTCAAAGCCTTCAAGTACATGCATACACCCTTAAGACTGCTTCACGTGTTTGTTTTACACCACACAATTGACAATGAACACAGACTTGAAGCTCCTTCCCCCTTTTTTGTCATTTGAAAATGAACCCTTGTAAGAATGGCTAAACTCCTAAAACAAGAAAAAGACCAACCCTAACTTGGGCATTATTTTAAAAGAACTATATATAGAGCTTCTATCTCCTACCCCATGATTGATGCCATGAGAAAAATAAGAAGATGATGATGAAGACTATAAATAGAGCTTGTAGTATGAGAAAGTACTGTGTTTTCAGATTGTGGGCTAGTTCTTTTGGTGATTCCTTGTATAGTGCAAACACTAGGTGCCCACTAGTCTAATACATACTGTGCTACTTTGGCAAGAAGACTAAACCTGTGCTACTTTGGTCTACTTTAGCCATGATTGTCCAAAGAGGAGATTATAATCTAAACTGGAGTCAGATAAGCTAAGAATAAAAATCATGTAAAACTTGGCTCCTTACAATGGGATAGAGATATCTCCTATTAATACAATCGGATGGATGCAAGATTGATTATCCATATGAACAAAGAATTTCAATGTTTCAATCTGAGTCCATCCCTTCTAGGTGCACAAAGTTTTGATAGCTATGTTGATTCTTGAACCTCCATCGATTAATACTTTTTATATGTTATTATTTTTGTGCCAAACTTTGATCAAGGGGATAGCATGGTCGATGATCATGTTGGCTTTCACTTGAATGGTTGCAATTGTTGTTTCTGGTTGAAGGTACTATTCAAATGGTTGATAGACTCCAGGGATTAGGGTGAGTAGAGGTTCAAGGGTAGAGTGATTAGTGCTTGTGACCAAAATTTCCCAAGGATTAAATGTGGTAAATTATTTTTGCTCGATTGGAGTTTCAATATTCTACAAGTTGAATATTTTTTGTGTATTAGGGCTTGTAGAAGCTTGTTTGGTAATGGGCACTAGCAAAAAAATGGGTGCTTCTTTTGGTCATAAATGGCTGCCTTGGTCGCCATTCTCTGTTATTCTCTGAAACTTAGCTCAAAAATAGCAGTCGTAGACGGGGATACCTTGTCTGACCTAGTTTGCGTTGTCTCATCTCAATACTTTGTTCATTCCAACCACTTAGCCCACTCATTTTCCCTTTTTCTATACTTGTCTGATGACCCAACATACACCCAATAAAATGAATGCAACAATACCCTTTTTCAATGTCCTCTAATGACCTCTAAGCTCTCTTTTTCTATGTCAATGCTCCAACATATGGACCCCTTCACTAGTTCATCTCTCATCCTCTCAATACATCATGACGATTGCTCAACCCAGATCTTGCTAGGGTACATACTTTCATTCTCTCAATACCCACTAACACTCATCATTCACTTCTTACCCTATTTAAATAGAATGGCATGAAAATATACATCACATACTACCATACATACCCAAATTCTAGCTGTCGACCGCTCTACAAAGATGAATGGTCCCAATCGAATGCTCCTTTGGCTATACTTCTAATATTGTTTATCAATTCTTCTATCCTCACAAAACAACAATGCATGCAAGCTCTCAAAGCCTTCAAGTACATGCATACACCCTTAAGACTGCTTCACGTGTTTGTTTTACACCACACAATCGACAATTAACATAGACTTGAAGCTCCTTCCCCCTTTTTTTTCATTTGAAAATGAACCCTTGTAAGAATGGCTAAACTCCTAAAACAAGAAAAAGACCAACCCTAACTTGGGCATTATTTTAAAAGTACTATATATAGAGCTTCTATCTCCTACCCCATGATTGACGCCATGAGAAAAATAAGAAGATGATGATGAAGACTATAAATAGAGCTTGTAGTATGAGAAAGTATTGTGTTTTCAGATGGTGGGCTAGTTCTTTTGGTGGTTCCTTGTATAGTGCAAACACTAGGTGCCCACTAGTCTAATACATACTGTGCTACTTTGGCAAGAAGACTAATCCTGTGCTACTTTGGTCTACCTTAGCCATGACTGTCCAAAGAGGAGATTATAATCTAAACTAGAGTCAGATAAGCTAAGAATAAAAATCATGTAAAACTTGGCTCCTTACAATGGGATAGAGATATCTCCTATTAATACAATCGGATGGATGCAAGATTGATTATCCATATGAACAAAGAATTTCATTGTTTCAATCTTAGTCCATCCCTTCTAGGTGCACAAAGTTTTGATAGCTATGTTGATTCCTGAACCTCCATCGATTAATACTTTTTATATGTTATTATTTTTGTGCCAAACTTTGATCAAGGGGATAGCATGGTCAATGATCATGTTGGCTTTCACTTGAATGGTTGCAATTGTTGTTTCTGGTTGAGGGTACTATTCAAATGGTTGATAGACGTTGAGGATTAGGGTGAGTAGAGGTCCAAGGGTAGAGTGATTAGTGCTTGTGACCAAAATTTCCCAATGATTAAATGTGGTAAATTATTTTCGCTCGATTGGAGTTTCAATATTCTACTGGTTGAATATTTTTTGTGTATTAGGGCTTGTAGAAGCTTGTTTGGTAATGGGCACTAGCAAAAAAATGGGTGCTTCTTTTCGGTCCTAAATGGCTGCCTTGGTCGCAATTCTCTGTTGTTCTTTGAAACTTAGCTCAAAAATAGCAGTTGTAGATGGGGATACCTTGTCTCACCTAGTTTGCATTGTCTCAACTCAATACTTTGTTCATTCCAACCACTTAGCCCACTCATTTTCCCTTTTTCTATACTTGTCTGATGGCCCAACATACACCCAATAAAATGAATGCAACAATACCCTTTTTCAATGTCCTCTAATGACCTCTAAGCTCTCTTTTTCTATGTCAATGCTCCAACATATGGACCCCTTCACTAGTTCATCTCTCATCCTCTCAATACATCATGACGATTGCTCTACCCAGATCCTGCTAGGGTACGTACTTCCGTTCTCTCAATACCCACTAACACTCATCATTCACTTCTTACCCTATTTAAATAGAATGGCATGAAAATATACATCACATACTACCATACATACCCAAATTCTAGCTGTCGACCGCTCTACAAAGATGAATGGTCCCAATCGAATGCTCCTTTGGCTATACTTCTAATATTGTTTATCAATTCTTCTATCCTCACAAAACAACAATGCATGCAAGATCTCAAAGCCTTCAAGTACATGCATACACCCTTAAGACTGTTTCACGTGTTTGTTTTACACCACACAATCGACAATGAACATAGACTTGAAGCTCCTTCCCCCTTTTTTTTCATTTGAAAATGAACCCTTGTAAGAATGGCTAAACTCCTAAAACAAGAAAAAGACCAACCCTAACTTGGGCATTATTTTAAAAGAACTATATATAGAGCTTCTATCTCCTACCCCATGATTGACGCCATGAGAAAAATAAGAAGATGATTATGAAGACTATAAATAGAGCTTGTAGTATGAGAAAGTACTGTGTTTTCAGATGTTGGGCTAGTTCTTTTGGTGGTTCCTTGTATAGTGCAAGCACTAGGTGCCCACTAGTCTAATACATACTATGCTACTTTGGCAAGAAGACTAATCCTGTGCTACTCTGGTCTACCTTAGCCATGACTATCCAAAGAGGAGATTATAATCTAAACTGGAGTCAGATAAGCTAAGAATAAAAATCATGTAAAACTTGGCTCCTTACAATGGGATAGAGATATCTCCTATTAATACAATCGGATGGATGCAAGATTGATTATCCATATGAACAAAGAATTTCACTATTTCAATCTTAGTCCATCCCTTCTAGGTGCACAAAGTTTTCATAGCTATGTTGATTCCTGAACCTCCATCGATTAATACTTTTCATATGTAATTATTTTTGTGCCAAACTTTGATCAAGGGGATAGCATGGTCGATGATCATGTTGGCTTTCACTTGAATGGTTGCAATTGTTGTTTCTGGTTGAAGATACTATTCAAATGGTTGATAGACTCCAGGGATTAGGGTGAGTAGAGGTCCAAGGGTAGAGTGATTAGTGCTTGTGACCAAAATTTCCCAAGGACTAAATGTGGTAAATTATTTTCGCTCGATAGGAGTTTCAATATTCTACTGGTTGAATATTTTTTGTGTATTAGGGCTTGTAGAAGCTTGTTTGGTAATGGGCACTAGCAAAAAATTGGGTGCTTCTTTTCGGTCCTAAATGGCTGCCTTTGTCGCCATTCTCTGTTGTTCTCTGAAACTTAGCTCAAAAATAGCATTCGTAGATGGGGATACCTTGTCTGACCTAGTTTGCATTGTCTCAACTCAATACTTTGTTCATTCCAACCACTTAGCCCACTCATTTCCCCTTTTTCTATACTTGTCTGATGGCCCAACATACACCCAATAAAATGAATGCAACAATACCCTTTTTCAATGTCCTCTAATGACCTCTAAGCTCTCTTTTTCTATGTCAATGCTCCAACATATGGACCCCTTCACTAGTTCATCTCTCATCCTCTCAATACATCATGACGATTGCTCTACCCAGATCCTGCTAGGGTACGTACTTTCGTTCTCTCAATACCCACTAACACTCATCATTCACTTCTTACCCTATTTAAATAGAATGGCATGAAAATATACATCACATACTACCATACATACCCAAATTCTAGCTGTCGACCGCTCTACAAAGATGAATGGTCCCAATCGAATGCTACTTTGGCTATACTTCTAATATTGTTTATCAATTCTTCTATCCTCACAAAACAACAATGCATGCAAGCTCTCAAAGCCTTCAAGTACATGCATACACCCTTAAGACTGTTTCACGTGTTTGTTTTACACCACACAATCGACAATGAACATAGACTTGAAGCTCCTTCCCCCTTTTTTTTCATTTGAAAATGAACCCTTGTAAGAATGGCTAAACTCCTAAAACAAGAAAAAGACCAACCCTAACTTGGGCATTATTTTAAAAGAACTATATATAGAGCTTCTATCTCCTACCCCATGATTGATGCCATGAGAAAAATAAGAAGATGATTATGAAGACTATAAATAGAGCTTGTAGTATGAGAAAGTACTGTGTTTTCAGATGTTGGGCTAGTTCTTTTGGTGGTTCCTTGTATAGTGCAAGCACTAGGTGCCCACTAGTCTAATACATACTGTGCTACTTTGGCAAGAAGACTAATCCTTTGCTACTCTGGTCTACCTTAGCCATGACTATCCAAAGAGGAGATTATAATCTAAACTGGAGTCAGATAAGCTAAGAATAAAAATCATGTAAAACTTGGCTCCTTACAATGGGATAGAGATATCTCCTATTAATACAATCGGATGGATGCAAGATTGATTATCCATATGAACAAAGAATTTCACTGTTTCAATCTGAGTCCATCCCTTCTAGGTGCACAAAGTTTTCATAGCTATGTTGATTCCTGAACCTCCATCGATTAATACTTTTCATATGTAATTATTTTTGTGCCAAACTTTGATCAAGGGGATAGCATGGTCGATGATCATGTTGTCTTTCACTTGAATGGTTGCAATTGTTGTTTCTGGTTGAAGATACTATTCAAATGGTTGATAGACTCCAGGGATTAGGGTGAGTAGAGGTCCAAAGGTAGAGTGATTAGTGCTTGTGACCAAAATTTCCCAAGGATTAAATGTTGTAAATTATTTTTGCTCGATAGGAGTTTCAATATTCTACTAGTTGAATATTTTTTGTGTATTAGGGCTTGTAGAAGCTTGTTTCGTAATGGGCACTAGCAAAAAAATGGGTGCTTCTTTTCGGTCCTAAATGGTTGCCTTGGTCGCCATTCTCTGTTGTTCTCTGAAACTTAGCTCAAAAATAGCAGTTGTAGATGGGGATACCTTGTCTGACCTAGTTTGCATTGTCTCAACTCAATACTTTGTTCATTCCAACCACTTATCCCACTCATTTCCCCTTTTTCTATACTTGTCTGATGGCCCAACATACACCCAATAAAATGAATGCAACAATACCCTTTTTCAATGTCCTCTAATGACCTCTAAGCTCTCTTTTTCTATGTCAATGCTCCAACATATGGACCCCTTCACTAGTTCATCTCTCATCCTCTCAATACATCATGACGATTGCTCTACCCAGATCTTGCTAGGGTACGTACTTCCGTTCTCTCAATACCCACTAACACTCATCATTCACTTCTTACCCTATTTAAATAGAATGGCATGAAAATATACATCACATACTACCATACATACCCAAATTCTAGCTGTCGAACGCTCTACAAAGATGAATGGTCCCAACCGAATGCTCCTTTGGCTATACTTCTAATATTGTTTATCAATTCTTCTATCCTCACAAAACAACAATGCATGCAAGCTCTCAAAGCCTTCAAGTACATGCATACACCCTTAAGACTGTTTCACGTGTTTGTTTTACACCACACAATTGACAATGAACATAGACTTGAAGCTCCTTCCCCCTTTTTTTTCATTTGAAAATGAACCCTTGTAAGAATGGCTAAACTCCTAAAACAAGAAAAAGACCAACCCTAACTTGGGCATTATTTTAAAAGAACTATATATAGAGCTTCTATCTCCTACCCCATGATTGACGCCATGAGAAAAATAAGAAGATGATTATGAAGACTATAAATAGAGCTTGTAGTATGAGAAAGTACTGTGTTTTCAGATGTTGGGCTAGTTCTTTTGGTGGTTCCTTGTATAGTGCAAGCACTAGGTGCCCACTAGTATAATACATACTGTGCTACTTTGGCAAGAAGACTAATCCTGTGCTACTCTGGTGTACCTTAGCCATGACTATCCAAAGAGGAGATTATAATCTAAACTGGAGTCAGATAAGCTAAGAATAAAAATCATGTAAAACTTGGCTCCTTACAATGGGATAGAGATATCTCCTATTAATACAATCGGATGGATGCAAGATTGATTATCCATATGAACAAAGAATTTCACTGTTTCAATCTTAGTCAATCCCTTCTAGGTGCACAAAGTTTTGATAGCTATGTTGATTCTTGAACCTCCATCGATTAATACTTTTCATATGTTATTATTTTTGTGCCAAACTTTGATCAAGGGGATAGCATGGTCGATGATCATGTTGGCTTTGACTTGAATGGTTGCAATTGTTGTTTCTGGTTGAAGATACTATTCAAATGGTTGATAGACTCTAGGGATTAGGGTGAGTAGAGGTCCAAGGGTAGAGTGATTAGTGCTTGTGACCAAAATTTCCCAAGGATTAAATGTGGTAAATTATTTTTGCTCGATAGGAGTTTCAATATTCTATTGGTTGAATATTTTTTGTGTATTAGGGCTTGTAGAAGCTTGTTTGGTAATGGGCACTGCAAAAAAATGGGTGCTTCTTTTCGGTCCTAAATGGCTACCTTGGTCGCCATTCTCTGTTGTTCTCTGAAACTTAGCTCAAAAATAGCATTCGTAGATGGGGATACCTTGTCTGACCTAGTTTGCATTGTCTCAACTCAATACTTTGTTCATTCCAACCACTTAGCCCACTCATTTCCCCTTTTTCTATACTTGTCTGATGGCCCAACATACACCCAATAAAATGAATGCAACAATACCCTTTTTCAATGTCCTCTAATGACCTCTAAGCTCTCTTTTTCTATGTCAATGCTCCAACATATGGACCCCTTCACTAGTTCATCTCTCATCCTCTCAATACATCATGACGATTGCTCCTTCCACCCCATTCTTTTTTTCATTTGAAAATTAATCCTTGTAAGAATGGCTAAACTCCTAAAACAAGAAAAAGACCAACCCTAACTTGGGCATTATTTTGAAAGAACTATATATATAGAGCTTCTACCTCTTACCCCATGATTGGAGCCATGAGAAAAATAAGAAGATGATGACGAAGACGTGCAAAATATCCTTCACACATTGAATAGAACAAAGAAAGTCCTCCAAAAAGGTTGTTTTATCCCCGCTCCCAAACTTCAAACTTCAATGGAGACCTTGAACAATAGCAAATCCCTGGAAATGATTCCAAGAGTTGTTGTAAAGCTGCTTGGTTGAAGCCTTATTGACAAATGAAGTAGATCAATTTTAAATAGTAATCCAAGGATGTTTACCTATTCAAGTGTATGGAGACTTGTTCTAAGAAGATATGGAGTCCTCAATCATGGTAAAAAAGAAGATCAACCCACATACAAGCACTTAGAAGCAAAAAATACACACAAGAGCCATGTAAAGACACTTACCTTAGGTGGATAGTGGGTTCGGACACCTCAAGGACACCATGAAAGTTTGAACTAAAGAATGAGATGAAAGAGAAGAGCTCAGGATGATAGATGCATGGAATTCTATTCAAAATGATTGGAAAGCTCTTTACAATTAGGTTTAAAGTTTATATCAAAAGGCTTCACCCTTTTCACATGAATTTTTGGACAAATTAACTACTAATCATGGGACACTCATAAAAGGTCCAAAACATCCTAGAAAAATTCCTAGAGGTTGAGGAATTACTCTTTAGGATCAAATACTCCTTGGCATTTACAAATATGGAGTGTTTTTAGATGAAAAATCTTCAAGTAAGTCAATATATGGATCGAATGAAGAAAATTTAGGTATTTGTGCTAGGTAAGATAATGCCTCTTGGTCCCAACACGGTTTACTTTGAATCTCATTTTTTAATTGGTCTCTTCCTGAGAAATTTGACATGCTCTTCATGGCCCAAGTTTGAAAAAAAAATGGTGGTCCCCTTTGCTTCTACATATCTCTGCTTTACATCTTTACTTCATTTCTCTAACTACAAACAAATAATTGGCATGCACCATCAATTATTGGGTTTTGAAGTAACTAAGGGAAATAGTTTTTTTTGGTGTATCACTTTACTAAAATCTTGCCCAGGTCTCTATTTAATATATGAGATAAACAAATTTGATTTTAATCACTCTCAAGAAAAAGATCACTACTTAATATAGGGTGATTGAAAGACACACCACTTACTACCTACGGTGTGGATAGTATTGCTTGTCATAGCCTTTGATTTTCCACCAAATTTGTGTTTTGATGTTACACATTGGTGGTTCTGCACTATTTTCTATGCACTCTTTTACATTAAATTTTATAGGAAAGGAGAGTTGTATATACATGTGAAAAATTATTCTTGTAATAGAGAATAGTATTCCCTCTAAAATCTGCAAGAGAGGAGTTATGTTAGATGCCGAAATGAATACTTTAGAGCATTTACAAATGAAGATAATGGATTTTTTCATAGAAAAATATAAAATGATGTAATTTTATCATTATAAGTTATCTCGATTTTTCTAAAGATGAGAAAGAGTATTCCTGATCATATCAACCTAGGATTTTTTTTGTAGATTTTTTAGAGCTCTCTAGGGTAATTACTTTTAGATTGGAAGTTTGAGGGACTTATCTTTAACTATGTAGTCTGCTTTCATTGATCTATTCTCAATCTAAGTGTTATAAGTTCGGTGGTTAGAACTTGTTTTCTCTTGATTGTATGAAGTTGGAGAAATCATGATTGTCTTATCAAGGTGTTTTAAGCACTTAAATGTAAAATTGATGTTATGACTACGTTTTTTTATGAAAAATAAGAGGATTTAGGCACTTGAAGCATCTTAAAAGCTTATTCGTGCTTACATTTATGATCAAAAGAATATTTGATAAGAAATATGATAAGTTATTATAAGCTTCTTTGATTTTGTGGTTTAATGGATGTGGTCCCTTTTTTATGATAGATTCTTGACAATCATTTATTAGAAAAGGGCTAGAGCTTATGTGTTCTTCTTGGATTGATAATTTAATGTTTGTGTACGTTATTCTTTTATGTTATGATTATTGGAGAGGTCAACTTCAAGTGAACAAACATTTTGGCACCATTGCCAAGTAGAAATGCTTTGACCTTTATTGATAAGAAATATGATAACTTATTATAAGCTTCTTTGATTGTGTGGATTAATGGATGTGGTCTTTTTTTTATGATATCTTGAAGATCACTTATTAGAAAAGGGCTAGAGTTTATGTGTGCTTCTTGGATTGATAATTTAATGTTTGTGTATGTTGGTCTTTATGTTATGATTATTGGAGAGGACGACTTCAAGTGAAGAAATATTTTGGCACCATTGGCAAGTAGAAATGTTTTGACCTTCTCCGAAACTTTGCAGTTGATAGTAAAAAATACTTATATTTATTTATTTTTTTCAAGTCACAAAGCTAAGGGAAGAGGAAATGGACTTTGATCTTTGTAAGTTTTGTTTGTTCAACTTATTTCTATCTTTTGAAAAGTAGTTTTCCTTGGTTTCTATTTGATAAATGATTTGAGTCACCGAATTCTTTACTATATTTCAAGCTTAAATCTTCATTTTGTGAGCTAAAGGTGGAGAAATTGATAAAAGGATGTGATTGTTTATCAATTTTGAAGACATCATTGGTTACGGCAAAAATTTCTTTTTTGGGCAATTTAAGTTGAATAAATTATTTTAAAAATCACAAACATTCATCTAAACATTTCTTTTTAAAATTCTAATTTGAATATGTTAGACAAAATTTCATATTTCTCATTGTGCACAGTGTTCCATCACTTTATTCATAAAACTTAGAAAAAATGTGATAAAAATATTGGATTTGAAGGTTTTAAGTAAAATTTGGGTACCTTTTAAATATTTTTGAACATCTTTGTCAAAATCATTGGAAACAAAAAATCTTGATGTGAGAAAAAGATTTAAGAGCAATGAAAATTATTGTAAAACTTGGGGAAAACCATAAACTTAGGGTTTGGAAGATTATATAATCATAAAGCATTATTGGATAAAAAGTATGTAGTAGAGGGTCCCCATTAAAGTTTTAAATGGACTCTCAAAATGGAATGATTGTTGGATTCCTTAAGGCTTGAGAGCATGTGCCCTAACTATTTGATTGTGTAACCTTGTTATTTTTACCTCTTATGTAGAAGAAATGAACCCTAAAAATGGTATATTTAAGTTGTAACCACTCTCAAGTGAGAAATGTTGGAGTTCGAGGTCTTCGAAAGCACACTAAAAGCACCAAGAAGAAGAAGAAGCTTGAAGCACAACACAAAATACTGAATGTATTACAACTAGAATGTTCAAAGATAAGTGACCCATTAGGACAATAGGCGTATACACAAGTCGGGGGAAAAACCTCCTAAAGAGGGAAAAAAGTGTCTTGGTGATCCTAGTGTGTTCACACACATCACTACCTAAATATCTCAACACACCCTGGGAGTGATGCAGTGAACAAGGAGCTAGCACTCATGTATAAGGAAGTGCCAAGATATGTGGAATCAATCCATAAAAGTAAGTAAGCCCAAAGTTTTGAAAAAAGCTTCATAATTCTCCATAGGTAGGGCCTTTCTGAAAATGTTTGCAATGTTCTCCTCTCTCTAGTAGAGAACCTCTCCCTGATATAATGATAGTGCACCTCAATGTGCTTAGTACAAGCTTGGAACACAGGGTCCCTTACAATTGCCAATACGCTCTAATTGTCAGTGAAGATGGTGGTGGCAAAAGATTGACCAACTTACCAAAATCAACCACAACTCGTCTAAGCCACACACACTCAACAATCGCTATGAAATCTACCCCATAATCAGCCTCACAACTAGAAGTGGCCACAGTAGGCTGCCTCTTGCTCAACCAAGATATGCATGAACTACTAAGCATGAAGCAAAAACCACTAGTGGACACATGAGTGTAATAGCAACTAGCCCAATCAGATTCAAAAAAAGCATGTAAATCTGGCGGTAGTCATCCCCCCTTGGGATAAAACAATCCAATTAGTAAAGTGCTGCTCAACTAGCGAAAGATGCTCTTAACCGTCTTCCAATGCTTGACACCTGGGAAATGCATAAACCTGCTCATTTGTGAGACAACAAACTAAATATCTGGCTGAGTAATGCATAAGTAATTCAAGCATCCAACAACTTGTTGATAGAGAACAAACAACAAATGCATCTCTAGCATCATGAAGACTCAATCATAAACCTATCTCCATAGGAGTGGAAATAGGTTTATAGTCTTCAAGGCCAAAACGTTGCAATAATGTGTCAATATATTTCGTATGACACAAAGCTATTCTTCCATCAACTTGCATAAACTGAATGCCCAATGAGGACCAATGAACAACATGTCATCAACATACAAAAAATGATCAAAAGCACATCATTAGTATGCTTAACATATAAGGTGCTCTCAGTTGGATTGTTCTCAAAACCATGTGCAATCAGGGAGGCATGTATTTTTTTCATACCAAGCACGTGGCACTTGTTTCAAATCATATGATGAATTGTTCAACCTACACACTTGGTTTTCATGCCCTTTTTGCACAAAGCCACGAGGTTGAAAAACATACACTTCTTCATGCAAGTCACCATCCAGAAATGTAGTTTTGATGTCCAACTGATGTACATTCCAACCATGATGAGCTACGAGTGCACATATGCTATGAACAGTGGTCATTCAACAAGTAATAGCAAAGGTCTCATCAAAATCAATGCCTCTTTCCTAAGCATAACCCTTAGCAATAAGTTGAGCCTTATGCTAGTCAACTTTTCCATCAAGTTTACACTTTGGTTTGTATACCCACTTAGTGCCAATGTCCTTCTTTCCAAGAGGCAAGTCACATAAAGACCAGGTACCATTGATAGCATCATATTTTGATTACATAGAAACCATCTAATTTTCAGAATTTTGTACGTCATCAATGAAAGAGGCTCATTCTCATCATAGAGACTAGAGGCAGCCATAGCATAGCAATCTGATGCAAAAGAGGCACTATGAGAGCCTGAACGAGTACGATATGAGATAGGCGCATCTAATTTGCTGTCATGCAAAGTCTACACCAACCATTTTGGCATAGTTTTTGCCTCCTCAATATCAACTCTCTCATCAACAATTGCATCATGTAAATCTCCATTAAAAATGGAATGATACGCATCATCACATGAAATCTGTAAAGCTTGAGAAGTTGCCTCATTAGGACCAGCACTAGACTATCCACTTGTAAAAAGAGGTAGCAAAGTATATCATACATGTCTTTGGAGCTAACAAATGAATCCTTAGTACATGAAAGTAATGGTTGAATAGCATCTCCCACAAAAACATCACGGCTAACCAAAATGTGTTTAGTCTATGGATGATACAGACAATAGCCTTTGCTTTCATAACTGTACCCAACAAAAATACATTTCACTACTTTATCATCCAATTTCCTACGTTGTTGTTTAGGCACTAATGCATATGCCAAACAACCAAAAACATGTAGATGAGCAACATATGTCTTACAACCATGCCAAGCATCATATGGAGTGATAGACTGCAATGCTTTGGTGAGACACATGTTAAGTACATATGCTACACACATAAGAGCCTCAAGCTAGAAACTATGTAGTAAAGCCTTACTCTTGACCATACACCTCACCATCTCCATGAGTGATTTGTTCTTCTATTGAGAAACTCCATTTTTTTGAGGTGTATGCGGCACTTTGCACTAATGTTTTACCCCACATTCATCCAAAAATGCATTAAAGTGAGAAGACATATATTCCTTCCCTCGATTAGAATAGAGGGTGCCAAGTTTACATGCTGACAGATTTTAAGCCAAAACCAGAATTTTTTTGAAGCTTGTACTTTGCTTTCAATGGATATAACCACGCATGCATGGAAAAATCATCGATGAAAGTCATGAAGTAAAGATAGTTCCCAAAAGAAGGTGTCTGCATAGGATCACAATCATCACTATGAACTGCAATTTCTGAGTAGCTCAATCTAAACCATCTTTTGGGAAGGAGGAATGTTGCATTCAGCCCAAAATATAGCCTTCACATACATGTTTACCAGGTGCCTCAAGTTTGGGCAAAGAGGACATCATTTCAGTTTTCTACAAGTGTAGCAAACTAGCAAAATTCAGATGACCAAAGTGTGCATGCCAAAGCTTTGCATCTAACAAAGCATGAGAATCATGTATTGCACATGCTGAATCATCCACATATTTTTCATAGTCTATGAGCTTATACAACCCACGACTTAAAATTCCAAAAGAAATAATGACATTGCCATTTGATAGATCATGAATTGTACATCTCTCATCAACAAATTTCACAACCAAGCCAATCTTGGCTAATGCTAAAATTGATAACAGTTTTTTCTTAATCCTTGGCACAAATAAAGCATTTGAAAATGTAATAGTACTACCATCAGTAGTAGTGAGAATGATCTTACCAACTCCCATAAGAGGACAAGAGGAGTTGTTGGCACATGTGATAGTATTCCTTGTAGGGGCAGGCTTGAGTGAAGTGAAGAAACTACACTACAAGGTAATATGTTTGGTCGCCGCACTATCAAAGTACCAAAGGTTTGAGTCCACCATAGACATAAACTATGCATGACAAGATGGGTCATAACTGAGAACAGTGTTAAATGCCCATTCTTCATTCTGCACAAGATTAGTAGACTCTGTTTTGGGTGTAGAGGCCTCTGCAACAACCATTCCAACCTCTTTCTTCCTTGCCCCTTTAGAAGCCAGTTTTGGATAGCTCTTTATTACATGATCATTTTCTTTACAATATATACAAAATAATTTTTGCTTTCTTGTTTTCTTCTCGTCTCTATCTTCCTTCTTTGACTCTGTAGAATTAGCATATTTCTGGTTACTAGTAGAAGAGCTCCATTTACCTTTGCTCGTCTGACTAGCCAAGAAAGCTTGATCTACAACACACATAATGGACATGTTCTATCTAGACTAATCTTTGTGCAATAGAACAGAGACTAACCCCTCAAATGTTAAGGCATTTAGATTGCCTTTCATCATCAAACAAAGAGTAGAAGCAAAACTCTGATATGAATCAAGAAGACCATTTAGAACAATCTACATAAGTGAACTATCAGGCAAGACTTCATCAGCAGAAATCAAATGTTCCTTTAAATCTTTGATCTTTGTCTAAAATCTGTCCATGGAATCTCCTTCATTCATATGCTCACTCTCCAATTATTTTCAGAGGTAAGCAACACGAGCCTCATTCCTTGCCTGGTATAAAGTGGTAAGTGTATCCCAAGCATCCTTAACTATTCTGCAAGAGTGAATGTGAATAATAATGGCATGTTTGACACACAAGGCTATCAATGCATGTGCCTGAGCATCTCTGCCATCCCAATGAATTTGCTTTGTAGTAGATGCAACAAGAACCGTGACACAAATAGAAACATGAAGAATATCACCATCTTCAATGCCATCTCCATCACCTTCAAAAACTGTGTTTGCAGGTGAAATAGGATGTTTTTCAACACCTTGCACAATATTCCATAGTCCTTTTGCAACCAATACATGACACATCATATAAGACCACAATGGGTAATTGGTACCATCCAACTTATACTCAACAGCCAACATATGGAATACATCACTGCTTTCAGCCATGGCCACTGAGGAAAATACCTTGATGTACAAAATTAATTGTATCTGAAAAAGTTGAACAGAAATATGATGACGAGTTCCACTAAACCTATAGCAGACTTCGAGCCACTTATACTGGCAAACCAAAACCTAAATATGTCTTTGGCACAAAAGGACAAAATTGCCTACATAAGCATTGTGATAGTGTGTTCAGAGGCCGAAACGATCTCAGATCGCAATTTTGGCACTGCATAGCAAAGCTGTTTTGATCTCCTAATCACCTAAGAATGCATACATCCACCAGTTATTGGATTTTGAAGTAACTAAGGGAAATATTTTTTTTTTTGTTGTATCACTTTACTAATCGTGCCCATGTCTCTATTCAATACATAAGATTAAAAAAACTTGATTTTTATCACTCTAGAGAAAAAAAATCACTACTTAATATAGGGTGATAAAAAGAAACGCCACTTACTACCTAGGGTGAGGATAGTATGGCTTGTCATAACCTTTTATTTTCCACCAACTATTTGGGTTGGTGTTACACATTGGTGGTTTTGCACTATTTTTTATGCACTCTTTTACATTACATTTTATAGGAAAGGAGAGATGTATATACATGTGAAATAGTATTCTTGTAATAGCGAAGAGTATTCCATCTAAAATCTGCAAGAGATGAGTTATGTTAAATGCTCACATGAGTACTAAAGAGCATTTACAAATCAAGACAATGGACTTTTTTCATGGAAAGTTTTAAAAAGATGTAATTTTATCATTCTAAATTATGGCAACTTTTGTAAAGATGAGAAAGATTCTTTCTCATATCAACCGTAGATTTCTTTTGTAGATTTTTTAGAGATCTCTTGAATAATTATTTTTAGATTGGAAGTTTGGGGGACCTATCTTTAAGTGTTTAGTATGCTTTCATTGATCTATTCTCAATCTAAGTGTTATAAGTTTGGTGGCTAGAATTTGTCTTCTCTTGATTGTATGAAGTTGGAGAAATCATGATTCTCTTATCAAGGTGCTTTAGACACTTAAATGTAAAATTGATGTTATGAATATGTTTTTTATGAAAATTAGGACAATTTAGGCACTTGAAGCATCTTAAAATCTAATTCCTACTTAAATTTATGATCAAAAGAATATTTGATAAAAAATATGATAAGTTATTATAAGCTTCTTTGATTGTGTGGATTAATGGATGTGATCTTTTCTTTATGATATCTTGAGGATCATTCATTGAAAAGGGCTAGAGTTTATGTGTGCTTCTTGTATTGTTAATTTAATGTTTGTATATTGTTGGAATTTTATGCTATGAATATTGGAGAGGACAACTTCAAGTGAAGAGACATTTTTGGCACCATTCCGAGGTAGAAATGCTCTAACCTTTGCTAATCTAATTAATATTCTAAGAACACTAGATTGGTCTCTATAATCCATATCATTTGGATTTAGATAAGATTATAATCTTAAATCTCAAAAAAGATAAGGTTTTGTAGATATAATACATGCTAAGAAATAATATGAGTTAGATAAATTATCAAAGTATTTCACAAGATAAAGCTTTTGTACGCAAAGTACTTCACTAGAAACTCCACACAAAACTTTGCACAAAAGCAAGTCTTACTCTCAAAAATTTATACTCTCAAAAAAGCAAGTCAGCAAAACTATTCAAATTTAAAAGATGCTCTTTCAAAATCTAAATTAGGGTCTTTCATATCATTGTATACATACAAGAACCCAAGGAGCTATGAAACTAGCTTGCTAGAGTAAGTATGCCAAACGAACTCACTTATTGTACACAAAACTTCTATAGATGCCCTCTTAAGTACCAAATACAAGATCAAACAAGTGATCAAGATGAAAAACCGGTTATAGTGCAAATAGAGGAAAAATTGCTCAACCTTGAATGAATAAAGTACTAGGGGATCAAATCAATCATTTGGAGGAGAAACAAAATGTGTGCAAAATCTCTAAATTGATGTGCACTATTCTATGAACAAGAGAAAGCTCAAGAGATTGCAAAAAAAAATTTAGAATCTTTAATTTATCAAGAAATTGAATGAATTCATACCTTTGTTCTCAAAGAAAAACACTTCCTTTGAATGTGTTGACTATTTTTTAGTAAGTTTGACCCTATTGGATAAAGTTGACTAGAGTTTTGTTGGATGTGTGTAAGAGTGAGGAAACATGAATAGAAGTACACACAAGAGAAAAGAAGGATATCGACACACCAAGAAAGGTGATGACTAGAAGAGCTCTCTATAGATCAATGATCAATAGTATGAGAATGAGTAAAGTGAGAGCTATAAGTGACTCCCTAAGTACTATGTACCACCACATATGAGTATATCATGTAGATGTGGTTACATGGGGAAAAAACCTTTACCCAACTATAGAATAAAAAGTTTTCATGTACAGGGAAATGATTCACATTAAAACTACTTGAGGGACATATAAGTGTAACAAATCACTGTGTGGGAAAGCGAGGAGGCAAAAATAGAGGTACACACATGATGGTTGTCTACTATTAACCAACCTTGAAATAGATCAAATAGTGCAAGAGGAAGTGGGAGAGAGGAGAAATATAGGTAGTGATCTTAAAGCAAAAATGTGAAAGTCAAATACCATTGATTGAAGTCAAATAAAGTTAACTAATAAATTAGTTCCTTTTGTTTGAAGTCTTGCTATGCCCACAAGAACGACATATCTAATACCAGATTGTTAGCAAAGAATAGCCCACGATATTAAAGAAATAGTAATACAAATGAGTGAACATACACACATAGACTCAAGAGAATACACAATATCTATACAACAAGTCATATCCTCCAATTAATGATGATACATGTGCAAGATGATGATATGCTCCAAATTACATATACAAGTTAACATGAAATACCACAACCCATCAATACCGAAGTGAGCAGGTGAGGGTAAGGGACAACATGTGAAGAGATGAGGTTAAGATATCCAAAGAAGAAGAAGAAGAAGAAAAAAAAAAAACTAACAAGGGTAGAGAGACCTCCTGTATGATTATACACTACTCCATGAACTCCTCCAGGTGTTGTAGTGCCTCCTCATTGAAGCTCCATTCACAAGAGTGATAATAAGTTGATGAAAAGAGTGAACTATTACCACCCTTATATAGATTTTAGCATTGCATGAGCTTTCTAAGAAAAAATAGCTTTTTTTTTTCAAATTTTAATAAGATTATGACTTGTTTCATATAAAATGCACATGCTTTTCATGTACAATATCATGACTAGGGGTTTGATATTTGAGGTCTCAAATGTGGTTTGTCTGGCAAGCATCATATATGGTTAGAAAGCTCACTTTTATTGCATCAAGATTATGTGATTATCTCAAGATATTGTTTTTTATCATTTTTTACCACTTTTTATCATACTTTGATCATATTTGTTTGACTTTGACTTTTTTCCAATAGCATAGTCTAATGATATTGTTCATGACACAATTACAATTTTAATGAGACCTAAAACTTGAACTTCCAACAATTATATGTACAAATATGGTTCATTTCCTCAAGGAAAAGATGAACCATGGACTCTAAGCTTGACTATTAATTGCTTGTAGCTCTATCCTTTTGCTTTTGGCCTTCATGCATCTCTTTTTTTTCTTTTTCAATTGATTTGCTTCAATGCTCCATACAACAAGGACAAGTATAGTTAAGGTTTTAGAAAACCCCCTCCATAGACACATGAATAATGCCCTATACAACAAGAACATGTTTAGTTTACTAATGCATCCCCAATTAGCTGCATACAACTGCTTGATCCTCATCCAAACGTGGCATTTTAACGACTCCTATCATGCTCTCAAATCCATTGCAAAATTGATGTTTTGTTGTCTACGATGACATTTATGCTTTCGAATCCAAGGAAGGTTGATTTTGGACGGTCTAATTCATTGTTTTCATTGTTTTGGGATGTTAAATATAATGATATTTTTACCAAAAACCATCTTGAAAAATTAAGATACAAATACAAAATACTGAATTTTATTTTCTGAGAGCTTAATAGTATATATATTTTATTTTTTGAAAGTCCAATTTGATACATAATATGTTTTATATACTTGATAAAAAAACACATACACACATCACACAAGACTCCTTTCTTCCACATGTGTCAACATGTGTTTATCACTACATAAAGAGAATCACGTGCTCATGGCTACACGATAAACAAAACCCTCATACATGGAAAGAAAGAGATAGCACTTGTTGGGGCATGTTGGTTTTGCTGGTTGGAACCTTCCCCTAAGGCAGAGGCGAGCGGTTCAACCCCTAACAATGGCGATGGACATGTAATAGACCTTAGGTCAGTTTGTATGGCCTTCGAGCAATCTGATATATTTAAGGTCCCATGGATATTATGCTCATTTCCAACTGTACAATTATTTTTCTATACAATTATTTTTTTTCATTCAGTCAACCTATTTACTAGAGTAGGCTTCTGTCGAACTTCTTGGAAAAAAAAAGAGATAGCACCGTATGAATATGAAGGGCAAAGCCATCAAAATTCATACGGACAACCACCCGGATAGCGGGGGCTCACCTCTTGAGGCGGGGGCGAGGGTTCAACCCCCCCCCCCCCCACCGCCCAGCTACATGTAAGGGACATGTTAATCATGGAATGTATCATGTGGTTGTGCCACCATTTGATGTGCCCCGCGGTAGATGTGACCGCCCAGCTTTGTAAACCCTTATTCTTGTAGGATAAGAGGGGTCCCATGGGTACTATGCCCTTTCTTGTACAGTTGCAATTTCAAAGTTAAAGCTTGGGGAGTAGACTTCGACCGAACCTCCATTTAAAAAAAAAGCATTGATAAACGAGTCCCACCACCGTCATGGATTGAATGTTGCTCTCACCACCAAAGCCCCTCGAGCCGTCTTTGTTCGATTTCTTATTTTTTTACATGGTTAATATTTTTTCGGCTTTGATGAAAAAGAGGCGTTGCCACTCTGCACCTTGCATGGGTTATTAGGATCCGTCACCTGTGATCTTCGGATTTCCTCCACCCTGTTGTTTCGTCTCCCCTCCAAGCAAGCCTTCATTTTTGGCGTTACCCGCCCTACGTACATGTAACCAACGTCCTTTTTCTTCTCACTATGACGATCGCCTGTTGCAGCCTTGCTGCTTCATTATCGGTCTCGTCGCTACCCTCTTCAGATTGTATGCGCAGCTCATCAACCAGGGCTTCCCTTTTGAGCTCTTTCCAGATTCAGCGTCTGAGGGCTAGTAGATATCTACCTCTAACCCCCTCAATACGCTCCTCACATAGTAGAGGCGGTTCCCTGACGATCGTTTCCGCTGCTTCCCGCTCGCCTCCCAATAATGGGGTGTGCTTCCTTCTCAATTATTCTTAATGATATATATCTCTATATACTTCCATGTAATCTTTCAGTGTTCACGTGTATGTGCGTACTTGTTTTAAGAAGCGAGTGTGCGTTTCGAGAGCATGCGTGCGCGTCTGCAGACACACATACACAGGAGAGAGAGAGAGAGAGAGAGAGAGAGAGAGAGAGAGAGAGAGAGAGAGAGAGAGAGAGAGAGAGAGAGAGAGAGAGAGAGAGAGAGAGAGAGAGAGAGAGAGAGAGAGAGAGAGAGAGAGAGAGAGAGAGAGAGAGAGAGAGAGAGAGAGAGAGAGAGAGAGAGAGAGAGAGAGAGAGAGAGAGAGAGAGAGAGAATATTGATCCTATCTTCATTGATTCTGCTTTTTTGCAAGCAAGATAGATTTATTTTCTTCTCAACGGGAAATATGAGTTTGGTGGCGGAACTACCATGCAAAGAAACAACACTTGCTGTGCATTTTGATCTCAATAGAGACAATCAGCATGTGGAACCTTACATGGGCTGATCCACCGGCTACGGGAGATTTCAAATTGCTCTGTTTTACGTGGGAAATTTTCCTTTACCAAGCCGGACGTTAGTCCTTGAATTTGAACGTCCACATTTTAAGAGCATCATAGCAGCGGCAGAAGTTTATAAAGAGTGTGGTAATATGCAAGTGCATACATCGATTCATTTGAATTAGATGGGGCTATTATTGAAAGTCCGAAAGTACTTCCACACGTATCTCAGCTCCGTTCATGCATTACAAGGTTAGTCAGTATGGGTCCTTATTACGTTCTATTCTTTACGAGGCCTGAGCCCTGTTGGAGGATGAGCACCTACATCCTATTGGAAGACATGAAATTCTTTTCATCATCATCATCATCATCATCATGATGCAATAATGTAGCTAACATATTACTGCCTTGATCAAAGTATATAGTCTTCCCTGGAAGGTGGACTAAATACTAGTTGAATAGTATCAAGAGTTTATAGATACACTTCTCGATTGTGATACATACTGTAAGAAAGTGGAATTTGTGTCGTGGGTATTGAAATATGTCTCCATATGCACTCTGTACGTTCTATTTGTGTCATGGGCATTGAAATGTGTCTCCATACGCATTCTGTACCTTCCAGTTGTGTGTGGTTATTTTTCCATCTTAATCAAGGTCCTGTAGGAAACCAAAAAGGCTCACATACAGCATGTGCTCTCAATGGATTCCTTTCATCGAAGTTGTTGAATGTGTACAAGCCAATGTACCTCTTGGGCTACTGATTAATCTAAGACTATACTCGAAACACAGAATTATAATGCACCTATTGTTATGTCCAACATATCGACTTTATGGGAACATCATTTGAAGCAGCAACATGGAACACGCCCAACTCATAGCAGCAAGATAATGTTTCTCAACTTAAAAAAAACAAGAAAAAAGTTAGGTGATCTGCACATATATTTTCAGTTGTTGTATTCTGTAGAGCAAAGCTTTATTGACTTAATATTTTCCATGGTGAAATCAAAATACATCACATTGACCTGCTTGGTCTTCTCTGATGGCTCAGTATTGTTTGTGAAAAGCAAGAAGGAAAGATTTATAAAGCCTGTTATAACAGGATACCTTCTTTTACAAACCAGTGAGGAATAAGGAAATTGAATCATTTATGATTTATCACTGTAATTTATTATAATAAAAAAAAAAAAAAAAAAAAAAAAAGAAAAACTACCAAAAGCAGCGACAGTAGCTGCAGACTTAAGATATCAAGAACAAACTCTTCAGGATGTTTGTAATGTTAGAGGACTGATGGATGGATGTTTGATGATGCCATGCGATCAATCATGAATATATTTGAACCCAAGGGCAATCCTTAACTCTTCAACACATAATCACTGAACCATAGGATTGAAGGTCATACTGCTGAAGCATAGTAGTGGAGGTCATACTGCTGAACATCTACACAATGCAATGAACAAAAGAAATACTCCTATTGTTACATCCCCAAAACTAAAGGATGTCTGAATGGATGCCTGTGGTTAAAGTGTTTGCCAACTATGAACCGGCTGGGACACCTCCTCATTTGGGCCTATTAATAGGACCCATGAGTTCACTTGTGAGACATTCCTCCCATGAAGCACGTGGAATCTTGGCCCTTTGGTAGAGCCTATTCACCTGTATTGGTGGGGTTGGTGGTATGAGACATTGCTTCCTTGGAGGTGGAGGTGGCTCGCCGTTTGGCTGTAGGTTCTCAGGCTTGGAGGTGAGCCCGTATTTGCTCTATGGCTGGGAGGTGAGTCTGATGTCCACCCTTCTAGTGTTCGTGAATATGGCTTGTGACTTGGCTTGTCCAGCAGGGAGGATCGTGGAAGATTTAACATTGGTATCAGAGAAGCTCTCTGTTTGTATGGAGAAGACAAGGCAACGTGCACAAAACCATCAAAGCTCGCTGAGTGAAGAATCAAGGTGGCTGAGCTTGACGTGAGTCTCTTGCTCTGGCATGTGGTACCATGGGATGCTTCCAATGGGAGGAAGGAACAAGGGGAGCAAACACAAGCCGGTTGTTGGAAAGCACAGGTAAGCTTCCCACCTGTGCTTTCCATGGAGGTAGGGGGTTGGATGACTGGCACCCTTTGTGTCCACGCATACATACAATGGCTGGAGTTTTCTCTCTCTAGTGGAGGGAGTGGAGACACCCCATGCTGATTATCAGTGAATACGAGCAGGGATGGTTGGTGAAGGGGGCCTCAGTGGGAGAAACCTCCCCCAATAGGTATGGGAATGAATGAACAGGTGCCTGCGGCATTTCAGCACCTGATGGCTGATGATCCGCTGATCCTCAGTCGTGTAGAACTTCCATGAACAAGGATGGTGGTTGTAATAGCTCCACAGTTCCTTGTTTCGATGGGAGACATGATGGGATGCCGATTTTTTTTAGAAACAGGGAATACATGGATGGTGCATGGCTTTGGCCTGGTCCTAGCTGGATTTGGGCATCCATAAAGGGTGAAGATTGCTTAAATCACAGCCTATTAGCTGGGCAAAGACTCGAAGAGACCTCTCAGCCTGCTTGGATTAGGGACCAGTTATGTGACACCTTGGAGAAGGTGGCCAGTTATGTGACACCTTGGAGAAGGCAGCCAGCTGTGGTTCTCCTCTACTAAAAGAGGATTCTCTGCATGTTGGATGCCCTCAAGGTTTTTACAGTGGTTTACTTTAGCCCCATAGTTGGGCACTCGACCTCTTGGTACTTTTCTTGCGATGCAATAAGCTTGCCTCATCAGCCTGTGTAGGGATATTACTTGGGCAGCAAGGCAATCACTTGGGCACCAAGACAGTTACTTGAGTTGCAACAATTACTTGGGCAGCAAGGAAACTTTGATTTGCGGTTCAATAGAAATCTACCACATGGCATAAGTTTATTGGACCCACCTCATCAAATTGGGCACATGCAACCTTCTCCGCACATTCCATATGGCATAATTAAGTGGTGATGTTTAAAAATTAGAAAGTTTTGAAAACCTTTTAAATTAGGAGCATATAAATGGTTTCTTCTCTCTTCATCTTGGGATAGCGCTCATTTACCAAGATTGCACATAGAGAGAAGAGTCGTTCACACCTCAGCCTCCATACTTTCACTTTCAGAGACTCCATCTTCTTGTTCGTCTTGGAGATGTTTCCACATCCCATTAATTTTCTCAGCCATGAGCTTCAACTAGGCAGGTTCCGCCAATGGAAGGTATGATGACTTCCATACCCTACAAACACGCATGGGCTATGTCTCGTATGGGGTCTCCTCACCTAGCTCTTCCATCACATCAGGATTTTTACTTGGATGCATTGACGAAGTGGTGGGGATACTCGGGTTTTCCACTTCATTCGATGAGCCATGGTGGCTATTCATGGTCAAATGGAGTTCTCTGCTCAGATTAGAGCATGAGATACCCACAATGTGTTAGAGATTGGGTGGGGGGGCATGGGTACAATTACTCTTATCTTTGATTAGGATGGGTAGGGTGAGATCCTAGATGCATATTCACGGGATTTTGAGGATCTTGGGTAGGTGTCTAACTTTTGGAAACAAGGCACCAAGGTGCCCAACTTCACTTTTTGGGCGCCACAACACCCAACTTTTGGCAACAAGGGTGCCAATGCGTCCAAATTTACTTTCAGGGCGCCACCACACCCAACTTTTATGGCCTCACTTTCTGATGTAGATCAAGGAGACAAAGTGGTCCAAGTTCTGACAAGGCGACAAGCAGTTTGCAGAGGATGACAAGGCGGCTAGCAACGGGCAAAGTAAACCTCCACCACCCAAAATGAGCCACTAAATGACAAAGCCCACTATTGGCAAATGTAACTGTCTTGAGTACATTAACTCCCCCACTACTCTTGTAACAAACCCTCGTGTAATATCTTTTCCCTTGTCTATAAAAGGGGAAGTTCTTCAAGAGAACAAGATATACATAGAGAGATTTGTGTGAAGAATTAGGTCTATATTTCAGGTCTTGTCTAGGAGAAGTTCTAAACCCATACCATTGTCTTGTTCTTTACCTTGGAGCCAAGAAGTCCGTGCTAGTTGGTGCTAGCCAGAGGGTACCTTTGAAGTAGCGAATTGAGTAGATTGAAGTCACTTGTCTTCAACAATTTTTCTAGTATTTTTCCAAGTATATTTTTACTTTTTATGCTATCATTATTTGATGTTCATGCTCCTGGAGTAATGCATTTTGCATTTCCTACATCCACACACACAATTTCACCATCTACCCCTGGTGCTAGTCTTCCAATGTCACAGTGATTGGTGCTTCTTTCATCAAGTCCAACTTTAACTTCTTCATGGTGAAGTCGGGCATTGAGTTGATACTAGACCCATCATCCACTATAACTTGTCAAAATCTCATTGTTAATAGAAACAATCAATATTGAACTATGGTAGTCTCCTATTGAAGCTAGGGGGAAGTTCACTATATACCCATCTACACTTGATGGTGGGCTGAGGTGGAGTAGGCAAAGTGTATGACCTTGAGTAAGTCTCTTCTTACCTTCATATCCATCTTAATAAGTTGATATAGGCTTACCTTATGATGAGTTTCCGTTAGATTTTCTTCAATATCTACAATATGTGCACATGGTTTAGGGCGAGCCAATTAAGCTCTTAATGAGTCCCTCATCTTCTCATAAGCTTCTTCAATGGCCTCATTCTTTCTCAATTCAGCCTTCTTGCCATCTTCTTTCTCTTTGAGTCTTTGTTACTCTTCTAGCCGTGCCATCACCATTTGCCTTCCCTAGTCATTATAGGTGCTAGAGAGGATGATATAGCTAAAGACTATGGAGTCAAACCTTCTTCTTGCAGAGAGAATCTTTTCATGTGAATTAGAGTGGGGAGGGTATGCATGCAATCCTTCCTATAGTGGTCTTTGGCATCTGGGCAATGTTGACAAGGGGCTGCGCCCTCAGGTAGAGAGCACTCACTTTGAATATGTCCATACTCTCCACATCAATAAAACATGAGTGATCTCGTGTACTTCGGTTGGTTTGGGAAGTTCTAGTCCCTGTTGTGTGAATTCGGTTGGTTGTGTGAATTCGACATATCAACATAAAAAGTGTCGGGATGTGAGAATTACCTCTTTGTTGCATGCCCTTCAGGAAGTAGCAATCGCAACGTCATGACCATTTTTGCCATAAAATCGGAAAGTCATGTTATTTGGGCATTCCAAGTTAGAATGATCATTGTTTTTGCATATTGTACACCATAAAGGCCTACGGATCTCTTGAGGAGTCCAGAACTCCTCCACTTCCCCTTGAGCTTGCATGAGTAGGTTGTCGTTGTGCCACGTGAGTGGCAATTAACCTTCTCTTCATGATGGTTCTGTTGCATTTTTAGTGCTTCTAATTTCCTCTTTAGTTGCTCAATTGGGTCCATGGATCTCAACTAGGTAGGTTGATTACCACATTCAAAATGTACTCTTCCCTCTTCTATGTGTGAGGAGGTTGCCACGAAGTCTTTCAATGTAGCAGCTAGCCCCAGAGACTCTCGTAGCTTTTGTTGAAAAGAATTTGGCAAGGCCTTTTCAATCCATTTTTTCACCAAGAAGTCACTTGGGGCATGTGGCAAGTGAGCAACAAGAGCACGATTCACCTTGTTGGAGCCTCAAGTATTCAAGTTGGTCCAAAGCTCTTTCTCAAGAGTTGCTAGGCGAGAATGTGAGGTCTTCAAAGCTTCCCAAGTGGCAAAGTATCCATTTGCATGTTGACTATACCACTTGTCAACAAGTCTATAAAGGGAAGAGGGAAACATGGCCAGCATGGAGTCCTCTCGATTATGCAATCCTCATCCTTGACATAAGGAGATATCGGCGTCCTATTTTAGACCCTTGAAAGTCGGAAATTTGACCACAACTTTTTAAGGTCCTCCATTGGTAATTGATTATCTTCATAGGTATTGGAGGTGGATTCTCGTGCAGTCTTCTCTTTAGAAGGAGGTGTTTAAGCTAATTCTTGAGAATAATCAATGGGAAGAGCTAAGGTTATAAGGGTGATTGGTCATCGGGAAGGGTGCCAAGATGATCTTTTTTGATCGTATGTCTTTATGGGACTCTTGAGTAGACAAAGAGATTCCCTAGCTGCTCGGGTATGGGTCATGTACCCACTCGCCCAATGTTGGGTAGAA
This sequence comes from Ceratopteris richardii, assembly GCA_020310875.1. Lineage (NCBI taxonomy): Eukaryota > Viridiplantae > Streptophyta > Polypodiopsida > Polypodiales > Pteridaceae > Ceratopteris > Ceratopteris richardii. Next base: position 10,921,706 of record CM035413.1, on the reverse strand, counting down.
GCCTAGCAAGGCTCAAAAATAGAGGAAAAGTAGAAAAGAAGAAAATTCTTACTTCATAAAGGTACCTTGTACAGAACATGCAAGGGTCCCATTGGGCACGCCAAACTATAGAAGAGAGACTCCAGACTTTTTCTTAGGAAGAGAGTAGATAACACCTCCAAGAATACCTTCTACTCAAGGGGGGTTCTCCTTAGGGAAGTATATACCTTGTAACATGCCTCTACAGAGAGACACTTCACAAATGCCCAACTCCTCAAGAGGGTATAGGCAGAACAAAAAGTCAAAAAGGAGCTTGGAAAGACTGTTACAATTCACCAAAGCATAAATTGCATCACACAAAAAGAGAAAATATACTTGAGCTGATGACATGATACACGACCTGAATACAAACTAGTTAACCTATTGCCTCTTGCCCACCCCTTGAGGTTACCTCATTCATTTTTACTAACAGGGTTCCTTTTCTACCAATAGCACAAGTAGTTAGCAACCAACTAGTGGATTAAACTCTAAGGGCTTAACGATTTTCAACACACTCACAAACCAAATCATAGCTTTAGGTAACACATTATGCAAAGAACATGCATTACAACATTCAGGGAATAGGCCAGCACATAGTAAATTAGGCCAATATGCTACAAGAAACAACTCAAGACATCCAAAACGTAGCCCCAACACTTGCTTGGAACTTCTCGATACACTACATGACTCGACTAAAGACTAGCCCAAAACTTGAAGAAAGGACTACACACCAAGGCTACCCGCACACACTTGATATGTAACCCAATCGCAGAGGTACAATAGAAAGTATTACGGCAAAGTACCCAAGCTCTTCTTCACACACATAATATGGGAAGAAGTAATCCCAAGTAGTCACACACAGATGACGTGACAAGTAATCTCCCCGTAGTCACAATGAGTGCCCAACACCTTCTTATGTAGATACTAGGAGGCCATATGAGTGGCTATGCACGATCCAAGATGATCCTTGTAGGAGGGCAAAAATGCCCCCTAACATCCTATGCACACCACGAAACGGCCTTATAGGAGGTTGGCACAAGGCGACTACCTACAAGCAAGTTATTTAGTTGGGCCACCCCCTCCCCCCCCCCCCCAAATAGATATAGTAACCACTTCTGTTCTTATTCACTACCGACTTCTTGATTAGCCTTTGATATTTGTAAGACTTTGGAGGTGGCTCCTTCTTTTTCTTCTAATGTGTAACCATGGATGAGTTCATGCTCACCATTGAGGGGATGGTGGTCGCCCAGCCCAATAGGGCATAGGGAGGATAAGAAGGGTAGCCTAGCCCACTAGGGCATCTTGTGGAAGAGGATTTGACCACATGAATCGGTCACCTAACCTACAAAGGTGATTGGATTAGGAGGAGAAGGTCGCCCATCATAAGAGGGCGAGTGGACAAGGAGTCTTGGGTCGCCCAACTTGGAGGTGAGACCATACATTGAAGTACGAGAGTGATTGGCACGATTATATAACTCAGAGGTACAACACATGGAGGATCAACACTTGGTGGGGAACATGAATCCTTGGCGACCACAAGTGGGGTTCCAAGAAGTAGGGGAGACCAAATACTTAAGAGATTCATAATTGGGGAGACATCCATGGAGGTAGGAGGACTGGGTGTGGAGGGTGAGTGGGTGAGGTTGGAGGGTGAGTCGTGGTGGAGGGCAAGGCAAGTGGGTGTGGAGGGTTAGTCGATGAGGGGGGTTGGAGGGAGAGTGGGTGAGGTGGAGGGAGAGTTGATGACCATACTTGATGTAAGGTGTGACACATGTGACCAGGGCGACCATTCTCCCATGAGTGAGGATGAAGAAGAAGGCGGGGCACCTATGTCTATACTCGAATGTCATTTTTCCAAAAAATACATTGCATTGTGTACTTGATATTTGGTAAACGGCTAACGTCATTTTCATGGATTATTTTTGCATATTCTCAAGAAGGGGAGAAAGAGTTTTGGTAGGAGATTTGGAGAAACACTTAGAAAATCTAAAGGGTTGATGAGCGCATTAAGATAGGTTTGATGTTAAATTCTACCAAATGCTAGTTTCTAGTTGCAAAAGGCACTTTACTTGGTCCTATATCTGCTCAAGGTATTACATTATCTGCAAAAGGCACTTTACTTGGTCCTATATCTGCTCAAGGTATTATAGTAGATCTTGCTATGGCATGTTCCATATTGTCCATACCTATCGTGTGTCAACCATGCTATGTACTTGATACCTACTAAATGGCTAATGACCTTTTTGCGTATTTCTTTGGGAGAAGATTTCCACAACCCTTGAAAAATTCAAAGCGAATCTTTAATCAATGCATCAAGAGAGGTTTGAAGTTAAATCCCATCAAATATCAGTTTCTAGTTGCAAATGGTTACTTGGCAATATTATATGTTGAAAATCTTGTGAGGCATATGCTATATTGTCCATGCATATCTCACATACTCCTAAGGAAGTACAAAGCTTTTTAGGCAATGCAAGATATCAAAGGAGATTTATCAGATTGTACGCAAAGATAGCGACACCATTGTCACGGCTCGTGAATAAGAAAGTGCCATTATCCTTGATCCTGAAGTAGAAAGAGCATTCAAGGAGTTTAAATCCATCAGAAAAAGATCCTTTCATTACTTAATAAAGAATGCCCATAGGGCTACAATCCATCAAGCGAGTACAAGGGGGACAACTCACCCCAACGATCCATCAAAAGAACTACTATGAATCTAGCTCGTAGGAGAGGAAATGTGTGTGTGGGAGGGGGGGGGGGGAGGAGCCAAACAGGTGGCTGCTAGCTCCAACGGATCGTATCACCCTGAACGGTAAAGAAGGGGCCTTTCCTCCAAAACTGAAGAAAGGCGAGCCGCCTCTGGAGAGTGCCATTAGAGTCACCTTGAAGACGGCCCAGCTGCCCCCACAAAGTATGGATCAGTTCGAGCTAAAAGTCCCAAATAATCTCAATTGGGGAATCATGCACCGTTAAAAAATACGTCGACATCGAGCTCGCCAGATAAACCACAGTGTAAGGCTTTTGATCAGCTCCCAGTAAGGGTTGTCCGTGCCACTCCACAAAGGAGGGTGGAGATCTTGAGTAGTGCCAACCCTCCCATCTTGAACCAAGAGGATCGTGCTTCTCGCCTCATGCTCATAGCAGAGGGTAGGGCCAATACGGGAGCCCCAAGTGACCACTTCCCAAGTGATGGTCTAAGGGCCCTCGTGCCAAGTAAGGAGCCCCAACACCCACCACCAAATTTGCTGTGCCAATTGACAGTCCCAAAGGCAATGATGCTAAGACTTTGAGCGAAAGCCACATCGCGTGTAGTTCAGAGGCCCTCCTCCATAACTCAGGCAAGTGCCAACAACAATGCTCCTATGGGCTACCAACCATTGAAAGAGGGTAACGTGACGAGACCGCAAGTGCCAACAACAATGCTCCTATGGGCTACCAACCATTGAAAGAGGGTAACTCGACGAGACTCCTGGGCTCCCTAAATCCGATGCCAGAAGGAAAAGAGGAACTCCTCCCTGAGCTCACCATGCCGCCAAGACTCAGCTGCAGCCGGAATGATTGGATGGTACAATTGAATGATCCATTGCCCCAACCGAGCCGGGTACTAAAGGAACGGAATAGTGCGGGCCTCCAGAGGTGAGAAAGGATCGCGCCATTGCCACTCCTTAGGGTCCCAATGAAGGTGAGATATCGATCGAGCCTCCTAGGCCTAGAGACGCCAATGGGGGTGGGTCTGAAGGTCCATCGGGTCAAGATCAATGTGCAAGCTGCAGCTACGAGTGCCAACCACTCGAATTAGTTGAAAGGGGCACTCCGGGATGATCTCAAACTCCTGCGAAGAGCTGATCAACAGTCCCTCACCAATCTCAAAGAAGAGGACTCCATTTGAAGTAAGGCCCCGTGCAGCAACAGGGACCTCTGTTTGAGTGAAGGCTCCGAGCCAGGCCGCTTGAGGCAATGGATCAATTGAGATGCCCCAATCTCTTGGTATAGCAATCTAAGTATCCCTAATCATCTGGGGTGCATCGCACATCCCCGTGCATCTTTCTTGCTATTGCTCCAAGGTGATACCCTTAAAGCTGATCCAATCGGCCACACTGCACCCGGGACCTCTAGCAAACTCCCCTTCCCCCCCCCTCCCCCCACACACCCAAGAAACATGAGGTTGAGAGCCAACCATGAACCCCCTTTCCATGCGGATCAGAGGATTCCAAGTAATAGGCTGATGGGCTGTTCCTCAAGAGAGGAAGGTGGCCACTGAACTAGAGCATCTCCCTCAAGATCGGAGAATACTGCAAGCAAAACGGTCCTCACTCTGTGGCGAGAAGCCCAAACGCCTCATCTAAGCAAAGATCCATATGACCTCGGATGGCCAAGGCCCACGGATAGTAGGAGTGAAGAGACCTAGCCTCTGATGAAGAAAGTCCTTCCAAGGCTCATGGCCAAGAAGCAATCCATGAACAACAAACTTGCCCAGCTTGCCAGGATCAATGATCCCAAGGCCACCTTGCTCTAGGGGAAGGATGATGACCAGTGAGGCAACCTTAGCCTAAGTAGGACTACCATCTCTACCATGAAAATAAAAAGTTCTTTATTAGCCGTTGAATCTTGCTAATACAGGAGCTCTAAAAGATGCAGCAAGAGGTGACATACCACATCGTAGCGGGGAGAACTTGGTTCACCACCATAACCCTCCAAGCCAAAGACAAACGTGTAGTGCTCCAATTCAAAAGCTTCCGCCTGATGGTCAGGAGGAGAGGAGAGATTGGTGGCTCGGCCGAGAGATCAAGAATAACCTGGCACCCAAGGTATCTAACTTCCTTGCCAGGGGGGATCCACTGGAAATGCTCACAAGGGTGCCATCTAGGAAGAGCATCTTAGCAGAATCAAAATCCACAGGACTTGTTCCAGTTGATCTTGGCACAGGAAGCGTCGCAGAATCTCTCCAAAGCATGCTCAAATCTGGTCATATTGGCCTGTTGGCCCTACAAGTAAATGGCCGTGTCATCAATAAACGCAACATCCAAAAGCATCTCATCCCTAACAGGGAGCGAATGCCCTCAAGCCCAATATCTTGCGCAACCAAGAAAGCGCTCATGGCCTAGACAAAGAAGAGAAATAGTGAAGGGGCTAAAGGACAGTCTTGCCGTATTGACCGCGAAACGTTGAACCTCTCCTACCTCCTTCCACTAGAACCTGACCATGGGCCGATCGATATAAGCTGGCAACCCCCCTATCCAACGATCATGGAAGCCCATACACAACACTTCTCTTGAGAAAAGCCCGATCAACCCAATCATAGGCTTTCTCAAAACCCAATAGAAGCACAATGAGAGGCTCACCCTACATCCGGGCAAGGGAAACAGCTTCCCAGAAAGTGAAGATATTGTCAAGGATACTATGACCCTTGACAAAACCAGTATGAGTAGGATGAATCAAGGACTCAAGAAGCTGCTTCAGTCTCAAATTCGAGCCTTCGCGAGGATTTTGTAGGCTGAGTTGAGAAGGGTAATCGGATGCCAATGCCTAATGTCATCCAACTAACTTCCCTCCTTAGGGATGAGGAAAAAAGGAAGGTGTCCCCCCTCCATGACCTCCTTGAAGGCAAGGCACATCCCATCTCTAAGGAGCCCCCCGTACACGATAAATAAAATTGGGGGGAAGACCATCATCACGAGGAGAGCTATCCCTAGCCAAACCACGTAATGCATCAAAGAGCTCATTATCAATAAAGGGAGCCGGAAGCATGGCTTGCATCTCATCAGTCATCGAGAGTTGCACATGTTGCAGGACACAATGCTTGCTCTCCTTCCAAGTCTTAGAAGGAGTCTCTTCAGGCAACAAAGTATAGTAAAACAGAGTGGCAATCTCACGAAGCTCCCCATGCTCTGAAGCACATGATCCATCGGTCCGACACAGTTGTCTAATCCCACCCTGCAACTAGCAAGAGTGAACCGCTGAGAAGAACTCTCCCAAGATGTGTTCATCGACCTTAGTCCATTGCATGGCTTGTCTATGATGAAGAAAAGCAGAACGCCTATCCTCATCCTCCCTCGGCTCCCGTTGCAAGTTGCAAGCTTGTCCACTCACAATCCGGGTGGTGCTCCAAGAGCCGCTGAAGGGAGGCAATGCCTTTGTGCTTGCAACGCTTGCTCTCACGGAGCCAAGGTAGCCGCTGGCTACTCGCGTCATACAAAAAACCGTTGATCATATGTAAGCCAGTCGCAAGGGAGTGAACTCGACATCCCTCAGCTCAAGACAACTAGGAACAAATCACCTCAATCTGGTCAGTCAAGCACCCATCAAGCTTCACTGCATCACCATGGGGCCACTGTCTTCGCCTCATCAAATGCAATAACCATCGGGGCATGGTCACAAAAGCAAAAACCCGCCACAATGTTGGTACTACTACCACAGTCAGTCAATACATCATTGACATATATGCAATCAATCCGAGAGAGATTCATCCCTCCAATCTTCCTATCAAAGCGAGAAAAATGGAGGTTCTCTCTCTCTCTCTCTCTGATAAAACCCTAAGTGTGCCATACATCATGCAATCTCAAGGTCAAACAAAGTCTTTCCAAAGCTGCAAGCTCAGAACCATGCACGATGGTCTTGTTAGCCCCTGTCGATCCTCAGGTGCTTCAATCATGTTGAAGTCACCCACAACACACCAAGCATTAGCATATGGAATAGCATCAGTGATTTGGGACCAAAAAGTGGCATGAGCACTCTCATGGTTTGGGGCATGCAAGGTCAAGAACCCATATCCCCTTCCCCCCTTGCAGTAAAATCATCTAGATAGCCCTGCCTTGGTGACCAAAATTGGGTATGTACCTTGGTGTCCAAAAAGCCTCCCCATGTCTTTGTAAGAGCTGTCTGCAGTGCCGTGTACAACTCAAAGAAAGATGATGCTCTTGAAGCATCAAAACATCAATGGGTTCGCCAACCAAACATTGGTGAAGCTCCTTCCAAAGACTAGCCCTGTAGCGTAAAAGGCGCAGCCCGATTAGTCCTTGAACATTCCATGAGAGAACCCTCATGGGGACCAGGCAAATCATGATGCTGCAGCAACAACGAATCTAGTCATCTTCGAGGCATGTTTGGATGAGGACTAATCTGAGTCTGAACGTCCTTGATATGCAGCCAACTCCTTCGGCAAGACCCTGTAGAGACAAAGCAAGGTAGGCAAAGCTCATCCTCATGGATGTAGATGTACCTAGGAGCAGTCTAGTCTGAGTATCCACAGTAACATACAAAATAAGCTCTAGTCTGAGTATCCACAGTAACATACAAAATAAGCTTACTCTCCTCCATTGTTATGCCTCCATGCTTCTAGGACAATTGGACGAGGGTTTGTAGTTATTGTCGAGCTAGGGGTTGTCTGGCCAGTGTGTACTAGGACCAGCTAGTTTAGTGTGAAATTGGTCATTTCACTTGAGTCCTATAAATAGGAATCAAGACCTCTCATTTCGCATTCTTGGCATTTGCCAGGACTCGGCTCTTTGCCTTGCATGGTAGAGCCTCATCACTTGTTTTGGTGGGGGTTCGTGGTATGGGACACTGGTCCTCTGGAGGTGGCTGCCCATTGCATGCTGCAGACTCCTAGGCTCGGGGGTGAGCCCGTATAGGCTCTATGGCTAGGAGGTGAGTCTGTCCTCCCTTCTATTTGTTTGTGAATATGGACTATGTCTTGACTTGTCTAGTAGGGAGGATCTTAGAGGTTCTAACATCCGTGCCTAGAATAAACAGAAACTGAGTTGTGTCCCAAGCTCTTATGAATAGTTTGGTGAGGTCAAGATCCAGAGATGATGAGAAAACTCAATGACCTAAGCCCAAACAAAATGCAATGCCTCTCCAAGAGACCAATCTTTCTGAGTATCCTCGCAAAGAGGGAATGAGAAAGCAATGGCTGACTCCAAGGGAGTCTAACTTGCTGCGGGAAGGAAGGGCCATTGCATGGGCCTAACAGGTGTCCCACAAAGATCCTCCTGTCCTCCAAAGAATTGCGCGAAATCATAGCCAAAACTCCCCCTTGCAAATGGTAGTCGAAACTCACCAACCCCGGAGGAATAGCAATCAAAGGTGATGTATCCAATGAGAAAGAAGGCGTGGTGGAGACTTACCCTCATGGACTGCCAGGCTCACCAAGAAGTCCATGTCAAAAGATCATCGAGGACCAAGAGGAGAGGTATCCGGCTGAAGGCGATGTATCCAATGAGAAAGGAGGCGTGGTGGAGACTTACCCTCATGGACTTCCCGATTCACCAAGAAGTCCATGTCAAAAGATCACCGAGGACCAAGAGGAGAGGTATCTGGCTGAGGAGAGGTACCCGAATGCCGAGGGGGAGAAGGCAAGGGCCCACGGGAGGAGACTCGTGTGGAAGGAACCAAGGATGATGGCCCAAAAAGTGGCACGACAAAGGTAGGAATACTCGAGGAGATCCTTGCTCCAATCCAATGCCAAGGTCCACAAGACATTCCTCCTTGAAGTGAGCTGAATCTGTTCCCCGTAGGAATGAATCTCTCCTTGGTCGTTGGGCGGGGCTTCTGTCCTAACCGCTATCGGTGCTTATGTTGTTGCCAACCTGTACCAGAGGAAGAGGGGTCTGTCGTGGCATTTGGGGCATCAGAGTGACGATGAGACCCACCCTCGTCCTGGGATGAAGAGCTCGAGGCAATCAAGGACGGCAAGGGAGGACGATTTGTCTTCTCTGGTGGATGTGAGGCCTCTTGCCTAGGCTTCACTCTTGTCCGTGGTTTCGTCCTCAAAGGGCAAGCCTTCGCAAGGTGACCAACCTTGTGGCAAGCAAAACACTGATTTGGGAGGTCCGAGCACTTGACCCTGTGAATAAGCCACTCGCATGAGAGAAGTAGGAGCTCAATCTCCGAAGGCAGCTTTGCAGGATCTGAGATGAGAATCCAAACCGAAGGGAGACCTTCGACCTTGGCCACCACAGGGATCACGGTCCTTGGAACTTCCAAGAAGGTGCCAAGAGACCCACCAATTTGGGGCAACAAGGGTAAATGTTGATGCTTAAGGCTAGGGAAGTAAGCCGTCACATGAAACTTGCGTGCTTCCTTGGTATGAAGACCGAAGAAGAGGCTACCGAAGGATCAAAGCCGTGAGTCCAAGGGCAAACGTAGGTGCGGCCAGCCCCAACCACAATGGGGAATAAGGCAATCATCTTGGAGGCCACCTCTGATGAACCAAGTTCAACCTGATAAAAGCCACGGCCCAGGGATGGGATATCCACAAGCTTGCCCACCTCAGTAAGCAAGCTTCTTTGAAGAAAATCTTTTAGCTCTCCATGGCTAGGGCGCAAATCCTATGATTTTGCAGATGATTGAAGATGCTTGTAGACGTTTGACTTCTGAAACCAAACTCGCTCTCCCTTCATCGGTGAGGGAGAGTCGAATGGGCAGTCGAGAAAAAGCTGGTGAGGGGGCTTCCGATGAGTTCCCTTTGAGGGGCAGTCTTCGTGTCCATCCAAGTCTTCCACTGCTAAAAGAAAGGGGGGTTTCGAAGGAGGGGGGGGAAGGGGCTTGGATGGAAGGATGAGGGGGGGAGAGGAGGGGGTGAGAGAAGGAAGAGGTGGGGGGGAGGAGCGAGGGGGTAGTAGGCAGCGGTGGAGGGAGGGAAGAGGGGGGCGACACAGGTTAGTAGGGGAGGGCAGCAGGGGAGGAGGGGAGGGCAGCAGAGGAGGAGGGGAGGGCACCAGGTGAGGAGGGGAGGGCAGCAGAGGAGGAGGGGAGGGCACCAGGGGAGGAGGGGAGGGCAGCGGGAGAGGAGGGGGTGTTTTGAGAGCGAGGGGGGGAGGGGGCACTCATGAGCTGGGGATGAGGACGGGGGGAGGGGAGCACACTCGACAGGTAGTAGTAAAAAACTCTAATTAAGGTTATGTTTTGCTCCACTACTAATTGGTCCCTTGAGTTTCATGTACATATAGGTGCAAGTCTTCACATAGTGGAGGCAATGCTTATTACTAGCTCCACCATCCGTGCACAAAAAAGTGGATCATCCCATCACATATGCAGTAGGTCCTCATCAAGGTCGAAAGGAACGACAACATAACTAAAAGAGAAGGTTTGGCCATTCTCTTTGCCTTTCAAAAGTTCATGCATTATCTCCTCTTGGGTGTGCACTATATAGTAATTTTCGACCATCACCTCTTTAGCTGCGTAATCAATAAGCCAAGAATAGCAAGTATAGTATTTTCACGAGTATAATATCGAGATTCACGTAAAATCTGGTAGAGAACATTATATGAAAAATCAAGAGTCGAAGAATTCTAAGGGGGAGAAGCCCACAAGTATAGATGATGAGCATGTTGACAACTACCTCTTTACATTGCTCTTCATTTTGATTGGTACAAAAAGATATTACAATTTCTCACTTTAGAAGAGTTTTCCCCAACTTGTCTCCATTAGGAAAATGAGACCTCTTTTTTAGAGGTACTCACTTTGTGAATCAACTACTCACGCACATTTTTGATAGGTACAAGATTTATCATAAGAAGTCATGTTCGTACCACCCTAAGGTCAATGGAGAGGCCGAAAGCTCCAGTAAGCTCTTGGTTGGGTTATTATGCAAGTTTTTTGAGCCACCAAAATGTTTGGCCAAGAGTGATGATTGAAGCAATCTAGGCATACCGGACAACAAAGAGGGATGCTACACGTGAAAGTCCCTTCTTATTAGCTCATGAGGTTGGTTGTCCCATTTATACTTGGCAGAGATGAGGTTTTGTCGTCCATTCCCCTAGTCGTGAAGATATGGTAGGTCACCCAATCAGCATATCAACAGGCAAGTTGGTTGCCCTTGTGCAGCTGATGACTAGAAAGTTGGTCGCCTAGGTGATAAGTACATTATAGCTGGTTGGTTGCCTCTCCTCTTAGTGGAAGCCCATGAATTATCTTAAATGGAGTTTAGCATACAAAGATAAAAGCCAAGTTCATGTGTGTGCAATGTGTTGGAGGAGATGGTGGACACCTTCAAGAGATGAGATGGTGCTGCAAATTCCTGCTTTACACCAACCAAAACTGAGTTGAGGAGTGCAAAGTAGACCTCTTGATCTCTCCAGAAATCACAAATAATCACCCAAGTACTTTGGAATATGATCCAAGATAGATATCTTGGAGTTTCATTGTGAACCAAAAACTTGCTTTTTTGGTCACCACACCTTCTAAGGAAAATGAACAATACTCCTTCCCTGGTAACAATTGGAAAAAATCCTTTTGGGGATATCTAATTAACTAAGATAGCTACCTTTCACAAGTTATTTCACTAGAAATGATCAACTATGCTTAGAGAATGATGCTTAGTAAAACTGAGATGAATCCCGATATTTTAGGGAGTTAGAAGTATGCATACTAGAGAGCAATGTTTTGAACATATCTCGAGAATGGCTGAGGCAATTGACATGAAACTTTGTAGCATACAAATTGCATATCTGGTGAATCTATACCAACTAAAATCACTGCAAATGATCAAGTACACACTGAGAAATAGATCAAAGAAGTTCACTGTTTTGAGTGATACATGACAGAGTAGAAGAGGTCTAACATGAGAAGATTATATGTATTAATGCACATAAATTACATTCACATTGGCAATGAAATTGCACCAACAACTCCCCCTCAAGCCTAACATGCTTGAGCTTCAAATCTCTTTGATCTACTGCAATCCAATCATCATCTTGAACCTGTTCAATTTAGTTCCATCCAAAGATTTAGTTAAAATGTCTGCACATTGTAAGTTTGTTGATACATAGGATAATTGTATATCCTTGCTAAGTAGCTTCTCTCTCACATAATGATAATGCACTTCAATGTGCTTAGTCCTTGCATGATATACAAGATTAGAAGCCAAATGTAGTGAGCTAGTATTGCCTCCAAAGATCATTGGAGTGTATGTATGTATCCCCAGTCTGAGTAGAGTAGCTTTAACCACATTGCCTCTTGTGTTGCATTTCTTAGACCCCTATATTCAGCTTCAGTTGATGACAATGCCATAGTTGGGTGTATCTTTGATGACCATGAAATCATTAGATCTTACAAAAGATAAGTAGCCAGAGGTGCTCCTCCTATCATCTTTTGACCCAACCCAATTGACATCAGAGTATAGCTTGATATCCAAGTCAGATGTAAATGGATAAAATAGCCTTTCATTTATCGTACCCTTCAAGTACTTCAAGATCCTTTTGGTAGCTTCCATGTGAGGTTTTCTTGGTGTATGCATGAATTGACTCAATGTACTCACCCCATAGTATATATCCACTCTTGTTTGGGTTGCATAATTGAGACTCCCAACAAGACTTTGATAACTTGTAATATCTTCAAGAAGCCCTCCTTCATGAGCATTGAGTTTGTGATTCAATTCCATGGGTGTTCTTGCAATTTTTGGATTTTCCATCTTGAACTTAACGAGCATATCATGGATGTACTTTCTCTGAGTAATGAAAACATCAGTGTTGGTGTAAATCACAAGCCTACACATTTGGCTTGGAAGATATCATGAAGACTCAAACTACATGAAGAACCATAGGAACATATGCTAGTGGATTATTACCACTTTACCTCATTGTAAAAGTCTAATTGACTTGGAATCTTTTGTAATCACCTACCTAATTGATTCGTGGAAAAAGGTAGCTCACTTGATTGAGAGAATATCTCCAAACCTTTAGGAGCTTGATCATAGGGAGCCAAGAATTTGAATTTGAATTCAAATTCTCACTCATTACATATAAAAAGTGAAGATGAAAAGTCGCGGAAGAGAGGTCACTCTCGAGCTTCATTCTACCGTCATTGAGTGTGTGTGAGGACTACATCATAGCTTACACCTCTCTACACCATTAGGCAATGCTTGTCATGCCAATGGGATTGTACACAAGTGTTAATTTATAGATACATTTACATCATTCATCTCTGTGTTCACTGCTTGTCTACTCCAAAGTCTGTCAACTTGTCAAGGGCATATCTCAGTCAATACTCCACCAAATTCAGTGATTCAAAGCTTGTTGGATTCAACTCAAATTCATCTACATGTTGACAAAGTTTGAAGTGATTTCATTCAGCCAATTCAGAGAAATCGTCGTCGAAGTGCTCACTGGTCTATCTTTGCTACAGTCCTAAAAAGTCGGGGGTATACCCAATCTTGCTAAATTAATTTCTCTTAGCATAGTTCATTATTTTACATCATTCCACTTGCAAATGGTAGCTTATTAAGCTAATTGAATACCCCTTGAAGGAATTTTATCAATTGCTACTATGCTGGTCACACTGAGGAAAACATTGAGCAGGTGTCAAGACCAAAATAGAAGGTTTTCTTGACTTTGTGACTTTCAGAGTTATCTGTTTTGATTCAATCATTACATACAACATTTCCAAAGGACATATGCCATTTCTTGGTGTCATTGGGAAGCTAAGGAAGTCAACTAATCAAATCTGAAGCTAAAGAGGGCTGGTGCAAAGCAGGTTTAGTAGTACCTACTCAGTCTCTTGGTGCATCCATCCATCTTTCCCAACAGTGGTATCAGAACAAAATAAGGTAAAATGGGAGATGGTTTTCCTTCATTTATTGACAAATTGGACAGGAACAATTATCAAGCTTGGTCTCTAAGGATGAAGACCTACTTACAAGGAAGGAGTCTCTATGGATACATCTCATGAGATGAGGAATTGCCCTCATTCAAAGCAAGAGGATTGCCAACCAAGGAAGAACAAGAGAAGCTCAATACATGGTGTGCAAAAGATGCATTGGCAAGGTCTTATCTACTCAACTCTATATCTGACTTTCTTTTACCTCATATCAGAAATTGTAAGACTTCCCAAGAGACTTGGGAAACCTTGTCATCATATTTTTCCTCTAATACAAGGGCTAGGAAAAATCAGTTGTGAATTGAATTCACAACACTAAGGAAGCAACCTAAGCAAGCTGTTTTAGAATTTGTGACCAAGATCAAAGATGTTGCAGATCAGTTAGCAAGTATAGGAGAAGAAATTGAAGAAGAAGAGATTGTGAGGCAGGTAATCAATGGAATCAAGGCTGATGACAAGTGGGAAAGCTTCACCACTGCAATGGATCTCTACATGGACATGCATACCCCGGATCTTACAACTCTCATGGGACAACTATTTACACATGAAGTAAAGCTCACAAAGAATGGAGATACATCCAAAGATAACAACTCTTCTTCCCTATACACTGATAAGAAGTCTAAGGATAAAGGCAAGAGTAAGAAAGTGGAAGATGAAGGCTCTACCTCCCAAGCCAATTATGCAGGGAGAGGTAGATCTTCAAGAGGCATGGGCAGAGGAGGTAAGCAAGGTAGGGGGAGACCCTATAATTCATCACCATGTAACATTTGTGGTCTATCAAATCACACCACAGATGAGTGTTTCATGAATTACAAAAATCAGAGAGGAAGAGGCTACCAAAGAGGTGGATACTCACAGTCAAGAGGAAGATTCAACAATCACCAAGGCCATAACAACAATTACAACAACAACTACAACAACAATTACAATGGAAACTACCAAGGAGGATTCAGAAACAGAAAGGACTACAACAACTACACAGAGGAGTAGGATGACTCTCTCTTGATCATGAACATGACTTCAAAGTCAGGTACAAATGATGATCACTTATTTTATATTGATTCAGGGTGTTCAAATCATGTGGCTGGCAATGTGGCACTACTCTCTGATCTTGAGGAACCAAAAGGTAAACATCAAGTCCAAACAGGTGATGATACAAAGCATTCAGTGGTTAAAGTTGGTAATGTTAAAACTTGTGATGGTAATCAGAATTTGTTGAGCAGGGTACTCTATGTACCAACCATTACAAAGAATCTAATGAGTGTTGGCTAGATTGTGGAGAAAGGTTTGAAGGTCAGATTCCATCAATATGGAGCATTTGTGGAGGACCCAAGACATGGATTCAAAAGGATAGCCAAGGGAGAAAAATCAGGTAGACTTTTTACTTTTGAGTTAGACACAAAGAACATTGCACTATAAAGTTATAAGGATCAGACACTTTCAGAGCTTGAGATTTGGCACAAGAGATTAGGGCATATAGGAGAAAGGACCTTGAAGCAAATGTGTAGGGACCAATGTGTGCTTGGGATACCTAATGTATCCAAGCAACATATGATTTACAAGTGTGGTGCTTGTCAATTTGGTAAGTCTCACAGGTTACCCTTCTCAAGAAAAGGATATATGCATGAAGACTACCTAGAGCTTGTTCACACAGATGTTTGGGGACCTAGCGAAAGCCCCTCAGTCTCAGGTTCAAGGTACTATGTGTCTTTCATTGATGACTATAGCAGATGGACTGTGTTATACTTTATGAAGCACAAGGATGAGGTGTTTAATTGTTTTAAGAAATATCTTGCACTAGTTGAAAATTAGACAAGAAGAAATTTGAAGAGGCTAAGGTCAGATGGAGGAGGTGAATACTTCTCCAATGAGTTTGAGGACTTCTTGCAGGACAGAGGCATCAAAAGGGAAATAACCACAAGGTATTCTCCTGAACACAATGGGGTAGCAGAAAGAAGAAATAGGTTAATTGTTGAGAAAGCTAGATCTATGCTTAATGAGAAGAAGTTGCCTAACTATCTATGGGCAAAGAGTGTTTCTACTTCCACCTATCTCATAAACAGGTTACCATCTAAATCACTTGATGGTATAACACCTTATGAAGCATGGCATGGTAAGAGACCATCATTAGATCATTGCAAAATTTTTGGATGTGTAGCATATGTACACATACCCGCACAGGTAAGAGGTAAGTTAGATCCAAAGGTTGAAAAGTGCATTTTCATTGGATATGACTTGAATCAAAAAGGTTACAGGTTTTATAACCCTACCAATAAGGGATTTATGGTAAGCAGAGATGTGATCTTTGATGAGAATGATTCTTGGTATGAGAATGAATGAAGGAAGGTCAAACTACCCTATGATTTGGAAGAAGAATTTCCAAAACTTACAAAGGAGGAACCAACTCAGAAAGAAGACTCAAGTTCAGATGATGAGGATACAATCAACCTTGAAGAGTTCAAGGCATGGAAGTCCAAAGGCAAAATGAAGATGAAGAAGCTTGAAGACATACCTAAATCTTCAGCTCAACCTTTTAGAAGATCACAAAGGGAAAGTAAAAAACCTATCAGATATGGGTATGATACATCTTTTGTTACTAAACACTCAGTTTATCTTGCCAAGGATTTGTTAAATGAAGAACCAGGTTCATATGAAGAAGCAATCACCAAATTAGAATGGAAAGAAGCTATGGATGAGGAGATTGAAGCACTCAAGGAGAGTGATACATGGGAGTTAGTACCCAAGAAGGACTCCATGAAGGTAATAGGATCCAGATGGATCTATAAATTGAAAAGAAATTCTGATGGCATAATTAATAGGTACAAGGCCAGATTAGTAGCCAAGGGTTTTGCACAAACCCAAGGCATTGACTATGAAGAAACATTTTCTCTTGTGGCCAAGATGCCAACAATCAGAGTGTTGGTGAGTTTGGCTGCATCAAAGAATTGGAACATGTACCAATTGGATGTCAAGAATACTTTCTTGAATGGATGGATCTAAGAAGAGGTTTATATGTCACAACCTCCTTGCTATGAAGACCCTAAGAAGGTAACTTATGTTTGCAAATTAAAGAAGGCTTTATATGGATTGAAGCAGGCACCTAGGGCATGGAATTACAGGCTAACTACATACCTCCAAGACCAAGGATTTCTTATGAGCAAGGCAGATACTTCTTTGTTCATTAAAAGAAGTAATTCAGAGGTAATTTATCTATGTGTTTATGTTGATGACATCATCATTACAGGTAATGATGTCAATGGAATCAGATACATCAAAAGCCAGATGATGAAGGAATTCAAGATCAATGATCTTGGATTATTGAAATATTTTTTAGGGCTTGAATTAGTTTACACTAAATCACGGATATACATTACTCAGAAGAAGTATGTACAGGACATGTTGAAGAAGTTTCAATTGCAGGATGCTGAAGCAGCAAGCACTCCAATGGAGGTGAATCTAAAGTGCCCATGAAGATGATGAAGTCAAAGACATTACAGGTTATCAAAGTATGGTGGGTAGCTTGAACTATGCTACCTTAACTAGAATTGACATTGCATATGGAGTTAGTGTGCTAAGTCAATTTATGCACAAGCCAAGGATACCTCACTTAGAGGCTGCCAAGAGAATCTTGAAGTATCTCAAGGGTACACAGAATCATGGTTTGTATTTTCCTTACACTTCAGATATTGATATAAAAGTCTATTCAGATGCAGATTGGGTAGGATGCAAGGATGATAGGAGGAGCACTTCAGGATACATTTCTTTTGCAGGTGACAAACCAATTTCATGGTCTGCAAAGAAGCAACCAACTGTGGCATTGTCTTCTACAGAGGCAGAGTATAGAGGGCTAGCTAATGCTACTCAAGAAGCAATTTGGATTAAGCTTTTGTATACAGAATTGGGCTTATATACTAGGCCTCCAATTATCTTTGGAGATAATACAAGTTCTCTTCACCTTGAAGCTAATCCTATCTATCATGCCAGGACAAAACACATAGAAGTACATTATCATTATGTGAGAGAGAAATCTCCAAGCAAGGACATTCAGCTAACCTATGTGTCAACCAACATGCAATGTGCAGATTTGCTGACTAAAGCTTTGGATGGAACCAAACTTTGTAGGTTCAAATCTATGATTGGATTGCAGGATATACTTGAAGATTGAGGATGAAGACTTAAGCCAAAATGTTTGGCTTGAGGGGGAGCCGTTGGTGTAAATCACAAGCCTACACATTTGGCTTGGAAGATATCATGAAGACTCAAACTACATGAAGAACCATAGGAACATATGCTAGTGGATTATTACCACTTTACCTCATTGTAAAAGTCTAATTGACTTGGAATCTTTTGTAATCACCTACCTAATTGATTCGTGGAAAAAGGTAGCTCACTTGATTGAGAGAATATCTCCAAACCTTTAGGAGCTTGATCATAGGGAGCCAAGAATTTGAATTTGAATTCAAATTCTCACTCATTACATATAAAAAGTGAAGATGAAAAGTCGCGGAAGAGAGATCACTCCCGAGCTTCATTCTACTGTCATTGAGTGTGTGTGAGGACTACATCATAGCCTACACCTCTCTACACCATTAGGCAATGCTTGTCATGCCAATGGGATTGTACACAAGTGTTAATTTATAGATACATTTACATCATTCATCTCTGTGTTCACTGCTTGTCTACTCCAAAGTCTGTCAACTTGTCAAGGGCATATCTCAGTCAATACTCCACCAAATTCAGTGATTCAAAGCTTGTTGGATTCAGCTCAAAGTCATCTACGTGCTGCAAAGTTTGAAGTGATTTCATTCAGCCAATTCAGAGAAATGGTCGTCGAGGTGCTCACTGGTCTATCTCTTCTACAGTCCTAAAAAGTCGGGGGTATACCAAATCTTGCTAAATTAATTTCTCTTAGCATAGTCCATGATTTTACATCATTCCACTTGCAAATGGTAGCTTACTAAGCTAATTGAATACCCCTAGAAGGAATTTTATCAATTGCTACTATGCTGGTCACACTGAGGAAAACATTGAGCAGGTATCAAGACCAAAATAGAAGGTTTTCTTGACTTTGTGACTTTCAGAGTTATCTGTTTTGATTCAATCATTACATACAACATTTCCAAAGGACATATGCCATTTCTTGGTGTCATTGGGAAGCTAAGGAAGTCAACTAATCAAATCTGAAGCTAAAGAGGGCTGGTGCAAAGCAAGTTTAGCAGTACCTACTCAGTCTCTTGGTGCATCCATCCATCTTTCCCAACAATCAGAATCTATAGAAACAATCCCTTAACCAAGAAAATATGTAAGCAATCCAAGATCATTGATCTTGAACTCCTCCTTCGTCTAGATTTTGATCTCCTTGATGCCATTAGCATCATTTCTTGTAATGATAATGTCATCCACATAGACACATAGATAAATAACCTCTAAATTAGTCTTCTTAATGAACAATGAAGAATCTGCCTTGCTTGCAACAAAACCTTGGTCCTGCAAGTATGTGACCAGCCTATGGTTCCAAGCTTTAGGAGCTTGCTTAAAACCTTGGTCCTGCAAGTATGTGACCAGCCTATGGTTCCAAGCTTTAGGAGCTTGCTTTAAACCATACAATGCTTTCCTTAATTTATATACATAACCAAGTTTGTCTTTGTCTTCATATCCTGGTGGTTGAGCCATGTAGATCTCTTTAGAGATCCACCCATTAAGGAATGCATTTTTAACATCTAATTGGTACAAGTTCCGATTCTTTGAAGTAGCAATACTTACTAAAACTTTGATAGTTGGCATCTTGGTTACATGTGAGAAGGTCTCCTCATAGTCCACTCCATAAGTTTGAGCAAAGCCCTTTGCTACTAGCATTGTTTAACCTGTTTATTGTGCCATCTGAATTCTTTTTCACTTTGTGAATCCACCTTGATCCTATTACCTTCATGAATGGTTTTTTGGGAACCAAATTCCAAGTGATATTCTCTTGAAGTGCTTCAATTTCTTCCTGCATAGCTTCTCTCCATTCTTCTTTCTTGTTGGTTTCTTCAAATGAAGAAGGTTCCTTTGACATAAAGTCTTTAGCCATGTATATAGAATGCTTGGTGACTAGTGATGTGTCATAGCTATACCTTATAGGTTTCTTGCTTTCCCTTTGAGATCTTCTAAGTGCTTGATTGGATGACTCTAGAATGCCTTCCAATTTTTTGAACTTTGCTTTGCCCTTGGACTTCCAAGCTTCAAAATCAATTTGTTGTTCATCTTCTGAGTTGACATCCTCTGATGTATGTGGTTGTTCTTTGGTCAGATTCAGAAAATCATTCTCCATATCATAGGATAGCTTTATTTTCTTGCAATCATTCTCAAATCAAGAGTTATTTTCATCAAATACCACATCTCTACTATCTGTAAATCCTTTGTTAGTGGGATTATATAACCTATATCCAATCTGATTCTGATCATAGCCAATAAATATGCATCTTTCAGCTTTTGGATCAAGCTTTCCCCTAATCTGTGAGGGTATGTGTGCATAAGCAATGCACCCAAAGATCTTACAATGATCTAAAGGTCTTCTTCCATTCCATGCCTATAAGGTGTCATCCCATCCAAAGACTTGGATGGAAGTCTATTGATTAGGTAAGTAGCTCTGGAAACAGCTTCTGACCATAGATAATTAGGGTTTTTTCTCATTCAACATTGATCTTGGAGCCTCTACTATTAATCTATTTCTTCTCTCTTCCACTCCATTCTGTTCAGGAGTGTACCTTGTAATCTCTCTCTTTATGCCTTTGTCCTGTAAGAAGAAGTCAAACTCATGTGAGAAATACTCACCACCTCCATCAAGATCTAAGCCTCTTCAAACTTTTACCTGTGTGATTCTCAACCAATGCAAAATACTTCTTGAAACAAGTGAAGACTTCATCTTTATGCTTCATAATCATCAGTAAATTCAATAGAAAAGGGGAACACTATATGGGTTAATGATAAGGTATTTTGTGGTTCCTCCCCCCCTCCCCCTCCCCCTTCTTTTTCACTCTTTACTTATAGCTTCTTTCTAGTCTTTTGTTCTTTTATTTTTATTATCATTATTATTTTTACTTTTATTATTATTTTAGCTATTTCTTTATATTTATTATTATTATATTTAATATTTTTTAAAAAAATTATTTTTATTTTTTATTTATTTATTATTCATGTTTTTATTTATTTATTTATCTATATATTTATTAATTTTAATTTTAATTTTTATAATTCTAATTCCTTACTTCTTTTTATTTGTTTGTTCTTTGTGCAAGACTTTATCATGGCGACTTCATCTTTATGCTTCATAATCATCAGTAAATTCAATAGAAAAGGGGAACACTATATGGGTTAATGATAAGGTATTTTGTGGTTCCTCCCCCCCTCCCCCTCCCCCTTCTTTTTCACTCTTTACTTATAGCTTCTTTCTAGTCTTTTGTTCTTTTATTTTTATTATCATTATTATTTTTACTTTTATTATTATTTTAGCTATTTCTTTATATTTATTATTATTATATTTAATATTTTTTTAAAAAATTATTTTTATTTTTTATTTATTTATTATTCATGTTTTTATTTATTTATTTATCTATATATTTATTAATTTTAATTTTTAATTTTTATAATTCTAATTCCTTACTTCTTTTTATTTGTTTGTTCTTTGTGCAAGACTTTATCATGGCTTAGTTTGCCCTTCACTTCCGGAAGTGATAGAAACTCAGTTCATTGACTTTGTTAGAGTTCTTGATTTAGAAAGACTCTTTATTAAAGTTTGCACCTACTCTAGGGCACTGATGACGTGAGTAGGGATGTCATAGCTATTTGTCCAAGCTATGCATGATAAAGTTTAATTCTGATACTTCTTGTTTAGGATAGACATAGAAGTTGACGATGCACATTTTATTTCGTTTTGTTTTTGTTTAATTTGCTTATATACATATATTTATATATATAAGCATTATTTATTTATTTATTTATTTATGGAATTATTATTTTTTATTTATTTTCTTTTAATTTAATTTCTATTTTAGGTAGCCACCTAGGGGGCCCCTGCCCTGCCATGACCTTTTATCATGTGCAGGTCAAGTGCAGTGGGTTGAAGCGTCCTTCTCAATGCAGAAGCTTGTACATGCATATCTACCCTATGGTCTCCCTTTGTTTATATAAGGGGTCCAGCCCCATTTTCGCTATCAGTCCATTTGTGAGCCTTATGCTTTGGGCCATTCTTGTGAAGCTGATTGTTGTCTTCTCTCTGTTGTGCCCTGGTTGCCTGTGTCCACAAGTTGTTTCTGTATGAATAGTGGTCTGAGTATCCAGTAGGTTGAGAGTGTTGCTGCCACACGTGCCACTTTGTGAGAAGGGGTGTAGCCCTGCTTGAGGAAGAGTCTGCACTGTGCAGAGTGACTCTGAGAAGGTTGCCTCTTGAAGAGTAGGCAAGTGAAAGCTACAACCATGGTCCAACAGGGAAATGAATTAGCTCTTTGTGAATTTTTTGTGCTGTTTTTCATTGGGAAAGCTCAGTGTATGTCCTTGCAGGGTTTCTTACCTTTAGACAAGTTCAGCTGTGTACTTTCTCTTCGCTCATTGTTGTCCGCTATTGTTGTAATACATTGATGTCTTGTATCTGGAATTATCTATTCTAACTTTTTTCTGCTGGTGGTGATATGCTCCTATCATTGAGTGGCTGCTCTTTTTTGGCCAGTAGCTGCAAACTATTAGAATCATCCACTTTGCTTAGTTTTTCAGCTTGTTTACATCCAGCACTCCATTTTGTTTGTTGTCGAATTCTAAAGCACAGAGGGTGTTATGGAGTATACTTCCCCAAGGAGGGTCCGTCCCTAAAGTAGCCAGCTGGCAGAGGCAGCTACACACGCACATACATACATACATACATACATACATACATACATACATACATACATACATACATACATATATACATACATACATACATACATACATTCATACATACATACATATATACATACATACATCATACAAACATGCATATGTACATATGTATTTACATACATATATATACGTACGTATTTATATGCATACATATGTATGTACAGGCATACATACATACATACATACAAACATACAAACATACATACATACATACATACATACATACATACATACATACATACATACATACATACATACATGCATGCATGAATGCATACATACATACATACATACATACATACATACGTACGTACGTACATACATACATACATACATACATACATACGTACATACGTACATACATACATACATACATACATACATACATACATGCATTGTTACATGTTTGTTTATACCAATTGATTGGATCCATAGCATATATCAGGAAATCAATGTACATCCTCTCTCCAATCATCATGAAGATGATGCATATGTTTGGAAATTTTATGGCTAAAGCATCTGTTAACATAATCTCCATATAAAAAATTTCCGAGTTCCTAGCATGGGGAAGAATCAGAAGTTCAAGCCACTACATAATCAAAAAAGATCAGCATCACTGTGTCATACCTACATGCAGGCATACATATATATATGTGAGAACATAGTTGTGTTTACATGTACTCTTATGCTCATGTGTACATGCATACGCATGTTTATCTGTTTATATGTATATTCAGGTTCGTTTAAGAGGTACAATAGGATTTACAGTTATTCTTTAGATTTCATATGTTAGTGTGCAGATTACAATGGTCCAATGGAGAGTTCTCAGAATTTTGAGTAGAAAATTCTTGAGGGAAGTATACGTGCTGAAACTAGATTCTTTGTATTCACGGTTTAAACATTGTCCTGATGTGAACATTATATTGAAGGCATTTTTCATTTTCTGTAGGAAGATCGTCCTCTTGTTGGAATCCAAGCTCCTGATTTTGAAGCAGAAGCTGTTCTAGACCACGAATTTGTTAAGGCAATAATCACAACCCTTTTCTTTTGGTCTTCACTTGTCGTACTGTTAACGCCTTGTTAATTTGTACAATATATAGAAGTAATGTACTTGATGAGATAAGTGCTTATATTCGCAGATTACCTATTTCAGAACCTTTTTAAACCTAGCATGCTTTCAAATAATCTGAATAATTCTCTCCTTCTCTCTCTCTCTCTCTATCTATGCATTTAGCAAGGTATTATGAGAAATATGTTTGCATTTTGATCAAGATATTAAGATTGGATCTTGTGTTGTCAATTATATGTCACAAATGTAAATATAACCATCTCAGCCGTACAGTGATATATCTAAAGAGATCATATGGAATTTGTAAAAGTAGTGGAAAGCTGGAACACTGTACTACATTAGCTAACGGCTCGGAGTATTTCAGAGAAGAGGTGTGAAAAAAGGAAAAGAGGCGGAAGGAATGTAAGTCATAGCTAGAACACTGTACTACATTAGCTTATGGCTCGGAGTATTTCAGAGAAGGGGTGTGAAAAAAGGAAAAGAGGGGGAAGGAATTTAAGTCATAGTAAAAACACGTGAAAGATCAGAAAGAAGGGTAATTCCTGGAGTTAGTAATTTATTGCAGATTTAAGTGAACCTCATTTTGTATCGTGGGCACTAAGATGCTTATGTAATTCTTCATGGACACTAGCTTTCAGAGAAATATCCAACTACAGACAACTCATGCTATCTTGGATCCCTAGTATTACTTTGTGAAGCATATTGAAGAATTGTTGTTCATACATCTTTGGACTTTCCTTTATTCACAATAAGTTTCATGCCAAGGCATGAGTGCACGAGGGGGGAGGGGGGGGGAGAGAGGGAGAGAGAGAGAGAGAGAGAGAGAGAGAGAGAGAGAGAGAGAGAGAGAGAGAGAGAGAGAGAGAGAGAGAGAGAGAGAGAGAGAGAGAGAGAGAGAGAGAGAGAGAGAGAGAGAGAGAGAGAGGGGGGGAGGGAGGGAGGACACATGGAAAACTAGATGTTTTCTCATGGCACTTGGTAACTTGAGCTTGAAAGTGATTGGATTAATCTTGTTCAAAATGATGAACGGACCGAATATTTGATGGTGGCCTTGAAGTCTGCAAATTATTTATGAGCAACCACACTTTATCCCCAAGGTGTTAGGATGGATTTTGAACACGATGCTGATCTGCATAATACTTATATTGTTCTTGAGCTCTGTGGATCTCTTCCTTGAGTTCTTTGTGAATATCCATGAGGTATTGGGCCTTATCTTTGGTAGTTGGGTCCTTGACATGATTTGAGAGTTGTATATCCATCCTTGGATGTTATCCATGATTTGCAAAGAAGGGAGTCTTGTTGATAGATGTATGAACATGGTTGTTTTAGGAAAACTCTGCAAAGAGTAAAAGCCCAAAACAATCATTTTGATGATAGTTGATGGTGCAATGGAGATACTGTTCTAGGACTTGATTCACCCGTTCTATTTGTCCATGAGTCTGTGGATGATTGGCCGAAGACAATTTGATTTGAACACTAAGGAGCTTGCAGAGATTGTTCCAAAAGCTAGATATGACCTGTAGACCTCGATCACTGACAATATCATCAGGCAGTCCATGAAGCCTAAAGATGTATCTGAGAAAAAGCCTAATAGTGATTGCACCTGTGATTGCCTTGGTAGTTGGAATAAAGTGTGCCATCTTTGTAAATCTATCCATTATAACAAGAAAGGCAACATACTTATCCGACCTTGGTAGATCTGTGATGAAATCCATTAGATAATGAAAAGGATGGCCTTTTTAGAATAGGTAAAGATTGCAAGAGGCCATGAGGTTTATGTCACGTTACCTTAGGTCCAAGGTATCTGATTGACATTGTTGCGTCTTGGATGATACAAAATTGAACCCGGATAGAAAGTTACTCCATCGAGATTGCCTTCTATTGAGGATGTGGAGGTTATAAAATAATCTAAATTCTTATGATATGTGTACACAGTAACTTTATGAGCTTCCCCTCGATGGTGACGCTAGGTATTAAACACATGCACTATTGCAAGAAGTTCTTTATCATGGATTTCATAATTAATCTTTGGAGGAGAGAATTTCTTTGAATGATAGGCAACTGGATGTAGGTGTCCATTATCCCCATGTTGGATAGGATTACCCCCAAGGCAAAGTCCTATGCATCTGTCTCTAGGAAAAAAGGCTTGATAGAATCCGAGTGAACTAGAATTGGAGAAGTAGTGAATGATGATTTTAGGGTTTGAAAGGCTTCCTTTGCATCTTCATTCCATGAGAATTTTGTGTTTCGTGTAAACTTGGTAAGAGGTGTCACTATCTTGGAGTAATCTTTGATGAATATCCTATAAAAATTGGCAAACCCTTTAAAACATTGTACATCTCAAACACATGAAGGTGGTTGCCAATGAAGGATTTTCTCGATCTTCTTAGGGTCCATAAAAGTTTCCTTTCTTTGATATAATGTATCTTTAAAACTCCACTTTTGTCGGATGGAAAGAGAACTTCTCCAATTTTGCATATAATCTTTTTCCTCTTATTTTCTCTAAGACTATATTTACATGATATTCGTGATCCTTCAGATTTTTGGAGAATATCAAGATATCGTCGAGATATATTACCACAAAATCATCTAAATGCTCTTGAAAGATATCATTCATCATATGCTGGAAGACGGCTAGAGTATTTGTGACACCGAATGGCATAACTATATATTCAAAATGCCCATACCTTGTTTGAAATGATGTCTTCCATTCATCTCCTTCTCTGATAGTGACAAGATTATAA
Organism: Ceratopteris richardii; assembly: GCA_020310875.1. Classification (NCBI taxonomy): domain Eukaryota; kingdom Viridiplantae; phylum Streptophyta; class Polypodiopsida; order Polypodiales; family Pteridaceae; genus Ceratopteris; species Ceratopteris richardii. Next base: position 10,895,369 of record CM035413.1, on the reverse strand, counting down.
GCCAAGGTGTTCCAAGAGCTTTGATATGAGTGGTAGAGGGTATCTCTTCTTTATAGTGAGTTTATTCAACGATAGTCTACACACATTCCGAGAGCCCCATCCTTCTTCTTTACAAATAGAATAGGGGCTCTTGCAGGAGATTTTGATTGTCTAATAAACCAATGGGCTAGATTTTCATCAATATTCTTATGCAATTCTATAAGCTCCTTTTGAGATAGTCTATAGATTGTTTCGAAGGGTGGTTGTGCTCCCTCTTGAAGTTTTATGGCACAATCATAAGGCCTATGCTCTCGGAGGATAAATGCATTCTTCTTCTCAAAGACATCTTGCAAATCTTGGTACTGACTGGGTAGCTTTATTGGATCATCTTTCTTTGACTCTTGAGCTGGGACGACATAGATCAAATTTCTAAAATCCTCTTGTGTTTCTCATAATCCTTTGATTTCAAGTAGAGTTTTACTAATTACTATCTTTACTTCTCCAGAAATAGATAAAGTTGGTTTGAACTCTATTTTGAAATCAAAAGAAGTGATAGAATCTCTTCCTTCTTATGTTAAAAAGCTTTGAGTCCATCCTTTGGTTACATACAAATATATGAAAACTTTGGGTCAAAAAGCTTTCAATTACAATGATATTGGAAGAAATATAAAAGAGCAAGATAGATTGTCGATTTCTAGAAAAACTTGTTGTTGTAATATTGGCTCCTTTTCCTCTTTCGTAAATAAGGATTTAGGTCATGTAGTTTTTGTCGATTGTTCTATTCTTCCTACTAGGAATTTGAAAGAACTTTTTTCCTCTAAGAATGCTTGCATCCTTAAAGTTATAGAAAAGGGCATTGATAATTTCATTCTAAAATTTGAAGAATCTTTAGGTATTTGTGGAATTTTTACACATTGGAAATCAGTAGTAATGGAGAGTTTCTATGAAGGTTGATTTAGCTTCATAGATGAATTCCCCTTCATTAGATAGCTTATCGATAAGTGATTTGATTTCACTAAAAAACTTTTATAGAAACTTTGTGATTTCTTATGTGGATAAATGTCCTAATAATTTTGTTTTTACTTGTGAAAAGTTTTATGTAGAGTGCCTTATGAAAGAAACTCACTCCTCTACATATCAGTTCTGCAATGTTCCTTCTTGAGAAGTTATTTCAAGTCATCAAGATTTTTGTAAATCTTATGGTTTCGAATTGTATCAAAACTTACCATTTTTATATATAGTTTGGAAATTCCATAATAATCCCGTCAAACCGAGATTTATAGCTGCAGCTTGTAATACTTCTCTCACGGATGTTTGCAAATGGTTAAGCAATTGTTTTAAAGCCATTTTACCTACTATTCATGATATTTGGAAGTAATTACTCAAAGATGAAGATGTGCACACTTCCTCTAGTTGGATCTTAGATAATTCACTAGGTGTTATTCTTGTAATAGAGTCTCTAAACTCTTCAAGGACTCTAGAAGAAAAATCAGTTCCTTTGGGGCTTCAAACTTTTGACTTCGCCACTTTGTATAAAAAGTTAAATTTGAATGATTTAAAACAGAGGATTTCTTCGTTAGTTAAGAAAGTTTTCTCTTTTAAATTCACCAAAGATAGATGTAAGGCTCTTTTGGTAGAAAATTTTGCATTGCATTTTAATTATTTATGGTTGAAATCGAAGACCGTAGATGTAGATAGTAGAAAGAAACGTTACACGAGAATAATAGATGAAACTGACATTCTTCTTTAGTTAGATTTTCTTTTAGAAAACCTGTATATTTTAGTTGGTGGTACTTTATTCAAGCAATGTATTGGAATTCCTATGGGTACAAATTGTGCTATCTTTCTTGCTAATTTTTATCTTTTTACTTATGAATTTGAATTTATGGAAAGACTTGTTTTAGCTAATACTTGTCCTATCATTTTACACAAACTTTCTAATATTAGACGCTTTGTAGATGATCTGTTTGTTCCTGATTTTAGTTCTTTTTAAGATTTTATATATTTAAATAATGATGCTTTGGTGGTGGTATTTATCCCAAAAAATTTTGTGAGCTGAATTGTACTTCACATGATGATTCTTGTTCTTTCCTAGATCTAAAAATATTTCAATCTCCTTTTGGTTTGGAAGTAGACATTTATTATCAAATATTAGAACCGGAATTTGCTAGCATTAGCATGATACGAATGCCTCATATTGATTCAAATATTTCTCATTTAGCAAAGTATGGCATTGTTTGCTCTCAATTGGTTTAGATTTTCTCGTCTATGTTCAAGCCTGTCTTCATTTGTAGTTCAGTGTTGTCAACTAATCTCTTTGCTTGTTCAAAAAGGGTACTCATTCAAGAAAGTTTCAAAGAAGGTAAGGAATTTCTTATTTCGTAACAAGTTCATTTATGGTTCTTCTTCTTTTCATGTGTTCAAATTAATCATTAGTAAAATCAATAGAAAAGAGGAACTTTATATCGGTTAATGATAAGGTATTTTGTGGGGGATTCTTTCGCTCTTTATTTTTAGTTTTATTTTAATTTATTTATTTATATATTTATTAATTTTAATTTTTATAATTCTTATTTTAATTTCTTTCTTATTATTTTTTTGTTCTTTGTGCAAGACTTTATCATGGCTGAGTTTGCCCTTCACTTTCGGAAGTGATAGAAACTCAATTCGTTGACTTTGTTAGAGATCTTTATTTAGAAAGACTCTTTATTAAAGTCTTCACCTACTCTAGGGCATTGATGACGTGAGTAGGGATGTCATAGCTATTTGTCGAAGCTATGCATGATAAAGTTTAATTCTGATACTTCTTGTTTTGGACAGACATAGAAGTTGAAGATGCACTTTTTGGGTTTCTTTGTGTTTTTGTTTAATTTGCATTTTTATGTTTCTATAAATATAAATATTATTTATTAATATTATTTTATAATTATAATTATAATTTAATTTTACTTTTATATATCTTGTCAACTTTTATTTTATCTCATTTTATTTTATTTATTTATTATTTTTATTATTTTTAAATTACTTAATTAATTCATATGTTTTGATATATATATATATATATATATATATATATATATATATATATATATATATATATATATATATATATATATATATATATATATATATATATATATATATATATATATATATATATATATATATATATATATATATATATATATATATATTTAAGAAACTTAATTTTTTATTATTATTTTTAGTGTGGCTCTTTTTGTATTGGTTTTCTTTCTTGTTTGTATTTTTCATGTATTATGTTGGTCCTATTTTTTGTGTAGTCTCTTGCTTTTGTTAGTTGTTTTTTCTTTTTTCTAATGTGTATGTGTTTGTTTCCTCTATCTTGGGTTCGTTAGTTTGGATAACTCTGAACTTATGAAGGTATATATAGATCATATATGTCAATTCCATCCTTACTCCATGTATGAAGGCTTTGGCTCCTACATATGTTGGGTTCTTTTGGATATCTCGGGGAGTGATTTTATTCTCTTCCCAATTAATGTTTGGATTATGTTTCTTTAGCCAGGGCATTCTAATGATAAGAGGATTTATTGGAGTCGATAATTCATTGAAACATATGTGAATCATGGTCATCAAGGTGTACTCTTAATGGTGTGGTTTCCATGGTAATATTTCCAGATGCTACATGTTGTCTTTCTACTTCTTCAAGTACTATTGGTTTGTTCTTGTGAAGCATTGGAATCGTATGTTTCTTAACCAATCCTTCATCGATGAAACATGAGGAGGCTCTTGAATCTACTAGGGCTATAAGGGAAAGTGTCTTCTTAGGCATGATTAACTTGACAACAGCAAGAAATGTTTCTATGGGTGTTGCTTGAATTATGAGACCCTTTCTTATATCATAGTCCATCTGTACGATCTCTTTTACAAGTGGACTCCTTCGTTTCTATGCTCCACAAGGGTGATTGTGACTCTGGGGTTTATCTTCTTGTTGGGACAATTAACTACAATATGGTCAGGGCTCCCACAATAGAGAGATAACTTGTTCTCTCTCCTTCTCTATTCCTCTTGTGTGGTTAGAGGATGGAACCTAGTTACGTTTATCTTCATAGGTTCAGGCATAGACTCTTCTCTAGGAGTGGGTTGGAAGGGTTTCCATTGGCAAAGTCTTCTTTCTACTTATTTTTCTTGTTTTCTTTCAAAAAGGCGGTTATCTCATTGAATGGCTTAGGTGATGTATTCGTTCAATATCTTAACCTCTGTTATCGTGAAGAGAAGGTCCTTCATATCATTTGTTAAACCCATCTAAATTGGCTTATGAAAATCCTCATGCCAAGTGAGATCACATATCAATTGCCTAAATTCTCATGCATAGGTAGAGGCTGGGCGGTTACCTTGGCATAGATTCTAGAGTTTTGATTCTTCCACTTGGCTTGTGTTTGCATCTCCAAACGTGGCAATCAGCTCTCGAAGAAATCCTTGATAGTCATGAAGTACTACCATGTCCTTATCCAAGATTGAGGTGAACCATGATAATTCTTGACTACAGAGAAGGGTTCCAATAAAACCAACCTTGGATGTATCATGAGGGAATCTATAAGGTTCTATGAATGTAAACTTTGACTTGTTGCAAAAACTGCGGAACTTCGTGCAATCACAATGAAACTTTCTTGGCATGCAATTCTTGGGTTCCTTCATTAAGGATGAACTAGGATGTTGGTTCACTTGAATACTTCCTTGATTTGCTTGAAGATTCCCTATTCGTTCTTGTAATTCTTGGATGAGTGCACCTATATACATAGATGTCCCATCTCGACTTGTGTTTGTCGATGAGTTAGGTCCTCGACTTGTTGTTGGAGACTCTGAAGTGATGCCACAATTTTTCATAAGTGTTTTCCATAATGCTTGAACTTGGATAGAAGCTAGTCTTGCCAAAATGTGAGGGGAGCACTAGATTGTGCCCTCTGACTAGACTAGACAAGATTTTGGAATTACACTTTTGATTACAGGATCACCCACGTAGGGAAAATAATACAAGAATATACAATTGATACAAGAAGTCCCACACCTTGGGACTGATAGGTATGAATAAGTGGAGTAGAGATGATCGAGGAGTTCCCACAACTCGGGACCATACATATAAAGCAAGATATCTAGATTACAAGAACTCTCTTCAAGGAGATGAACTAGATACAAGAAATAACGTGACAGGATTTCATACTACGAGATTATAACTGGACAAGCCAGAATGTCCAAGATACAAGACTAGACAAGACTAGAACTGGAACTGGAACTTGCAGAGTACTAGGTGTTCATGACTCCTTGAGCTCCGAAGACTAGTATTGGCAAGATTGAGTATGTACGTGGCCAATTCCTCCTTATATAGGTTGTCAAGGGCGGTTCATCAATGGTGCTTACAAATTGATGATGTCATCAATGATATCATCAATTCAAAACATGACCTGTGGATATCAGAACCAAGCAAGAAGACGGTCAATCTTTAAGGTTTTGGCACGTTTCGGACAGAATGGAATCATTTATTTCTCCAAATTATGAACCAATCATGAGATATAGAAAGTCACATAGAATATGAGGTTAAGGATGGTTTCCTTTGTCCATGTCAAAGAATGGTTTCCTTGATCTTAGATGTTTGTAAGTTTGAACTTTGCATCAGTTACTCTTTCTTTTTTTCATTGAACTAATGTGAGATTTTCGTTGGCCAACTTCCTCTTTTCCTCCAGAGGTTTCATCCTAATGAAGTTGGAGGCCATAGTGACAGTATTTCCTTAGACTTTTGTTTCTCTTTTTCAAGAAGAGCCCTATAAAAACTCAAATGGAACAATGTCTTACAAGCCATACACAAGCTCAAAGGGTGTGTCTTATAGTTTCCTTGAAGACATATTGTAAGCCTAAAGTGTACCCAAATAGGCTTGTCTCCAAGTAGTTGGAAATTGCAAGCATGTTTTTCTCAATGGCAGCATAAGCACCTTGCTTGTGCTTTCTGTTTGGCCATTGGCTCATGAGTAATAGGCACAAGATTTTCTATGTATTTTTTGTAATTTTTCCTATCTTTTGTCTGCATTTTGTGCTAGGCTTCATTATGGCTGAGTTTGCGCATCACTTCAGGAAGTGATAGAAACTTAGTTCGAAGAGCTTTTTGTGAGTTCATGCTCGTGGTGTGTGTGCATTGTGGGGTGCATGTGTAAGCATGTATTAATTATGAGTTCTATACCCGCTATTAGGCACTGATGACATTAGTGGGAATGTCATAGTATTGAGTCAATACTATGCATAATGGAACTGATATACGATATAGACTTGTGGTTGACAACCATGAGCTTATAGTTGCACTCTCATTTGAGGTTGAATTCGGGGTTTGCCTGGATTCATTCAGGTATATATGATTATCGTATTAGTAGACATGCAGTTTTCACTTGTGGATTCTTCATCTGAGTCATGACCATTTGATAGGTGTGTATATCCTATTAGCTATGCATTTTCTGTAATTTTTCCTATCTTTTGTTTGCATTTTCTGCTAGACTTCGTTATGGCTGAGTTTGCCCATCACTTCTGGAAGTGATAAAAACTCAGTTCGAAGAGATATTTGTGAGTTCATGCTCGTGGTGTGTGTGCCTCGTGGGGTGCATGTGTCAGCATGTATTCGTTATGAGTTCTATACCCACTATTGGGCACCGATGACGTTAGTGGGGATGTCATAGTATTGGGTCGATACTATGCATAATTGAGCTGATATACTATATATACTTGTGGTTGATTACATGAGCGTTTAGTTGCACTTTCTGAGGGTGAATTTGGGGTTTGCTTGGATTCATTCTGGTATATACGATTGTCATATTAGCGGACACGTAGTTTTCACTTGTGGATTCTTCGTCCAAGTTATGACCAGTTGATAGATGTGTATACCTTATCAGCTATGCATTTTCTGTAAATTTTCCTATCTTTTGTTTGCATTTTGCGCTAGGCTTCATTATGGCTGAGTTTGCCCATCACTTCCGAAAGTGATAGAAAATCAGTTCGAAGAGCTTTTTGTGAGTTCATGCTCGTGGTGTGTGTGTTGTGGGGTGCATGAATGAGCATGTATTCATTATGAGTTCTATACCCACTATTGGGCACCGATGACGTTAGTGGGGATGTCATAGTATTGAATTGATATTATGCATAATGGAGCTGGTATACTATATAGACTTGTGGTTGACTACCATGAGCTTATAGTTGCACTTTTATTTGAGGGTGAATTTGGGGTTTGCTTGGATTCATTCTGGCCTAGACTTCAATATGGCAGCCAAACTTGCAAAATATGTGCTCATATTAAAAGAATGCTATTGTTTCAGCGGTGAAGTCCTTAGTTGCCACTACTTGCTTCCGTGTTCTTGCATAATCTATCGCCACCAGTAAATACTTTGCATTTGAGTCTCGCGCAGCTGGATGGATAGGTCGTACACAGTCAAGTCCCTAATATTCAAATGGCTTCCATGCCTTGGAGATGTTGAGGGGTTGATTACATTGTCTTCTCGGTTTGGAGGTACATCTTTGGCATGTATCACATGCCTTTGCAAAGGTCATAGCATATCTAAAGACGTATGGCCACCATAGGCCACTTTGCAAGATTCTAAGAGCAGGGATTTATCTTGGAAAGTGTCCACTTGACTTACTACCGTGAGCCAATTCTAGAACATTGGCAGTTTCATGAGACATGAAGCATTTTCTATACATACCATTTGGTCCTACCTTGTAAAACGTAGCATGTGCAGGGAAGTGACCACTTGCTAATAAGTGGTGCATATCTTCATATCAAGCAGGTGCAATGGTTATCTTATATTTATAGTTATTTGGAAAGCCATCTTCTACGCCTCTTGGTGCTTGAGGCAGAAGCCTTATCCTAGAGAGGTGATCGCCAATAACGTGTTTCCTTCTTCTCTTTTGCATGATATCAAAATCAAATTCTTGAAATAGGAGTAATCATCTCAATACTCTACGTGCTACTTACAGTTTGTTCAGAAAATACTTCAAGGTTTGATGATCAATTATTACGATAAATGTTGTGCTCAAGAGGTAATGCCTGAACTTTTTCAAGGCAAAAACTATGGTCAAGGCCTCTCTTTCTATTCTGCTATAATTCTTCTTCTTTGGACAGAAGTATGCTGGCATAATGCATTGAGTGGTCCAACTTGTGTGCAATGTTTGGTTGAGTGAGAACTACTCCTATTGCAATGAGACTTGCATTTACATGCACATGGAAGGAAGTAGACCGATTTGGAGATGTTATGCTACCCTCTTCTTGAGGAAGGTGAAGGATGTCTCTACTTCTAGGGTCCACTAGAAAGGGAAACTCTTATGAATCGGCCTAGAGAGAGGGCATGCAATGTTTGTGCACTTGTGAATCAATGTTGATCTGATTTGCATATTTTAAGCCAAGTAACATTCGTTCGCTTCGTTTCTTCCGGTGTGTTCTGGTTCGTGCATGACTCGGCCACTTTTTCTAAATGTTGTATTTCTCAAAAAGTGCACAACAGCAGCTTTATCCCTTGTGTTTGCTGTTCTCGAGAGCCCACTTGTGTCCTTGAGCGGCTGTCAGCAAGCCCTTTGCCTTGTGAGAGAGCCTTTTGCAACTTTTTTTGTAGCTTTCACTCATCATTGGTTAGAGAGAGAGAGAGAGAGAGATTCAATATATGGGTAAATTAATTATTTCATATATATATATATATATATATATATATATATATATATATATATATATATATATATATATATATTACACACACACACACACACACACACACATATATATATATATATATATATATATATATATATATATATATATATATATATATATATATATATATATATATATATATAGAGAGAGAGAGAGAGAGAGAGAGAGAGAGAGAGAGAGAGAGAGAGAGAGAGAGAGAGAGAGAGAGAGAGAGAGATACATACATACATACATACATACATAAACACACACACACACACATATATATATATATAATATTATTATTATTATTATTATAATATAATATAATACCTTATCTCATACGTAAGGTTCGGTACTCGAACCTTGAACACACCAAACACTCCGAATCAAACACACTTAACTACCTTCATGTGAATAAACTTTTTACGGTAACTATTGTGACTCAAAAAGCTTTGTACTTCTTTGGTGCTTACCTCTCTAGGTAATGTGAGAATAGAAAGAATCGTATTTGGATCTAGAGCCAAGCCTTGTGCAGATACATGGCATCAGATGTGGTGGAGTGCATTGTATCAACAATGAACAATGAGGTGGTGGTGGACATGCGTGGTGGCATGCTTGTGGTGCCTTATTAAAAAGTGTGAAGACATGGAAACAAGTTGGGAACCATGTTCTAAATAAGTTAGTCCAATTTTGGCTTGTGAAGACGTGATCCTAAGGAGGGATGTGGAGACTCATGATGAAATATGGAAGACAAGTGAGACATAATGGGGAAGGGTGTCGGAAACAATGTCAAAATAGCAAAAAACCCTAATTTCCAGCAACCCTAATCTTTAGTACTTAGCCAAATTTTGGTCACAGAAGCTCAAAATTTTTTATTATCTCCTTAGATAGTACTTGAGGAGAGCGTTCATTTGGTATACAACACTCAGTCATCAGAGGTCCACAAATGGTAGAAATCCCGAACCCTAATTTCTGCTAAAAAAAGGTTTTTACATATTCTTGTTCCTCATTGCATGAGTATGAAGGAAAGCAACGTCCCACTCACAACTGAAGGCTGAAAGGATGAGATCGAAGCACATAAAGTCCAAAAAAGCAAGCCTTGGCGATCCAAAAAAGCTATCGCTAAATTTACCTTTTTTCGCTAATTTTGGTGCATGATTTTTGCTTTTCCATTATTTTTTCGCTTGGGCAGCTTTATGCTATATAGAGACCCTAGGGGGGTCACTTCTAGCATCCAATTGAAGCATAATCAATGCAAGGAGAAGTGCTCTACACTTGGAGGACGTGTGCTCTATCTTTGGTGTAGATTTGGAGGAGATTTTGGCAGTCAACCATCGGCTTATAGCTGAGTTTTGGAAGTAGCAAGTCTATATTCAGTCTTTCTTCTTTTGTTGCTACTGTTCCTAGGCTTCATGCCTTCTACTTCAACAAAAGGAGGAGATTCTCTTGCTATTTAGATTAGGGTTTGCGGTATAAACAATTCTAAACTGTTTCTATTCACTTCAAACTCACATACACACACTCTTCATACCTCCTAGGCACTTTATGCACAACCTCTTGTATCTAGAACCCTAAATTCTGCCTTGATTTAGATTTTGTATCTATATTGAGCACCAGATTTGTAATCATCTACACACTTTCTAATTTGACATTCCATATAAGATATTGTAGGTAGGCATTTTCCTTACCGTTACACTTTGTAAATTGTGTATTCTCTCTCTATCTCTCACTCATCTCTTTTTGAGTCTTAAGGTGTATATGCGAAGGTTCATGTGTTGGAAGATCCTGTAAACTTGTGAATAAAATTGTTATTAATGTCCACGTCACTTCCAACATTTGGTATCAAAACCTGGTTGATATACACCCTTAACAAGATGAGTGATTATAGACTTGAGAATGAAGATAAGCTTGAAGGAATGTCTAGCTATTTAATGTGGAGTTTTATGATGATGAATTTGTTAATATCTAAATTCTTGTGGAATATTGTCAATGGCAAGTACCCAAGACCAAGACAAACGGGAGAAGAAGAAGGTTATTGAAGAAGAAGAAGAAGAAACTCTTTCATCATTCGAAGTCCGTGATACTACCTGATTACTTCCTAGATAAGAGCAATCCAGATGGGATTCAAGGGATGCGTAAGCACGTTCATTCATTGCTATGGGAGTCAAGAGGCATACTATATCCCAAATCAGGTAATGCAGAACCTCTGATCAGGCTTGGTTGGAGTTAGAGAATCTCTATCAAAGTAGAATTCTTGCTAGAAAAGCTCATCTAAGGAGACAGTTAGCGAACACAAGGATGAAAGTTGGTGAGTCAGTTGAGTCACATATTTTGAAATTCAAAGACTTACATGATCAATTATTTAATGTTGGAGTCAGTATTTCAGATGAGGAGATGGTAAACTCACTTCTTCATTCACTTCCATCTTCATTTCATTCTTTTGTTATTTCTTTATCTCCCGCTACAAGAGATAGAGAAATTTCATTTGAAGAGTTCTAGTTTATGTTACTACAAAAAAGCACTCATGTAGAAAATTTGTTGGTGGGCCCCCTTCTATGCCGACTTCCTCCGCCTTGGGTTCTGCTAACATACACATCTTGAGTGCGCTTCTTTTTCTTCCATTTTATGGTCCAAAGTCTAAAGCTTGATAATTTGTAAGTGTTTCATTTTTGGTGTTGGAGAGGATATGTAGCCCTTTTGCTTCGAGTGACTAAGCATGTGGTGGTCCCACGACAGTGGACAAGTGAAATATCTCTAGTCAAGCCTTAACCTTGTACTAACAATTTGACAATAGGGGGTTCAACATGATCGCTAGTACTTGGTGTTCCTTGCACAGATATGTTATGGAGTATGCTTTTGCAAGGAAAACATGTGCCTAAGGTAGCTTGCCAATGAGAGAAGCCACAATTTGGAACTCTCCGTGGGACCCTTGCATGCTCCGTGCAAGACGTACTTTAGAAGTAAGGATTCTTCTTCTTTTCTACTTTTCCTTGGTTTTTGAGCCTTGCTAGGCTTCTACCTAGTATAGGGAAAGTGGGTGCATGACCCATACCCAAGCAGCTAGGAAATCTCTTGTCTTCTCAAGAGTTCCATAAAGATTGACAATAGGAAAAGGTCATCTCTTCTCGATGGCCAGTCACCCCCATATGTTTAACTCTTCCTTTTGATTTCTCTCAAGAATTAGCTCAGATACCTCCTTCTAAAGAGAAGACTAGAAGAGCACCAGAATACACCTCTGATACGTCTGAAGATAACCAGTTAGTGATGGAGGATCTTACCAATTTGTTGTCAAGGATAACCATTGAATTTCCTACTTCCAAGGGTCTAGTGAAGGAGGATGCCGACGATCATGTAAGGAGATTTTATCTCTTGATGTCGAGGACGTGGATTGCAAAATTGAGAAGATGCCATGTTTGTGCTATTTCCATCTACCCTTGACTTGCAAACAAGTGGTATAGTCAACATGGAGATGAACCCTTTGCTATCGCCTTCAGATAGACATTCCAGCCCCGCAATTCATCGAAGAGAGCTTTGGACTAGCTTGAGAACCTAAGAATCCAACCGGGTGCATGGTTCATGAACTCTTTAAGTGTATAAAAGCTCTTGCTGCTCGCTTGCCACATGCCCGAGGTGACTTTTTGGTGAACAAGTGGATTGAGAAGGCCTTGCCAAAGATCTCTCGATAGAAGGTGCGAGATTTTATAAGGCTTGACACTACCTTGGAAGACTTTGTGGCAGCTTCCTCACACATAGAAGAGGCCATAAAACATTTTGAAAGTGGTAGTCAACCTATCTACACTAGCTTCGTGGACCCGATCAAGCAACTCAAGAGAGAGTTGGAAAGATTAAAGATTCAACAAAGCCACCACCATTAAGAGAGGGTTCTCTCGCCACCTACATGACATAATGATGGATAACTTGCACAACTTCGACAAGAGGCGGAGGAGGGGCATATTGCTCAAGAGATCGGGAGAAAAGTTTGGTGTACAATATTCAATGGCAATGACCATTCTAATATGGGCCGCCCAAATAGGATGACTTTCCAATTCTGTGGCAAGAGTGGTAATGAGGCTTGAGATTGCTACTTTCTCAAGAGCACACAACAACAATTTAGCCATGAGGTCCTTGATATTTTCTATGCTAGTATGTCAAATTCACCAAAGAGAGACTAGAACCTCCTAAACCAATCAAAGTACACAAGACCTCTCATGTGCTATTGATGTGGAGAATATGGTCATATTCAAAGTAAGTGCTCTCTACATGAGGGTGCACCATGTTGTCAACATTGTCCAAATGCCAAAGACCACTAAACAAGAGATTGCCCGTGAAACCACCCTGCTCCAATTCACATGATAGTAGTCTCTCTTCAAGAAGAAGGTATGACTCCATATCCTTTGGTCCTTTCTGGCATCTATAATGACTAGGACAAGGCAAGCGACAATGGCAAGGCAAGAAGAGCAGCAAAAGAAAAAGAAAAGAAGATGGGAAGAAGGCCATGTCGAGCAAGAATGAGGCCATAGAAGCAGCTTATGAGGTGATGATGGACACACTAAGAGACCAATCGGCTCACCCTCAACAATGTACGCATATTGTAGGTAATGGGCATAGAAGAAATTATGAAGGAAACTCATCATAAGGTCAACCTACATCAACTTATAAAGATGGATGCTAAGGTACGAAGTGACTTACTTAAGGTCATACACTTTGCCTACTTAAGCCCACCTCCAATGTTGATAGGTACATGGTGGACTTCCCCCTACCTCCACCAGCAGATTACCATAGTTCTATAATGATTATTTCAATTAAGGATGAAATCTTGATAGGAGTTATAGTTGACAGTGGGTTCGGTATCAACTTGATGCCCGATTTCACCATGAAGAAGTTAAAGCTCAACTTGACTAAAGCAATGCCATTCATAGTGACATTCGCAAATCAGTACCGGGTCACACCTCTTCGCATCATCGAAAAGGTAGTTATGCTAGTACAAGGCTTCCAATTTTTGTTGGATTTTGTTGTCATTACATGACCCAAGGAAACCTCCTTTCCTTTGCTCATGGGAGGATCCGATCTCAGGCAGATCAGGGCACTCGAAGATTGGGAGTTAACATGTTGTGGAGCTCCATTTGGAAGAAGGGTGGGATAATATGAAGCAATTGGATATAGCATGGATAGTGAGTTAATGCCCTCCTTTCCACTTGAAAAAGTTAACATGCTGAATCGGATGATGGGCAGCCCAGAGTGCTGCACAATGGAAATTCATGAAATAGATGAAGAAATTGACCAAGCTGGCCTGTACACCCTCTACATATGGGAGTGATGCTTCAGCCAAATGTGTCCAACGGCCCCCAACTATGGTAAGAAAGTGTAATTTACAGATGTTCAATATGGAAGAAAACATACTAATTGGTTCAGGGAAATGAATGAAAATGGCCAAAATGAGCCAACCTGGGCTAGTGCACCGAGTGGCCTAGGGTGGACACCTCCTCCTAGGTGGGCCAATTGGGTGACTCCTCCCATGTAGCCGAATTGGACAGGGTGGGCATCTACTTCTGGATGGACCATCTTATGCTCGGGAAGCAGGCCAGACATCTCTTTTTGTGCAGACACTTCGAGTTGCACAAGTTGGGCCAACCTCTTCTCTTGCATAGATTCCTTTAGTGAGGCAAGTAGGACGGGTAGCTTCTATGCAAACACCTCTGAAGTGGCAGGCATCTCCAGTTGAGGAGCTTCCTCAAAGTAGCCAAATCTCACTGTAACGAGGACCATAACAAGGACCATAACAAGGAGGGCCACCAGAAGGAGGGAAAATTGACACACTTATGTCAAGACAAACATGGTAATCAAGCCGAATCGGGCAGTTTTATGAAGGGCTGAGCACTCCTTCAGAGAATAGAGGTACACTGAGAGGTACAGGCTGACTGCTGCTAGAGGTATATGCTGCTGCTGCTGCTGGAGTAAATGCAACTGCTGCTCGAAGGGTGTCTTGCATACTTCATTCTGGAGGGCCTGAAGTCTCTCTGGGTCTGAGACTTGGTTAATCCATTGAGTGTTGGACTATACCCATGTATTGTAGTCACTCACTCCCTTGGAGGCTAGAGTCATGTGTGTATCTGTAAGTGACAAGTCAACTGTGAATGTATGTGGATGTGTAGAAGAAGTCTTGGTCTTGTTGCAGTATCTGTGTACCTAAGAGTTCGTAGCAGTTTATTTGCACATAAGTATTTGCCACTGGTTGTTGTACTCTTGTTGTAATCGTTGGACCTAGGATAGCCCTGGTTAAGTGCAGTGTTGAACTTGGCTCTGCTGAGTACTGAACATCTGTAAGACATCTCTAGTAATAATTTGAAGAAAGTTGATGTGAGTGTACCCTATTGTTGACTGTGCTGTATACACCTCTGCTGAAGTGTTCGCCTTGGCTTAAGTTGGCTGCTGGACTGTGGAGCCTTTCAATTGCGTGTGTTGGGTTGTACCTCCGGAGTGTGTTGCTTTATTTTTCACTTTATGGTCCAAAGTCTAAAGCATGATAATTTGTATGTGTTTCATTCGTGCTGCTGGAGAGGAGCTGTGTCTCTTGATATGAGTGACTGAGCAGATGATGGTCTCAGGACAGTGGACAAGTTAAATATCTCTCGTTAAGCCTTAACCCTGTACTTAAAAATTGATACTCAGAGGTTCAACATCATCTCGAGTGCTTGGTGTTCCTTGCACAGACATGTTACGGTGTATACTTCTCCAAGGACAATCTATCCCTTAAGTAGCCACCTGGTGAGGGCAGCTACACCCCTACAAGCTTATTACCATTGATGCTCATAGTCTACCTAGGGATCTTATAATCAGTTGGTGGTGCTGAGGACGTAGGTTCAGAGCTAAATATGGAAGGCATGGGAAGGTGAGAACTTAGAAGAAATGGAGAGAGAAGCTTGCCCTTGCCACTTATAGTGAAGTTAGGGCTCAGACCATCAATAGCAGAAATAGCTTCACTCGAAAGCTAGTGCTCATGTAAGTAAGTCATATAATGTACCCGTTGATATACTTTCTAGAACTGTAATTGCTCTGCATGTCCCAATGTGAGTATCACTGTTGCAAATGTTCCTTAAACTCCACGTAGGCCTTAGCTATAGGATGTTCTAAGAAAGTACCATGTTGCTCCTTTTCTTGGAATTCTTGAGGAGTCTGTTTGTTTGTTTTGTGCCTTGAGGGGATATGTTGGCCATGGGCTTCACCACTCTCACACTTTCAGCTGCTTTTTTCTTGCTTGCATCTTTTGAGTTCTGTGGGTCAGTTGTCTTCTCCTTGGCTGCTGCCTTTTATTTATAATGTCCGGTCATTGGAGTTGAACCATATGTGTGCTTTGGGAGTGACTATTTGACAAAGTGCTTTTTTGCAGTAGCAACCTTGATCATATGCAAAGCGGACAAGTTATCTCAGCTACTAGTGGGCACTGGGGGAGGGGCTGCTTTTGGGCAATCTGACAAGGAGCACTTATTTTGGAAGTTCCTGTATCCCCCGCAATGAAAACACATAACAGGCTTAGGAGGGTAGTTTTGTCAAGGTCTTCTGCTTAGTCTTCCTTGTTGGTGTAAAAGGTAGAAACAGATGAACCTGCAAGGGGGGGGGGGGGGGGGCTTCCCCAGGAGGGAAGACTAAGTTGCTCTTACCCATTGCACATTTCGATGTTGTCCCTGCATCTGATTTTGAACCCCCAAACCTTTTAAGAAATAACAATCTTTGGCTTTATGGTTCCCCTTATTGCAAAATTGTCATGTTACACACCTAGGACATCCTTGTGAAGTGTGCCCTTGGCTAGTGTAAAGTGAGCACTAGAGACCAGAACATAACTCCTTGAAGGTTTTGTGTTCTTCCAATTCCTTCCTTATTTGTGCCTAGTCTTGCAGGAGGTTACCTTTCTCTTCCTCGAGAGGCTTTTGCCGCTTTAGAGCTTCTTTCCATCATAGTTCATATATAGAGTCACCGTTTGATGAAGTACCTTTGCTTTGGTGGATTTTACCTTTCTTTTCCTCAAGAGGCTTTCACTTGAGTCTTGGTGGAGGTTACCTTTCTCTTCCTCGAGAGGCTTTTTCCGCTTTAGAGCTTCTGCCTTCCATCATAGTTCATATACAGAGTCACCATTTGATGAACTACGTTTGCTTTGGTACGTTCCAAAATTAATCTATGCTTCTTTTATCCTCGTGGATGCTTCCATGAATTCTCTAAGGGTAGGGTCAAGTCGGAAAAGTTCTCAGAGCTTTTGTTGTGTAGTCCTTGGAAGTGCCTTCTCCACCTAGTTCTTGATCATGAAGTCCCCCAAGGCATCAAGTACCCTTGGCACCAAAGGTCTTGCACTTGTCATGAATTCCGAGAATGCTTTTTTTTGCATGTAGGGTCAGTTTTCTACTTCATTAACTGTCCTCTCAATAGAGT